>OY987246.1:3186411-3425776 GCA_963920765.1 Ulota crispa
GTTAGATAAGGAGTCCATACCTACCCGCAAACTAAAACTCCTCATAATTTCACCTCAATAGTTGAAATTGATTGATTCAAAGCTTCCCATACATATAAATCTAAAAAAATAATTTCAAAATAAAAAAAAGAAGGTGAATTTTCACAATGTTTTTTGAGCTGTTCGGGTTGCCCGCTAAGCAAAGAAAACAACACATCATGCAATAACTTTTGAACCATGAAGTTAAAAGTTATGAAATTTGTTGGACCTTAAAGCTACTCATTAGACACATCATGTGAGACAATTTCAAAGAAGAAGAAAAATGAAAAACCCATTGGTAATGAGCTACCAAAAATCGCTATGTTGCCAAAAATGGGTGTTCAAGGCTATAGGGGTTAAAAGAGCTTTAGCAAAAATATTGGTGAGGTTTGATTTGAAGTAGGGTGTTATTTGTTATTGTCCCAATTCTTCAGCAAATTTTCACTTTCTTGATGCCAAAACTTTCAAAAAGAGTTGCTATGTAAGCATTTTTTTAGTGAACAAAGCCTTAAGACTTGATAAGAAATTGTCAAACCTCAAATTTGAGTTCTTCATTAGTCAAAATTTGAGAATATAGTGGGATTTGCGAGGTAGGATTTACTGCAATCTCCCCTATATAGATAGCTTCTTTTTTGAAAGGCTACCTAAAAGAGCCTAAATTTTTTTTTTGTTAACCAACAATGAGCATTGATTGTTGCAAATTAAGTATGGAGTTGTCTTAAGAAAAAAAAGTATGGAAACTTTCACAAAAACCCCTAAAGCTTGTAGTATTATTAGGAATACTCCTGAAGTTTCAGTAATACCACAAATTCAAGAAAGAAGTTGGAAAGTTGGCAAAGAAGTTGCTAGCCAAAGGGAATTAATGATATTATTGAAACTTCATGGGTATTCATGATAATATTGCAAACTTCAAGGGTATCCATGAAATTTTCCCTTAATTCAAAACTTTTTTTGGCCACTTCATAAGTTAATTCAAAATGGGAGTTTCAAGGCCGGGCCACACCAAACTACCGTATACCGTATAAGAGCATCTCCACTGGTTTGTGCTAAACAAGGATAACATCATCTGTGGCCATTTGTCTTGTGCAAGATCTCCACTAGGGACGCACTGGTGCACATGGGTTGAGCAATCTTGGTGAAATGAGCTTTGAGGATGCTTAGCTCCCGACTACAAGCAGTTTGAGCAAGCCTGATTTTTGTACAACTCCTACCGGATCTGCATCCATTTGTCTCACTCCCACCAAAGCTGCACTCGTAACACCTCCATAAGCAAATGAAGAGTCATATGCTAATTCCGGATAAATTGCTCCAAAGTTGTGTTGCTAGGGCTCTGATGGACACTTGAAGCCCAAGCCTAGAACGCAACAGCAATTGGGCTTGCAAAAACCATATCTCCTCGTCCCATTTCCACTGGATAGGTGGAGATGCTCTAAGGGCATCTACAATGCATACTCTCTAGAACAACACTGTAATAGTAAACGCCAAGTTATTTCTTGAGACCTTTTGTGTGCCTAGCTTTTTCTTTGTCCAAAGCACCCCAATGCAAGGCCAATTTAAAACTTTTCATATCAAACTTTGACCAATGGTCATCTACTGCGTGAGGAAGGATTGCACATTTGTTTTTCTTGATTTGCTCAAAAGCTTCAGAAAAAATTGCAAGAGGTTTCCAAGGCTAGACATGCAAATAGCTGAAACTTACCGGTTTAGCTCCTTTGTTTGCCGAGGCCGTGGAAATGCAATCGCTTGTAACGGTTGCATTGGGTTGCACACAATTAAACAAAAACATGATACAATACCAATGCAATCGTTGATCTCAAAAGCATTGCAGATGCTCTAACATCATCTCCATTGGTGGCTCAAACATGCTAAAAGTGGATGAAAAGTGTTGATGCCACCCTCAAAACCTTATGAAGGCACTTTGTTGTACCCTGTCTAACAAGGACCTTTCAAAGCACTATAAGGTAGGAACACCCATAAGCATGAGTTTAAGGGTTTTGAACATGACGGTTGTTAATAAACATCTAGAAAATTATAAGATCCTACTAACGACAAAAAAATAACAAGCTTGTACTTTCAAATGTATTATTTGGATACTGTAAGAATAAATTGTGAATTATTAGAGAGCAAACTTCCATTGCTAAGGTTTCATGTTCACAAGCTGAACATCCTTGTCATTACATCTATTTACTTGCACAAATTTTCCAAGATTTCAAAAGTGATGGTTATGGGGACCCTCACAAGGATGGGTGTTCCTACCTTACACCTTAAATTTAGTGAACTTTATCTTCTACTTTCCTTGATAAGTGGTCAATTGATTATTTATGGGAAGTGTTGGAGTGCTAAAAATTTATATGTACATGGCCATAGAACCTTTTCTTCTTTGACTTTCTACCAAAAATATTTTTAACCCCTAAAATTCTTTTATGTTTAGAGGCCCAAAACTACTTCAAAATACTAATCCCCAAACTAGGATCAAAATATTCATTGAAACTTACTTTTTCACAAATCCAACCGCAGGACCCTTTGATTGACTTCCACACCTATATTGTCCCAAAATTTTAGAATGAATATCCCCACCAATTGCAAGATCAACGTGCCCAAACTTCAAAATGTAGGCTTTTCTAATCCTTCTAGAAGGTGAAGTTTTGTTTTTCAAACTTTTTAGAGAAAAACATGTATGTTGTATTTCTTGTGCAATTTTGGCAACATGTTGGAAAATGGGTTGAAAGAATATATAAAAAAATTTAACCCAAAAAAAATTTAACCAAAAAAAATTTAACCAAAAATAAAATTTGGATTCATTTTTACAAAAATTGTAAAGTGAAAGGTATTGATGAATGAAAGATGTAACATATATGCTAATAAGTTTTGGAAGAATTTGAAAATTGTTAATCCCAATGATGAGAATGCTCTAACAGACAATTAGTAACTTTAATTTTCATTTTCATTTGAAAATTTTCAAAATTGAGAGTAAAACATAACTTTATATGTTTTTTCTACCCTCTTCCTACCTTCATTGCCCGCAAAATAAAATTGCTTTTAACTCTAACCTCATTACCTCGAATTGAGTGATTCAATTTTTTTTGAGTAGGTATTATTTTATACAATTATATAAAAATAAATATAAAAAATTTAGAATATATTTTTTGTTGCTTGGTTTGACATTGAAATTGAAAAAACCTTATAACTTTTGCATTACTTATCGGAATGACATGAAATAAAGCTTCACATGTAGATTATGATGAGTAGCATCCATCTTAAAATTTCATGAAAAAATTCCAAATTATGAAGTCAATAGAGCCTGCCCAAGTTCTCATAAAGCCCAGAATGGGCTCCTTGAGCCTTTAGGGGTTAAATTGCTAAGTTGGCCTAATTTTTCCACAAATGTTCTCTTTCCCTTAGATGGTTGATTCATGAGCCTCCTAAAGTAGGAGGTTCTAAAAGAGTCTAGGCTCTAAAATGGTTCACCTCCTCAAGTATATTCTATTTGTACATGCTATTTTTTGTAGGATCCACCAATGTACACAAGATATACATTTGAGAAGGTGAACCATTGTAGAGTCCTATGCCATTTCAACTTCAAAAGTTCATAACTAATTCCACAAAATTCCAAAACATATGAAACAACTTGAATTAGATGCCACTTCCTCTTATCTTTCAAGAAAAATTTACTGAAAAACATTTCAAGAAGTTTCACCTCCCCAAAATTCAGTTTCAGCCCTGAGACGATCCATTCATGAGCCTCCTACCTTATCTTAGTGTGAACCGCCCCTTAATAAACTTGCACTCACAGCTTGGCTCGTGAAAGTCAAAACCCCAGTTTTCTTCAGGGTTTAGGGTTTAAGGATTTCGATTCCTTTCGTTCAGAACCTGCACATTCATTCACATGAATCCCGTCGCTTCTAACTTTCAATTCTGCTTTCATTTCTGGATCATCTTAGTCTCCAAAAAGCAGGCAACGATTTTGTTGTAGAATTTTGATCCAAAGATGACGACGAGCTTGCAGAGAGAATTCGATTCATTCCACTTGAGCAAATATTTACGAACGTGTTCTCTTCCCCCTTTCCCATGCCAGTAGCAGTAGGGAATAATAAGCAGCAGTAGATAGCTTTATTTGTAGCAACAATGTCGAGTTCTCGCAAGTTGAAATTCCGGACTGTTCCAAGAGCCCCCCGCTACCCTCACAACAAGCACGCGGACCCCGTGCCCCTCGCCAACAAATTCCAAGAACTCATCGAGCAAGATGAGCGGTCTCCATCGCCCGGGAGTAGTAAGCTGCCTGCTCACCGCTTGGGCATGGACACCTCCCCTCCCACTCCAAGCATGGCACAGCGCCTCCAGCACCTTCTCGAAGAATCTGGTTCTACGAACCATCGATCCTCTTCTCGTGTGGAGCGTAACAGCAACGTTGCAGGTTTGTTTACAAATCCCCTCATTTCTGCACATTTGATGAAACCACTAATCGGAATTTTAGCATTCTTCTTAAAGAAAATTACCGACAATCGTTTGGTAGTGAGCATGGTAATCTGATTTTGTATAATTTTTGAATTTTGGTATATGTGTTCTTGTTTGGAAATCGAAGCGAAGTTTCCAATGCAGGTTTGTTTGCAAATCCTACATCTCTGCACATTTTGATGGAACCAGTAATCGGAATCTTAGTATAACTACTTAAGGAAAGCTACTGACAATCGTTTAGTGGTGAGCATAGCAATCTGATTTTGTATAATTTTTGAATTTTGGTGTATGTGTTCTTGTGTGGAAATCGAAGCGGAGTTTACCAGTGCAGAAAAGAATGTGTTAGTTTAGATGCCATATGTAGAAGTTATAATAAGGCTTTAAGGCTTTATTGGTTGATAACCTAAAATTGACCACTAGTTCTTGTAATGAGGATGTGTACATTCTTGACATCCTTACTTGAAATCCTGCCTTGAAATCTTTACTTGAAATCCTTCATTGAAATCCTTACTTGAAATCCTTCATTGAAATCCTTACTTGAAATCCTTCATTGAAATCCTTACTTGAAATCCTTCATTGAAATCCTTACTTGAAATCCTTCATTGAAATCCTTACTTGAAATCCTTCATTGAAATCCTTACTTGAAATCCTTCATTGAAATCCTTACTTGAAATCCTTCATTGAAATCCTTACTTGAAATCCTTCATTGAAATCCTTACTTGAAATCCTTCATTGAAATCCTTACTTGAAATCCTTCATTGAAATCCTTACTTGAAATCCTTCATTGAAATCCTTACTTGAAATCCTTCATTGAAATCCTTACTTGAAATCCTTCCTTGAAATAATCCTCGCTTGAAATCCCTATTTGAAATCCTTCTTCTTTGTATGTTTTTGAGGGTTTAGGTTAACTTGTTGATACTTTGGTCATTTACTTTGCCACACCCTTGGCACATTTGTTCACTGCCAAATGTGTAGGGTATTTCATTAATAAGTATCGTAGCATATTTGCATTCTACCTGGTTCTTTTTTGGGATAGAGGATACTCTTCCCATCACTACCTAATAGGGGCAGTCACACCTTCTCCAAGATTGAAACTTCTATGAAGAATGCGAAGTTGTGGAGTGGAGATAGGAGTTAATAGGAGCACTTCTTCATGAAGAAGGTGTTATGACTCCCCTTTTGCTAGCGGTAGAGAATGGAGAATGAGTTTACCTCAAAAAATAGTGATGTGGTAAGAAAGCAAGTTGCATTCACACATTGAACCAAGGTCTCCAACTACAGGAGGGTGAGAGCAAGAAGAGCGAGATGAAAAAGGGACACGCACTAGTAAAAACTACTTCACATGCTAAAACTTATTCACGCCCATTTTTCTTCTCCTTTAGAGGTGAAGAAACAAAGTGCTCAATTCTCAAAGAATGGGGCCTCTTCAAATCAAGGAGAGAGTGCCACGCCCCCATTCTCTAAAGGATGAGAACGGGGTGAAGAAGGTGTGACAACCCCTACTGTATAAGCGGTGTACAAGCGTTCTTTCATTGGGAGATCACTTTCGTTGGGATATGTATCTCTCAATAAAGCTCACTGGGAGAGATCACTTTGGGTACTAAAACAGGCAAACTCTCTAATTCCAACGTTCCTCAGGTCAATATATGATAGTTTTTTTATGCAATGCCCAACCATGTGTATGAATCGTTGGGATATCTCGCAATAAAGCTCACTGGGAGATATCACTTTGGGTACTAAAACAGGCAAACTCTCTTGAACTCTAATGTTTCTCACTCAATATATGATAGTTTTTTTATGCAATGCCTAACTATGTGTATGAATGTATGTATGAATAGAAGAGTTGCTGTTGCTGCTGGTGGTAACAAGAGTTTTTTTCAATTCAGTAGGAGATGGTGTCAGATTTTCCTTGTATTAATATCCTCTACTTTAGTTTGATGTAAGCTCACAAATCAGGCACTGTGTGAATGGGTGAGTGAAGGTGGAGTTGAATTCCTGCGAAACGATGAATCTGAGACTGTGGACAGCGACACTAGCGACCATGAGGAGGATTGCACCAAAAGCTCCGCCAAGCTTGTGGTTCCCATGGGCCAACGATTGCACGACCTTTTGCAAGGCACCAATTCAGGGTCAATCCAGGAGAAACGGAAACCAAGGCAAACAGGCAAAAGTATGTATCATAATAATATCTCCTGTAATTCACTGCTTCTGACGATAGTTTTATCGAGATTTCGTTTTCATCACTATGCATGAATTTTGGAGTCCTTTAACGGTTCATACGCCACATTTGAGTTGATGTATAAAATGTACACTAAATAGTGCATTTAGGTTGCCTTAACAATTAGGTTGCCTTACCTTGGAAAGTTACCTCATGACTCATCGCTTGGTCACTTGGAGGTGCATGCAACTCTCTAGATATTAGGATTTCACATGGTTTACAACTTGGATGTTGTTAGTTTGTTTCTTTGCTACTTTGTTGTTGTTACCAAGCCTTTTAAAGTTTGTTAATTGCAGTAGTTATTGATGAAAACTATTGTAGTACAAGTAAACCTTATCTCCATACAAGACCAACCAAGTCATGCTTACATCATTTGCTAATGAATTCAACCAAGTGTTTAGACATGTAAGTTGCTGTTGGTAACAAGGAAAACTAGTGTGCTAGATAGGAGTAGGCGCATAATGGTTTTAGTATCCTCTACTTCACACGTTGTATTACCTTAGGTTGTATCTTAATTAGCTTGTTACAACTACCCGTGATGAGTCCTGTATTGCTTGATACCGTAACCAAGTCTTTTTATCTGAACATCTCAGCAGTCATTAAGCCTGTAATGTCAATCGTCAATGCATGACAGCACCAACTGCGGTTATTGTAACCAGGGATCCCAAACATAATTTTCAGAACAAGCTCAAGTGGCTAAAATCACTGCTAAATGCTGTAAAACATTCAAATCCAACACTCTGGTTTTTACGTCGCTATACAAAAATTTGGGTAGAAGTTCTGTTGAATTTAGCCACATTTGTGAGCACTGGATTATATGTTTACTAGTCCGAGAGATTTTGTGTTTGTAACCAGGGATCCCAAACGCGATTTCTATAACAAGCTCAAGTGGCTAAAAACGCTGTCAAATGTGCTAGAACATTTAATTCCAACACTCTGGTTTTACATTTAAATTCAACACTCTGGTTTTCACTTAGCTATATAAAAATTTGGGTAGAATTTCTGTTGAATTTAGCCACGCTTGTGAGCACTGGACTTTTATGTTGACTAGTATGAGAGATTTTATGTTTTGGTGCAGGAGCAATTGCGTCAAACCTTGAGCTCAAGTCTGCACTCAGAGAGGATGACATCGAAGCATGTGACATTCTTCAGACGAAGACCGAGCTTTTTCCTTCACCAAACCCTAAACCACAGCCATTGCCGAGAATTGCAGAGCAGTTTCAGGAAGCTTTAATGGCAGCTCCTTCGTTTAATTCTGCTCCGTTGCCTTCGGTGTTGTTCCCTGTAGACCAAGACTATTCTACTCGCTTACAAAGAATTGTTCAATCGGAAAAACTAGAATCTGCAGAAATCACTAAAGGACTGCCTCTCGATACATCCCTTGAGTCTGTTCAGGTACACTTTTTTAATTTTTCATTGGTTTTGCAATTGATCTTTGGGGTGTATAAAGTTTTTTTGTACCTTGTGGACATCGTAGGTAGCTGTACATTTGAACCTATTGGAACTTGCTTTAACCCTTAAACGTCTGAAAGCACCTTTGCAACCAGTACAAAATGAGGTATTTTTCTTGTGTTTGGAAATGGATCTACACCTTTACTAGATCAACAAAAGAAGTTGGAATATAGATCAATGCGGTTCAAGAGAGATCCCAAATTAAAACTTCTTATTTAGCAAATGCCAACTATACGGCGGCAACGTATTTACTATCCCCATGGGAGATTAAGCCTTATAACCATTATGTAGGAGTATTGTTTTTTTTTGGGATATCAGTGTCAAGCTATGGATAGGTCTCTTTGGCTACAAGAGTCAACAACATGCGTCAGTCAAGTGATTAGGTCCCTAATTTTTTTTGTACCATTTACCTTAGTTGTTGTTGAAATTGAGATTTGTAAAATAGAAAGGTCTTAATAACCTGAGATCAGTATGCTTGCCTTGTTGTATATCAGAACCTGTGAACTGGTTTACTTTTCTTCGAATGTTTTAGAGCTTTTGTGTCATTTGTGCTGTGTAGGTGCAGGTCGTGAAGAAATCTCTAGAAGGTCGGCTGACAACTTGCAAGTGTCAAGTAATACAAGCACCTTCAAAATGGATGGAACCTTCAGACGAGGTGCAAGTGATTTTCAATTCCAAAGTTGCTGGGGAGCTCGAGATAGATATAGGCTGCATGGTGCGAATTAATCCACCATGGCGGGAGGTAACTCTTTTGGGAAGCACAACCAAAATCATTCTCTGCACATATTTCTGTGAAATTGTACAATAGTGTTTACATAGCTCTCTTTTTCAAGCTTTTCTTTCAGACTGCAACTTTGTGGATGTATAGAATAACCCGTGATCAAGTGTTAGTCTTTAACAAAATATAAAAGAGTCAAATTTGTACAGTTTTCTCAGGACTTTTGATGGAGACTTCTCGTTCAAAGTTCCATTACGTTGCTGTTTTGAATGTTTACCGACAGTGACAAATAACAGTGTTTATGCTGATGTGGAGTGTGAAGAAACTCCAAAGTCTTCTATAAATCTCTGAAACGGTATGTGATGGTAAGCCACTCACCATCCATTTAAGTCTCTGGCTTTTGTGTAAAACAATGGCTCACGAACGTCATTGATGCTGAGTCTTCCATAAAACGAAATAATTACATTGATTTATACATTTTAAATACCATTTAGTACCCTTAAATATGAACTTCGAATCAAATTACCACTATCAGCTAAACTTAGCCTTTATATAAGTGGTTAATGAAAATTTGATGTTTTGTTTTAAAAGTTTTTTTATGCCTTTTGGATGTTTCAAATACATTACTGATGTATGAAATGACTGGGACTATTAGAAGTCTAGTGTATAGAAAATCATGTTGTTAACACGAGGCATTAGAACAATCTAACTTTGAAAGCTAGAATAAGTATCGACATGTATTTTTTGAAATTTAAAAATTATATTTCAGTTAGAATGTGGATGTTTTATCTTTTTGTTTATAATTCATAACAAATAGAGTTTGCAATTGTAATGGTAAGTTATTTGAATATTTTAGTATTTCAACTTGCAATGTAAATTGCCTAATAAATTACTCTAGAATGAAATTAATGAAATAATTTCTTGAAAAAGTGTTTTACTATTTAGGTATCTAGGATACTTTGCAATTCTCCACCCAATAGATTGATTTGGTGATTGTTCACATTGTGTTGCATATTCTAGCTCTATAAGTCAATACTCAATTCTATTTTTCAATTTTGTCGGATTGTTAAAAGAAAACTAAAAATAAATAAATAAATAAATGTTCAAGTACTCTATGCAAGAATTTTTTGGGCCTTGGTTCTTGAGTTGGGTTTTCATTTTGGCCAGACCTAACTCTGTGGTCCAAAGTCTCATTTTCTTGGCACCAAATCTTCCAAAGAGTGCAAAAGTGTAGACATGTCCAAGGGAATCAAGACTTGGATGTTGTGAAGATACAAGGGCAAATTTCATGTGGAGTTGATTTTGGTCTCCATTTTGGTAAAGGCCAACAAATACAAACTGTATACCAATACTAATGCATGGAAGTGTAGTTAATTGATTAAACAAGAATTGACCTACTTGGCTGACACAATTCAAGGACAAAGCTTGCCTTGCCTTGTAAGGAGTTTGTGTTGATTGAGAACTTAACCCCTAAAGGTCCAAGTAGTTTTCTCTAGTGAAAGTCACTATTAATTGCCACTTTGGGGGGAATGATTAGAAAAGTAGGGAATAAAGTTTATTTTGCAAATCCAACCATAGGATCTTGCCTTAGACTAGAAGAGGTATTTGTGGGAAAAAATCAGGTCATTCTAGATGGAGAGGAGGGAGATATTTACATCTCAAGTGAAAAAAAAGGTTTCTTTTTGTGCTGTCCAAATAAATTTAGAAGCCTTTATCCACACTTACATGAAAAAAATTACTTTACACAAAGTTGAGGTTTATTTTTTCCATGTAGCAGACCAAGTTAGGTATCTGTGGGAGAATTTTCAAATCAATTAGAACTATACAACACATGGGGGAAAATAGTAAGTAGAAAGAAGTAGAGAATGAGTCAAATCACTAAATTGTTAAGAATTTAATTATTAAAATGAAAAATGAAGATTCCAAGAGTTATAATGTTGTAATAAAAAATCTACTTCCTTAGGTTTAGTTCTTTTTCCAAAATATTGAAAATTGTGGAAAGTAA
Source organism: Ulota crispa (assembly GCA_963920765.1). Taxonomy (NCBI): domain Eukaryota; kingdom Viridiplantae; phylum Streptophyta; class Bryopsida; order Orthotrichales; family Orthotrichaceae; genus Ulota; species Ulota crispa. The sequence continues at coordinate 3,197,278 of OY987246.1, forward strand.
AGGACTTCAAAGTTTATTTTAGAGTAGAGAATCCATAACTGCCCACAAACTAAAACATCTCATAACTTTCATCTCATCGATTGAAGTTGAATGATTCAAAGCTTCCCACATATAAAAAAATCTAAAGAACCAATTTCATATTTCTATTTTTAGAAAATACAAAATTTTAAGAAGTTTTTGGGCTGCCCGAATTGCCTTCCCTCCCCCAAGTAGCAGAATTCTTGCATAACTTCTTTGTCAAATGTCAAAATAACAAAAAAAATTAGATTCCCAGGTACGTTTTGGAATTCCCTACCTTTAACAAAAGTATACAAAAATCACAAAAACTAATTCCCTACCTTTAATAAAAGTATACAAAAATCACAAAAACTAGATTAGCTATAGGTATATGCCCGAAATCTCAATTGTCCTCCGGGGGATAGTTGGGCCTTTAGGGGTTAATTGAATTTTAATAATAGAATTTGACATGTAGTAGGTCACCATTGTTATGCAACATACTACTCCCTCTATCCCAAAATGATCTTCATGTTGGCCTTTTTTTAGTGTCCCAAAATGATCTTGTTGGAGGAGGAAGGAAGCTAGCAACACTTGCACATGGTCCAAAAGCATGGGCATGCTAACCAATCCCATGTCATCAAGTGAGTGGCCACCGGTGCACTTCAAAAGTGCTTCAAAAATTCAATTTTCAAACACTTTGAAATCACAGTTTGAAAACAAATTTGAAACTCAAAATTTCAAAACAATAGAAGGACATCAAACTCTATTCATAGGTCAAAAAAAAAGGAAAATGGTTATTTTCAAGCTTAATCTATAACATTTTGTGTAATAGGAAGATCATTTTGGGACGGAGGGAGTACTATAATAGAGCTCTGTTCCAAATGGGGTGTGTAACATACTATTGGGTAGATGTAAAAGATAGCTTCTCAACAATACATAATAGCATCCAATTTGGATAAAAATCTTCACCTATGGGACTCAACTAACGAATTGATGATCGACGCATGTTGAGATTCAGCACATTTCAAATTTCTTTAACAAGACAATCCTACACCTTCACTTGTTTCCTCTACACCCACAAGGAAGTGAGAGGCAAAACTTTTGTTCCCCAATGTGGGAATCTATTTCAGTAACTCCAATAAATTGTCTTTACCCTTCACCAACTCTCTGGGCACCTGAAGACTCGTATTTCCAACCTCATGACCACTCAGATTTTGTGATTTTTTGTGCAAGTAGAGAAACAAACAATGCTTTAAATTAACATACTCATTCACAAAACACACAACATTCACAACCATCACAGAGTATTTCTCTCTACATCTCGTCCCCAAAAGATAAAGAAAGCTCACATCTCACAACACTCCTTTCAAACATGAAAAGACCATGGAAAAAGGCAGCAATTACAACACACTTTGTTTCTAAAATAAGCAAAAAAAATTACACTACACATTGCATTTATGTTGTCCCACACTAATTTCTTGGCAGTTTATAGTACACAAAAACTTACTGATACTACAGTTATTTCTGTGCATAATTACTGCAACAAACAATCTTTGAAAGAGCTTGGCAACAACAACAAAGTTGTGGAAAACAAATTAGCATCGTCCTAGTAAAACATGTGAAACCATGTGAAAGCCTAGTATCATACAGAGTTGCATGCACCTCCAAGTGGCCAAGGAATGAGTCATGAGGTAACTTTCTAGGATAAGGCAACCTAATTTATTAAGGCAACCTAAATGCAATATTACTGTAGAAAGCATAGAACTCCTCATTACACCCTTCCTACATAACCGTCAAACAAGATAACTTCGTTGATAATAATAAAAAACCTCAACAAAATCCCTGTTCGAACCTATCATAAAAATGCTGCAATACCTACTACAACCATACGTCACACCTCTCCTAAACATCAGCAACAACACCACAGCTTTCTACATTGCACCATCTCTTCTCCCCCACTTGGGATAGAACCAAGTAGCAAAAAAGCAAAAAATATATAAACATAAAGTATAACAAAAAGTGTAAGAAAAGTATGGAGAAAAACTCTAACCTTCAGAGGGGAGATGTCATCGAAGCCAACTATCACTGTCATAATCAGGTTGTTCCACATACTCTTCAACAGGTTCCAACTCTGCATTCAAACTACTACTAGTCTTTTCAGGAGGAGAGCTCAAGCTTGGGCTTGAGCTTGGGCTTGAGCTTGGGCTTGAGCTTGGGCTTGAGCTTGGGCTTGAGCTTGAGCTTCGCTTGCGACTATCAAAGAAACTGGAGAGCTCAGACTTGTCAGCAGGCGAGGCAACCACCGAGGGTGAAGCAGACGTGGCGGAGGAATCCTTCCAAAAATCAATCTTTGAGAGGCTGCCTTCGGAGGAGAAGCTGGCGCTGATGTTGCCATTACTGCTGCTGCTGTTGCTTGCTCTTTTCAGGCTTTGTTTTGGTGTTTCGGCAGAAGCTTTTTCTGCACCCCCTTTTCTGGCATGTGTGTCTGGAAAAGTTTTGATACTTGAGCCGTTCACCGAGCTTGAGAGCTTCTCCTTGACTGGACCTTCATTGGTGTTGTTGGTGTTATTGGTGTTGGTGTTGCTGGTGTTGCTGGTGTTGTTGGAGTTCTGAGTTTTTTTGAGAACGAGGGAGATGAGAGCCAACTGCTTCACTTGATGCTCCTGTCAATAGAATCACAAACTGGTGCGTTAGTTGTCTCTTAGTGTGGTATCTATGACCGTCGTTGACTTGGTACAAAAGCTTAACCCTTAAACGTCTGAGCGTGCCGCTGCAACCAGTAAAATACGAGTTTTTTCTTGTATTTGGAAATGGTTTCACACCTTTACTACATTTGAGATTAACAAAGAAGTTGAAATATAGATCAATGCGGTTCTAGTGAGCTATTTGAGGTCCCAAATTAAAACTTCTTGTTGGTAGCAAAAGCCAATTACACGGCAGCATATATATACTATGCCCTACGGTCATTTAAGGGTTAAGGATCGGTTTATGCACTTCGAGTAAAAACACTTAGGGACCTGGCCCATGTTATCAACGAAAGAACTTGTCTATTTTTACACTTGGTTGGTTGGTCTTCAATTAGCTAGTGGTGAAGGCATGACGGCTAAATGTATAATAGCCACAAATGGTAACGAGGTTGCGTACTACTTCATCACTGGTATATGAACTCCCGTTTTGAATGATCGTATATAAACTTAGCATATACTACAGTTTGAGATCAAGAGGGATTTGGCTCTTGCAGTAAGCCCAAAGCGATCTCTCTAGTGCGGTCGATGGACTGATCTCCCAATGAAAAAAGCTATGTCACAGATAAAATGCTTAAAAGTGACAGAAAGAACACTAACTCTCTGCTTTTCACATTCGTAACCCAACCCTGGACACGGCATCAACGAAAAAAAGCAATATTTTTAGGGAATGTTTCATGGATACCCCTGAAGTTTGCAATATTTACATAGATACCCTTGCTTTTTCAGAAATTACACAAATACCTTTGGATCATAAATTTTTGGCATTTATTTGTTGTGCTCATACTTCCTTCATGACCAATGTTGAAGAAGGGAATGTAATGAAACAAAAAAAAGCATCATGCGCACAAAGGAAGAAGGGAAGTGGCATGCACAACAAAACAAACACCTGAAAATTTTGGTCCAAGGGTACTTTTGTAATTCCTGAAAAAGCAGGGATATCTATGTAAATATTGCAAATTTCAGGGGTATCCATGCAATTTTCCCATATTTTTAATGGTGATATATTGTGAGCTGCTGCTGCTTTACCTGCATTGCTAAGAGTGCACGCTGCAATTGTCGCAGCTCCTCTTCTAGTCTGTCTTCTCGTTGGGCGAGTAAATTCGCTACAACAGACGTCTTTTGTGCAATTGTCGCAGTCTGCATATCACATTACAATACGAAGTAAGGAAAATGTCATGGTCATAAGCTCGTGAATCCTTTGCTATGGGTAGCGCCAGAAGTGGAGGAAACGGTACTGAAAATGCGCATATATGACCATGTAGAACAGGTGAAAAGTACAAAAACTACGCACAGTTTTTGAAAGTTCACAACTTTTTCACGTGATGTCCAAATAGTACATATTTAAGTGGTCAAAAATCCTCTTCAAAACAGGATTTCTGAAAGTTGATAACTTCTTTATATGATGTCCAAATAATAAACATTCAAGTGGTCAAAAATCATCTTCAAAACAGAGTTTTTATAAGTTCAATTTTTTTCATAGTGTCCAAATAGTACATATTTAAGTGCTCAAAAAATAATGTTCAAAAACAGGGTTTTCGAAAGTTCACAACTTTTTCATGTGATGTCCAAATAGTACATATTTAAGTGGTCAAAAATCATCTTCAAAACAGGGTTCTTTGAAGGTTCATAAATTTTTCATATGATGTCCACATAGTACATGTCCAAAATGGTCATGAAATCATCTTCAGAACAGGGTTTTGAAAGTTCGTAACATTTTCATAAAATATCCAAATAAAACATAATCAAGTTGTCAAAAATCATCTTCAAAACAGGGAGGTGGGGGAGGGAAAGACTGACCTCCTGCATGGGATCCCTCAACGTTAGCTTTGTGGCTCGGAACCGCACCCCAAGCTTCTCCACTTGTTTCGACAGCCCGCGTGCAGTGGTGACGAACTCCCGAACATCCTCTTCCAATTCAGCCACTCTTTGATTGAGAGTGGAATCCACCCTGCCTCCTAAACTTTCTCGTCGTGGAGGAAGCCACGTCAGCCGCTCTAGAATCCTGAACTGCACCAACGCGTTCACGAGGATGGCACCCCACACAGCAAGCAGCGGCAGTGACAGCCAACTGTATGGAACATCTTTGCGTGGTGACGCTGGAACCAATACCTGCAGAGACCATGTCAGTTTCAACGTTTATACCAAACAAGAGCTCATGTAAAAACCATAGCCATAATAACCAACTAGAGTTTGACAGACAGGTGCCAAAAAAACTACTCCCTCTGTCCCTCTAAAAACATCCAAAAAGCTTCCTTGAAAACGATTAACTGTGTGTTTTTAGTCTTTGTAGCAAAGGATTAACTTTGTGTTTTTAGTCTTTTTGCTAGTGACACATGCATTCTAGAATCAATATACCATCTACACAATGTATGCAAAATCTCCAGCGTTTGGGCACCCAAGTTCCATGCAAAAAAGTACCATATTGCCAGCTCCTTATTATTGATGATTTAAAGATTAGTAGCAACAATGGTTACCTCATCCGGGCAAAGCCAAGCCAAGCTTGCTAAGAGAGTAATGCTCTCTAATTGCTTAACTTGCCCCCCATGAGATCATTGAACATGGCAAACGCTTTCTCAGCGTTTGAAATCAGCAAAAAGGGAGCTTTCTAGTGGTACAAAAAATGTGTCTGATTTGGAGCTTTTTAGAGGGACAGAGGGACTACAAGTTACTGTAACTTTTTGACGAAACAGAGGGTTTTCAAGGGTGCACTAATAACGAGCATAGAAAGACACACTTACAGGCTTGGTGATGGACATGAGGAGAACTGTGTTGAAGCCAATGGACGCAGACGCCACTCCCAGCAACAGGTTCTTCTTCTGCTTCTCCTCTTCTCTTTTTTCTGCCCCCTCATTTCGCACAGCTGCCACTGAAAATGTCACGTCATTGGAGTCAAGCACCACATCTCCCCTCTAAAAATCCATCATGTGAAATTTGAGAAAAAAATAAAACTCAGCATATTTCCAGCACTTTACACAAATTTTCACATTCCAAAGCATGTAAAGCACATTTCCATTTGCAGTGATTATGTAAAACAATTCATCTCCACTTGGGAAACCTCCAGATTGTGCCCATTTAAGTACTTTAGGGTTACAAATCTAAGTATGTGTTTTTGGAAATACATCAAAATCTTAGGAAAGAAGAGTTGTAGCTCAAAAGTAAAGAGAACAAGATTCAAGAGCTCTAAACCCTAAATCACCTAAGTAAGTTCTTCATCTCCCAAGTGTAGTGCATTCTCAGTAGTCTTAGTATCCTCTGCTTTACTTGCAGTATTTCAACTCACTATTTGGCACGTAGAATCCATAAAAAAAGAGAATTTTGAAAAGAAACGATTTGAATATATTTGGTGTTGATCTGAACAGCAATGGTGGTTTGAATTTTATAGCAATGACGAGTTATTTTCGAAATGTTACAAGAAGAATTTTGAGTTGCTCGTTGTTTAGTAGGTGGAGATAGTGTTTACCTACGAATTTTGGATTAATGTGGACTGCATTCACGCGAGCTGGCTGTGGCCATAGCCATGGCCTTCCAAACAGGAGAGATCCAGATGAGCTGCAATGCTCAGAAACAACAGTAGCAGCAGCAGCACCTCCAACACAACAAATGCCGGAGGATTGGAGAAGAAGTGCTGAAAACCCCATCGCCACCTCCACCGGACTCTCACGATCATGAAAACCTCGACTAAACCCCTAAACCACCACCACCACTACTTCACCGAATCCTCATGGCAATGCACACCCTAAACCCTGAAATTTCTTCAGCTCTTCAAGAGAATCGCCAATGCTCAGACAAAGCATTTCAAGACAAGGCGCAATCACGCCGTCGTCGTCGAGCAACTCCGATTCCGAAACGATGTGGCTATGGCGGGATTTAGAGACCTCGGGTCTAAGCCAGAATGTCGAAATTTCGAAAACCTGAAGGGAAAGGTTAACAATCGGGGTACAGTGGTGGAGATTCGGTACCACAATCGGAAGAATTGAGAACGGGAGAGACGAGCGACGGGGCAGACGGAGAGTTCGATGTGATCGGGCGTAGTCGACGAGGTTTGGGTTTAGGGCTTGTTGGTCCTACTACCATGGGGGTTCTGCCTATGACCGTGGGAGCCAGTGGTGCGCTGATAGGAGATGGGTTAAACTTTAGGGGAAAAAATTTCATGGATATCCCTGAAGTTTTGCCATGTTTACATAGATACCCTGCTTTCAGAAATTGTACAAATACCTTTGGACCAAAATTTTCAGGCGTTTGTTTTGTCATGCACACTACAGGGTGCTTGCTTAGCGTCAACACTTTGGGTTAGAAAAAAGTGTTGACCTTATCCAAGTATTGATCATAAACAAACACTTCATTTGCATTACTTTCCCTAATTTTAGTGCTTGCAACTTTGGAGGTGCTTTTCCACCCATGTTTTTGGTATGCTAACTAAACACCTTTCTAACTGTTAAGTTAAACTGGGCATTGATGAAAAGAAAACGTTGACCATATACAAGCACTTGACCTTAAACAAGCTCATAATACATGCTTTGAGCAAAAAGGGGAGTGGGGATGTGATCTTATCCAATTGTTGCTCTTAGAAAGGCTGACACTAACCATGCACCATTGTACTTCTTCCATGACCAATGTTAAAACAAGGAGTACAATAGAACAAAAAAAAAGCAACTTGCACACAAGGGAGAAAGAAGTGGCATGCACAATATAACAAAGACTTGAAATTTTTGGTCCAAGGTTATTTATGTAATTTCTAAAAAACCAATGGTATCTATGTAAATACGACAAAGTTTAGGAGTATCCATGAAATTTTCCCTAAATTTTAATAGTGATAACTTGGGTCCTTTAGGGTGGCGCCATAAGATTTTTTAACCTTTATAATGACATTTCCACTAGAGCAAAATACTTCATTCGTTAAGAGGAAGATTTTGTTGTTGGATTTAGAACCCAAGATACTTATTTGTTTTACTCATGCAGATTGTTACATGAACTTGCAACTAAACAAAGATTTCCGACCATGAAAAATAAAAAAAACGCGCCACCATTTACTGAAGCATCCTGCTAGTTGTAAGAAAAAAAATTTAAGATTTTGTTGAATTGCAAGTTCTCCAAAAAATTGCTTGTTCAGAGAGGCAAAAGTAATTTGAGACTGGATTAATGAATTCAATGTGCACGTCTTCATTCAACAGTTAAAATCACGAAGGGTGAACAATTAAATGTTCTTACATCATGGTTATTTTTAATGAGTCTAAAGCATTTATTGTGAAAGTATCAACACTATATTTTACCGTGACTAAATCAAAATGGCTTTCCAAGTTTGAAATTTATTAAGAACAAGTATGCCTTGCACGCACTTTGCTCCATGTCTCTCTTACCTCAAATGACTTTGCACGCCCTCCATTTTCCGTGCCTATTCTTCTCCCTTCCTCCTTTATGAATTTCAAATTTTTGAGTGACACATAGACACCCAATGCTTTCGTAGTATAGAATTTCAGACTTATAATGGAGAATTTAGAAACAAAATCCAATGACTTTTCAAGCTCCCCTTAGGGTGCCTTTTCCTCTCCCTTCTCTGTGCAACAGATTTGTGATGTTAGTAGAGAACTCTATCATGAGGCAGACAAATAGACTAATCTACTCCAAATAGCTCTTATTGGCTCTTTGCAATGGTACTTAACTAAGCATGCCACTTCATAAACGACCAACGACGTTGCTTCATGTTGTGCCTATTTAATTCGTCACACCTGAGATGGTCTCAAGATTGTTCTCAAAACAAATCCGAGTTCCTCTTCCGAGGATGCTGGAGCAGCTCCTTTAAGTGTGTCACGAAAAAACAATCAGGACTTAAACCATTCTCTACCAAATTTAAGGACTCCTTCCCATATGACAGCGCTTTTCCTACACGTCTTCAAAATTGATGGATTTCTTTCCAATATTTGTTATTGCAATTTTCCGAGCCTTCGGACTACGAATCATAGCAAGCTATAAGCCGCACCTGAAGGATAACTGTCCAAACTTGGCACATTTCGAAATCACAAGCAATTTGCAATGCCAAGAATACCATAGAAATCGTCTTTAGACTAAAAAGATAAAAAAGAAGTGATGTACCTTCGACGCCAGAGCACACTCCAAGCATTTGAGGACACTCGTCGTCAGTGTTAAAAAATGTGTACAAGTCAAGCATATCCTCTACTAATTTTTTTCGATGATTAAAGACATTGTGAATACTGCTGCAGAAAATTTGGAATTCATGATAAGTTTACCAGTGTTTCTAGCCACTTGCGCTGATTACACGAATCAAGATTGGGATCAACGCTCGACGTCTGAAACTCATGTAACTTTTCACTTTTCAAACGCAGCAGCCACCCACGCCTATGGGGGACTACTGCAATAATCCCAATATAACAGGACAGCTTGATAGATAGGATTACGACAACGTATCTTATAAAATACGCCAAGATCTTGTAGTGATATTGCACTCAACAAGTTGACAAATGACATCGAGACTAGATTGACCGTACAGTCAAGAACAGCGACCCTGCCTGTGTCAAATTTACCCGAAGATACCAAACCAACTCGATGATAAGCCATAACTTCAAAAATAGCCACTGAGATAACTTACAATATCGTGATAAAGAATCATCAAAGCGTAAGTGAATAACCTTCACTCATCAACTCCGTCTGTGAGCATTCGTCAAGAGGAATCACGGCCACTTTCATTCATAACCTAAATCAACACCAAATCGCGTTAATTATAAGAAATGCACCGACGCAGCGAAACCAAACCGGAAGCAGCTGTGCAAATGAGGCTCGACGTACGCTGTGTCTGCAGTAACCTTGTCAATTATTTGTGAGAAGCCAACAGCAATCTGCCCAACGTCCTGCTACTTGGGCCGCACTTCCCACCCACATAAGAATACGACCGTGTTCACTAAACACGCTCCGCCAGCTACGCTCCCTAAATTATATCTACGCCCAAACCTAAAGCCCTCTCCCAATCCCCAAAACATCGTGCTCTCAACTCAACGCTGTCGACACTAAACTACGCCACTCGTCTTGACTTCCCCGTAGCCTCTAAGTCCAGATGCGGAACAACCACCCTCCATTAGCCGCAAAGAAGGGCGCGAACACCAGCGACTCCACCGCCATCAGCTTGATCAAGATGTTGAGCGACGGCCCCGACGTGTCCTTCAACGGATCTCCCACCGTGTCTCCGATCACCGCCGCCTTGTGCGCGTCCGACCCCTTGGGGCCCAGCGACTTGGCGTGCTCCGAGTTCCCGGCCTGCAACACACCGTGCCCACCCGTCAGTCAGCACTCCCGCCTCCATCCAACCCACAACACCCGCCTTCATCCACCTCCCACCCACCCGTCACACCCGCCGCCAGAACCCTCCTTACCTCGATGTACTTCTTCGCGTTGTCCCAGGCACCTCCCGTATTCGATGCGGAGATTGCGATCTGCAACGCACGTTTTCCACACGTCAGCAACTCAACCCTCCTTCCATCCACGTCCCTCTCATGCCACCCCCACCCCCACCGCCCTGCTTCACGGCTGAATACGCATCACCATCACGCTTCGGTTTCAAATTCAAAGGTCCAACCAACCAACCACCGTACCTGGACACCGGACACCAACGCGCCGGCCAACAGTCCCGCAAGCGTCTCCACTCCGAACAGAGTGCCCACGATCAGCGGCGTCAGCATCACCAGAGCGCCGGGAGGAATCATCTCCTTGATCGACGCGTCCGTCGAGATCTGCACGCATCGCTTGTAGTCCGGCTTCGTCGTGCCCTCCATCAGCCCGGGGATCGTGCGGAACTGCCTCCGCACCTCCTCCACCATCGCCAGCGCCGCCTTCCCCACGCTCTTCATCGTCATCGCCGAGAACCAGTACGGCAACATCGCGCCCACGATCAGCCCCACGAACTCCTTCGGCTGGATCACGTCCACGCTCGCGATTCCGGCCCTGCTCACGTACGCTCCGAACAGCGCCAGCGACACCAGTGCCGCTGATCCGATCGCGAAGCCCTGTCACCCCGCCCACCAACACCCTCAATCTCCGAAATTCGCAAGCAAGCGCGCATCACACTTCACTTCACTACGGTCGTCCTCTACTGCCCCGGCACAAACCCACCACACCACACAAAAGCCACATGCTTCCCCGCCTGGGGCCCTCCCAGCTTCCCTCCCATCCCAGCTTCCCTCTTGCACTCATTTCCCCGATTCCTCTACCCACACTCCTCGCCCTCCCGCACATGGTTCTGGTTCTGGTTCTGGCAAGCACCTTCCCGATGGCGGCCGTCGTGTTGCCCGCGGCATCCAGGGCGTCCGTCCTCTCCCGAACCTCGTGGCTCATGCCTGCCATCTCCGCGATGCCTCCTGCGTTGTCGCTGATGGGACCGTACGCGTCGATCGCCAGCCCCGTCGCCAACGTGCTCAGCATGCCCAGCGCAGCCACCGCGATTCCGTACATTGCAGCCAAACTGTAACTCAGGTAGATCGCGGCCGCGATCGCAAAAACCGGCACGATCACCGACTTGTAGCCCAGCGCCAGTCCGAAGATGATATTCGTAGCTGCTCCCGTCCGGCACGAGTCCGCCACGTCCTGCACGGGCCTGAAAAACCACCACGCCGTTTGCATCACACCGTCAGCAACAGACCAGACCTCCACACCACTGCATCACTGACGCAACCTGACCTACACCACGGACCATCTCCGCATCCACCCAACTCCCACCTCTGACACCCCACCCACACCCAGCCAGCTTGCACACCACCATCCCATCACCACCACGACTCCAGGACTCCAGGACACTCACGAGTACGCGTTGCTGGTGAAATATTCCGTCACGAATCCGATGATCAGACCCGCCCACAGTCCCGACCCCACGCAGAAAAAGATGTGCCTGCGCATCCAACCACCCCATTGCACCCCGCGTCAGTCAGTCGACTTGCCGCTGCAAACCGCACCCTCTCCGCCACGCACCACTTCGCCAACCCTCCTCGTGCATGTCCAACCCAGAACATACATACAAGCACCCAGCCGGAGGCTACTCACCAGTTCTTCACCACCTTCGGCGCATGACCCACCACGTTGATCGTGAACGTCTCCGGCAACGCGAACCACGACACCAGGAAGATGGCCACCGTCATCAAGATCGTCGAGATGATCAGCTGCCTCTTCAGAGTCGGCTCGATTTCCTTCGTTGACTTGATCGTGAACAGGTCCGTCGCAAACAACGTCGTCAACAGGCACACGAAGATGCCCGCCGCGCTGATGATCAACGGGAAGCACATGGCCACAAAGTTCCTGTCCGTTCCGAACGACGATATCGACGACACCACCAGCGCCGCGCACGTCGACTCCGCAAACGACCCGAACAAATCAGCGCCCATGCCCGCGATATCTCCAACGTTGTCTCCCACGTTGTCGGCGATCACCTGCACCCACCACCACCAACCATTTCAGCCGTCCGCGTGCCCACCCCTCTCATCAAAGCCCCCACATTCCCCGACATCCCCACACCGATCAGCAAAAAAATGACAACGACCGTCCTGAGCTGCCCGTGCACATGCACAAATCACAGCCGAGCCGACTCTCACGCACGCCCTCCGAGCAAATCATATCGGCTGCATTTCATTTCAGCACAGCGCATCCGTCTCCATACGTCCTTCTCCACACAACCCGCCCACCAACAGCCAGGTACATCCCTCCCCAAGCCTGCGTTCGGTCGGTCGTGTGTGCATTCGGAGACTGTCGGTGGTTCGTCAGCACCGACCGGGAATCGCATGGCAAGGACGACTCGCGTTGTCTCAAGCAAACAGCAGCCCGCAAGCCGAACACCACCCCAATAAACTGGTACCCTCACACCCACCCGCAATACACGCCGCACACCCACTTACTTACCGCTGGGTTCCTGGGATCATCCTCGGGGATGTTCTGCTCGATCTTCCCGACCAGATCCGCGCCCACATCCGCGGCCTTCGTGTAGATTCCGCCACCCACGCGCCCGAACAGAGCCACCGCCGACCCGCCCAAACCGTACCCCGTGATCGCTTCGTAGAGCCCCACCCAGTCCTCGCCGAAGTAGAGCTTGAACGCCAAGATCGTCAGGAACAACACCAGCAGCCCGTTGGCCGCCAGCAGGAACCCCATCACCGCTCCCGACCTGAACGCCACAATGAACGCCTTCCCCACTCCCTTGCGCGCCTCCAGAGTCGTCCGAGCGTTCGCGTACGTCGCGATCCGCATCCCCAGGTACCCCGACAGCGTCGACGTCACCGCGCCCAGCAAGAAAGCCACCGTGCTGAAGAACGCGTTCGCGATCGACGACGGACATGACTGCAGCGGGTCGAAGTCGCACGGCTGCCTGTCGAAGCTGAACCCGCCCACGGATGCCAGGAACACGAAGATGATCACCGAAAAGATGCCCATGAACACGCTCAGGTACTGGTACTCCGTCGCCAAAAACGACTCCGACCCTGCAACCACCACCGCGCACGCACACACACAACACACCCCTCAGATCCAAACCAAACCAAATCACTGCTGGCGCGCACAGATCCAGATCCACACACACGAGGCCACGACCGCATTGTCCACGGGATTCCAACAGACTCCACGCCAGAGCCCGCCCGCGGGATTACCCAGACAGACACCACAATCCGTGGGTCCTCATTCCATTCAATCACGCCCCTTCAAGAAAGAAAGACATTGCTCGCAGCTGCAGCACGCAGTCTACTTCACTCTCGACACCAGCGAGGGAGGGTTTTACCAACGCCCCTGACTAACTCAAACCCCGCACCCCTCTCGCAACTAAGTGCAATCTACCGCTTCTCAGCTGTCTACAACTATCACCATCGCTATCAAAAGCCATCTTAGAAGCTCACGGCCATCTCACAGCCATCCATCCCCGACAGCATCGTCCGACAGACAGACGCCCACACCCAAAACTCTCATTCTCAATCAAGACTGCACGGTTTCCGCTGCGACACATCCCGACGCCCTCCCAAGGACATCCGAAACAAACGACACGACGGCTTTCAAGCGCCACACGCGACCTGCATGCCACACACACACCAAGTACACATGAAAAATAAATAGACATGGACACGCAGAGTAGAGTACATTACGGACCCTCAGAGATAGCGGCCTGGATCTCGGCGCACTTGGCCACGACGCTGGAGTCGTCAATGCCGTTCTCCTCCACCTGCGTGTATCCATTGTTGCTCTCGTGGTGTCCGCCCACCTTCACTTGCGACACGATGTACCACTGCGCCAGCGCGAACGCAATACCCACCACGCACGCCGTCGGCACGAAGGCCAGCACGAACACATCCCCGAGCACCATCGCTGCCTCTTTTCTCCCCCCACTCCCACTCGATGCTGCCGCAACTAACTACCTGTGCGCACGTCCACCACGACGTTAGACCACCACCCCAATTCCATTCCAACTGCAGAACAAAATATAACAAAATAAAAAAAAAAAAACCTTCCCAAGGTGAAGATTTTCGACATCCACCCAACGCTATCGGCCGCTCTGGCAAGAACCCCGACGCAGCAGCAGCCCAAGAAACCATCCATCGACTACCACAACACCAAATCCTAAAACAAACAGCGCATTGCTAAACCAACCAACCACCCGGAGACAGACAGTCCTGTCGCGGTAACCCTCAAGAGCGTGCTGCCTTGCAAAAAATGCAGGCCCAGCCAGAATCTGACGATTAAACGCAGCAGCAGGCGATCTGATCTGATGTGAAGCAGCAAACAAGAAGTCTTAGCGAGCGAGAGACGAGACGCACCTGCGAAGGTGAGTGAGTGCCGCGGGCGGAGGTCTGGAGCTCGATGCAGAAAACGGAGCCCTGCACAGGCCGAGGCACAGCAGATAAGCTTTACACGCAGAGTGGAGCGGCACCGTCGTCTTGGCCTCCCCCACCCACCCGATCCAACTCCCGATCCTGCACCGTCGATTCTCTTTGGGAACAGCCGATGGGAACTCGGGGCCCCGAACTCCGGCTGCCTCGGGCTGGGCCCCACACCACCAGCACCAAATCCAAATCTGGCGGGTAACTCCAGCAATTTAAAACCTGAAACCCTGAACCCTGTGTTGTGCTCATCAATTCAAACCTGCACAATCGCCATATCCATCAACTTCCGACTCTGTCTTCTTCTCTCCTCCAGCATGTAAACTCTTCGTCTCCACCACTTGTACAACCTACACTCACCATGGATTTGAGACCATCGTCAATGCATTCTCTCTCGTTCAGAACGGCCTTCAATCCCAGCCATTTGCTGAACGGAGAAACACCGCACAATCCCGCACCATACCGACTTCAACTCCCGATTTCCGGATTGAAATCCGAGCTGACGCGCAAGGAGCTGCATCACAAGCGGAAGAAGGACGAATGGAAGAAACTACGTCGCGCCAGGAGGCTGGAGAAGCTGGCGGAGCAGGCCAAGGCGCAAGAGGTCGAAGCCAGGTCTAAGGCAGAGCGGCGCAGGCAGGGGTTGTGTAGCTTTGAGAAGTACAAACTTACAAAGGATCGCGGCGACGAGGATGGAAGTCCGGAATGGAAATCAGGCGTCAAAGGCAAAACTACTCTTATGAGCAAGTTTGAGACGGAGTTCGCAATTAGGGTTCGAGATGCGGTCAATACCGTGCGACGTGAGAATAGCGACGTCGCGGAGAAGTCGGCAATGTTTCGAGAGGATTCGGCAATATTTCGAGAGGATTCGCATTCGGTGTTGCAAGGTCGCGTCGAGGATGTCTCGGATGACTGGCTTCTCGCTTATGCAAGTCGCGATGATGTGAGTGTTTCTGGAATCCATTTGGAAGACCCCATAGATGACAGAGTTTCTCGGGAAAACATTCATAATTCTCGAGCTGCATCTTATTCCTGTGTCGAAAACAATGGTAGCCGTAGCATCGGAAGATCTATCGATGGAGAGCTCGAGGTTCAACGAAGAGATGAAACCCTAAACACGACTGGTGTACCTGATTTCCAGCCTCCTAATCTATCACGAAGTGGCGATTGGACACAGAAAATTGCACCTGCATCTGTTGCGCAGGAGAACAATTCTTCTTTTAGATCACAAAGGCAATTCATCGACCATTCCTTGAGTTCTCCAACTAGCATTCATAACAGTAAAGCTAGTAGTGATGCAACAGACGTGGACGAAGAGGTGTCTTCAGGTATGTTTGCATTGAGGGATTGGCGTGTCAAACCTAAAACCCCGAGACAGAAAGACAGAGCAGCGGGTCATCAAATCGTGAGCAGAAGGAAGGGGGAGCCATTGTCATTGTTGCTCGAGGAGAATTCAAATGAGGTCGATTCTGAGAAGTTCGGTGTTCTGGAAGCGTTGTACGAGGATGTGACGACTGAGGTTCGGCGGAAGCCAGTGGATGAAAATGAGCAGCTGGAATGGCTGGTGGAAGAGTACGTTTTGGACCTCACATCTTTGCTTAATTAAGCAGTGTTTAGTGATTGTTCTGTTATTACTGTAGGTTGGGAGCAGATTCGGCAGGTCCCTGCCGAGTCATTTAATTTTTGAGAAAAACTCATAATTAAACAAGATTAGATTATTTGGCATTCAGCCAATTTTTTAGTAGAGTTAAACCTTTCTTAAAGCATTTTTCACTTTCTAAATTTATTCCTTGGTATAGAATTAGAATTTGCAGTAGATTGGGCCCTCTTGGAATCAATCTTGACCTTCCATTGTTAATAAGCTTAATGCCTTTTATAATATTTGACATTTCAATTTTTTGATTTATTTGACATTGGTCATTTTGGAGAATAATTTATAGAATAATTAGGCAAAATTTTGGGGAATTAATTTATGCCAAATCTGCTAGAAGCGAGATACCAAAAGCTCAATAACAAGCTCAAACCTAAATTACTCTAGGTCATAGCCTTTTGTAGTGAAATTGGTTGTTTTAAGCTATTGTCATGAATCTAGCATTGGTCATGTTGAAGGGCTTTTACAAACTCATTTTATTAAAAAAATACTCCCTCTGTCCCTCTAAAGAGCTCCAGATCTAACACATTTCTTCTACCACTTAAAAGCTCCCTTTTGCTGATTTCAAATGCTGAGAAAGTGCTTCCAGCTTTAGAAACTAGTTCTCCTTGAAAGAATTTGCTCTGTGCAGTACGTTACCAGGAGCACTGTCTCCCTTAATCACACAAATATTGATGCGGTCGGTTTCTTTCACTTCCGAATGCCGTGCAGCGGACAGGAGCCTGCAAATATTTGTGAACTGTGGGTGAGTATGTAAGACACAAGGCCATGTTGTGGAAACATTTTTTTCTATTTGAGGTCATCTGCTCTTTGGGTTTGTTGGATGCACCAGTACGGATGAACTCACTTCCATTTGAAAAATGATTTTTTTCTTAGTAGGGCTGTAATGTGTAGGCACTCAATGTAATCATTTCAGGCATTCCAACTTGATACAGTGGTGCCTCGATAAGATGAAGGTATCTGGATAACATATTCATTTTATGTAAGGAAATTATTCATTGTAATCAAGCACATTTTTTGTAACTCCCTAATCGCTAAGAATAGTCATCTTCATCTTAGCTAAGCAATTTTTCTTATAAAGGTTCATCTTAAAAAGGCACTATTGTATCAAGGGCATAGGTGTATAACACAAACCAACAAGTTTCAGATACAACAAAACTGCCTAATGATTTTAATTGGTTTTTAAATGTACTACAACATATAACTCTAAAAACTAAATCGTGAGATCACTTGAAAAGAAAGACACTACAGTATAGTGGTGCTTGGATAAGATCAACCTTTGTAAAAGAAATGTTTGGATAGTGTCAAGGTCCTTGTTCTCTTTTTTTGTATTTTAAGTTAGTTGAATGGTCTTTAAAGTCAATGCTTGGATATGATCAGTAGTATATTCCCTCCTGAAATGTTGACCTTATCCAAGCACCACTATACTTAAGATTGATGATATAAAACTACTTGTTCAAATGAGAGCAAATTATTTTCTTATGGCTTTTGGTCATGTCAACTTTTACCATTTTACTCGAACATTCATTTACAAAGAAATGTTATTTTTTATAACGATTGATTCTAGTATTATGAATTCGTACTTCTGGAAAGTTAAACATTTGATTCGTTCAGTAGTTGATTTTTATATAGTTTAATTTTACTTTGTCATCTTATTGTTTGGTAATTTCTCCAGGAAAAAGACATCATATTTCCATATCTACATATTTTCACTTTCCATTTCTTTGATGAAATATTGTACCGAAATTCCTAATTTCACAAATGAAAAGCCACTAGAGTTGTGGTTTTATAAACTGGACAAGAAATTTCAAGAGATCTTCCAAATGAATTAAACAAAAGTGGCTTAAAGCAAATTGGCAAATAGGATTACAACTTGTTACGACAAGTTGACAGCCCTAGTTTTATGTACTGTTTCATTAAGTTTTGTTATTTTAAAAATTATGTTAGTTCCCGTAAAGGATCGTGGCCTTTATTTTGTCAAAAGACACTCAAAACTGCCACTTTTACGGCAAAGAGTAAAAAAGTTTGAAAATCAATCTTTTTGCATATCTAATTGTAGGATCTTGTACTAAACTACTATAAGAACGTATCTTACAAAATTCAAGAACTTTGACAACACAGATTGGAAGATGTTTGCATTTAAAAAGTAAAAAACAAATTTTTTGCACCTTGTATGATCAGATTATTTCTTTGAACTTTCTTAACTTAAATTTTTTGCACCACAAAGTTTGGAATTCTATTTTTGCATGGTGAGAAGTTGAGTTGGTAACCTTGGGAAAAAAAATATAACAAAAATTAATTAATATTCATTCTTTAAAAAAAACATTAGGCAGAAGAAGGTATGAGGTTGAACAAAAACTTAATTGCTAATAGCCTTGCAATGGAATTGAAACGCAATAATCCCAATGGTGAGATTGTTCTAGAAAGCAAACTTCACCCTCTCCAACAATCTTTTTTGATAAAATACTAAAATTGCATTCAAAAATGAAGTTTATAAGTTATTTTTTCAAGAAGTTGCTTGAATTGCCCAAAAAACAAGATTGTCCATAACTTTCTCATAACTAGTCCAAATGGAATGAATCAAAGCTTCAAATGTAGAAAAAGATATAATCTATGAGAAAAAAATTAATTTTTTTTCAAGTTTTTATAAGAATTTTTTTTGTTGCCCCTAGTCCCCAAATTTGTGCTTATTTGGGCATAACTTTTGCTCCATGGCATCAAATGGAATAAAAATTAGATGTCCGCCTAGATCTTTGAATTTCCCATCTTCAATAAAAGTTTCAAAAAATTATGCAAAGTAATTTGGCCATAGGTACATGCTCAAAATCCCATTTGTCTGCTAAACAAACAGTTGGTCCTTTAGGGGTTAAGTTCTTATCTAATTATGTGTTGTATTTTTTCTTTGACATTCTTATGAGTAAGCATTTCTATTATATAAGGGCTTATACATTATTCTTCTAGACTAATTAATCCTTAAGGACAAGGCTACTATTACACATACTATGTACGCTGCTATATAATTGGCATTCGCTACCAACAAAAAGTTTTAATTTGGAATCTTGACTACCTCACTAGAATAGCATTGATCCATATTCTAACTTCTTTGTTGACCTCAAATGTAATAAAGGTGTGGATGCACTTTAAATACAAGAAAAATACCCCGTATTGTACTAGTCTCAGAGGGCTGCCTTGTCCTTTAGGGGTTGAACATGTATAAACTCAAGTTGTTGATCATTTTGAACATTGGAGGTATCAAATAAAAAATGTGGAGAGTGGAGGTTGATAACAAGTACAAACATCTTGGGATATCTAAAATTTAAAGTAAGATTTTGTGATCCAAGGAAAACATTTGAGGCAAACTAATCATGAACTTCATCAATAATCTAACCAAATTTATTCAAATTACAATACTCAATACTCCCTTTCTCCCTCTAAAAATGTCCAAGCTTCCTTTCAAATAACTAATTGTGTTTTTAGTCTTTATGCTAGTGACACATGCATTCTAGAATCAATATATCATCTACCAAATGTATGCAAAATCTTTAGTTTTTGTGTTGCCATTAACCCCTGAGCGCCCGGTCGACATTATACTGTCAATGGGCCTACAAACTTTATCTCATTTTTTCTCTCAATCCGTACAATGAAACCAGTCATGGTTGGTCCCAATTAGCAAAGAAGGTAGTCCTTTTTCAAATTCTGCGATCACTTTTTTTGAATGTAATTTTCCAAATTGTGGTGGCCATTAAATCTCCCATTTTCTCCTAAATCCTAAAATAACTCTGGGCGCTCAAGGGTGAAGGCACCCAAATTCCATGCAAAAAACACCATGTTTGTGCATGTTGCCAACTCCTTATTATTGATGATTTAGAGACTAGTATAGTAGTACTTGGCTAAGATGAGCATGTGTAAGAAAAATACTTGGATAAGATCATTGTCCCTGACATGGAAGTAGCCAGGCAAGTTCAATATTGGAGAGCTGCAAGGGGTATTTGGCTACAACAAATGCTCTCTTAAGATGAAATGAATATTTTGTCCAGATACCTTCATCTTAGTCAGGCACTATTGTAGTAGCAATGGTACTTCACATGGGCAAGGCCAAGCTTGCTAGGAGAGGAATGCTCCCTAATTGCTTACCTGGTCCCCGGTCATGAGATCATTGAATATGACAATCACTTTCTCAGCATTTGAAATCAGCCAAAGGGAGCTTTTTAGTGGTACAAGAAATGTGTCTGATTTGGAGCTTCTTGGAGGGAGAGAGGGGAGTAACATATTGTGAGTCAAAAATTCAAGCTCATCAAGGAAGAAAAAGACAATAACCAACAATGTATTTTTGATAATTTTGTCACGTAGTAAATCTAGTATCTTGCAAAACTCAACTAAAGCAAGACTAGGAATCGCGTACGAAGGTTACAAGGATTGCGAATCTTGGGAGCCAAAATGACTTTTTCAAAACCAGGAAGTAGTGACCCTACAAGATACAAGAGGACTCCGGCTCTGTGGCAGTAGCTTGCCTTTCAAGTAAGAGCCTTCCTCAAATTCATTGTGAGGACGTCGCATGTGTCCATGCAGAGACTCTTTCCCTTAAATCCAGAGCCAATGAGCTTTACCAGAAAACTTATACCAGAAAACTTATTGCGCAGTCGACAAACGATCAAAATCTCAGTTGAGTGGAAAAAACACGAAAAGCAATATAAGAGTATCTTATCAAAGAACTAACATCAAGGCAAGCAAAGAAGGCAGTAGGTCAAAGCGATTCCTACCCAGACTCGGAGGGACTCCTCTTAAATAAAGCACAGAGAGAATGTACAAGACAAGATGCATAGCGAAAGCTGCATCTGAATCATATTTGTGGTCGAGAAAATATCTGAAGCTCGAGACTGTCATAGCCTAGAGACAAAAGATGGTGGGTTCCTATCTAGAGTACCCATCTGGAGGCCCATCTGGAAGAGGGTCAAAAGACCAAAGGGAAAACAGCATGAGCTGTATGATAGCAGTCTCAATGTCTACGGGACCTTAAGTTACGAATACAAATGTAAACAGGATGGTAATCCCCTCACGCTCCCCTCCCCCCACTCTTCTGATCCCCGCTCCCAAATTTAAAGCGCTGAACCGGCGAGTCTATTGGGAAAATCCCTCAGATCAACCTCCCAATGGCTAAGCTGCCGCAACCTTCCAGTTTCAATACAAAGTTGAATGTACAAACCTGCTAAATCTCAAGGCACATAATCTCTACACTCAAGGCTCCCTTCCAAAAGTGTGCCCTTTCCAAAAGTAAGATAGTCCCATCCAGATCAATTGCTCACTGGCTTTGACTTCTTTGTGCTCCGCGTTCTCCAGTTGTCCTGCAAACGTCAAGGTTCCGTTAAAGCAATCAGAACGCCGTGTTTCAGTTTGTAGCCTTGTATCAAATCAGAAAATCAAAACATGCTAGGAAAGTACTGACGGCACAATTTTGGAAGAACAGCAACAATAAATAACCGACGTACCAAGGGCTCATCATCTTCTGCATTTCCTACACCTTCACCTTCTTCAGATTTCTCTTCTGACACCTCTTCGCTACTTTCACTTCCGGAATCTTTGGAATTACTCGCTGCTTTCTCAGCCTTACTTTGTTTCCCACCTGCTTTCACAACGGTTCATGCGAGTAACCAGGTAAACAACATTGTTTTCTACCAGGTATACACGTGAGATCTGCAAACGCTCATCCTGCTCGTAATATTTCAACCTCAAGGTGTCATCAGAGATCAGCACTTGACAAGAAGAAACTTAACGAACTAACCATGGTGAAAAAGATAAATGGAAAATTACCTTTTGATGTCGGAGAGGGTTTCTGCTTCCGTATTTTAGGTGAAACTTCTTCCTCATCAAACTCAAATGCGTTTGCCGTCTTCACTTTAGATTTGCCCACTGTTTGAGATTTGGCTTCCTTAGTTGCCTTGGGTGCACTTGCTGGCTTGACCGACTTTGCTGACTTCATTTCTTTCCTAAAAAAACAAAAAAAAATTTCATCTAAATGAGTTTTGTAACTGCTAAACATCAAGCGCTGACAAATATGATTCCAAAATCGAGAAACCATGATTTCACACCTCATAATCCAACATTTCACAATACAAAGCGCAGCTAGCAACTCCTCAGAAATAGGCTAGAATAGGCTGTGTAGCCTGTTCTAAACCAAAAAATCCCAAACCATAGTATAAAATTATTAATAAAAGCCTGAGTTAAGGAACTTTACAAGGTGCCAGGTGTTTTTTCTGACTCATCTTGGTGTGCAGGTGGTGTCTTCGCAGTCACCTTCAATCTCTTCGGCTCCGGGCTGACAAGAGAAATTATTTCTTAGCGATTGTCAATGGCCGGTTCTTTACAGAGAGTAGTGGCAGGTCAAATCACGTACTACGATTATTGAAACAGTTGCGAACACTTAAAAGCCTAGAACTTATACATGTGGAGGCTCCCTGATGAGCCATCCACGCAGGTACACAGTAAACAATAGCAAATGCAAGCGTAAATAAAACAAGGATAAGACGTACTATTTTGTCCCAGAGAGCGTTGCTGGAGGAGTAGCAGCCTGTGTCAGCAAAGACAGGCATTAAAGTGAGACATTCCGTACACACGTTACACAACACAAATGACCTCCAACACGTTTTCAATTTAGCCGTTCCACAGGATTTCCAAAAAGACGTAAAGGTGAACGCCTCCTACAGCTATACCTTCTCCTTCTTTGCAGATGTCTTGCCCTGTTTGCCAACTATCTCCCACCGTTCTTTAGCCAAGTTCAGTACTTCTTCTTCACCATCAGTATACAAGATCTAGCAAAATGCAGATGAGAGCTCAACTGGTTACAGAAAAATCAAGCTTCAAGTCAAGTACATTGAATTCGAAAGCGAAAAGCTCACCAGCCCTCTGTATACGAGACCTGCACATGAAAAACGGCAGAACATACGCAAGCAGCAATAAAATCTGTAACCTGTGTCATACCTTGTGCTTTTTTTTCTTAGCATCATACTCCACAATCTCCCCTTTGTAGAATCTGCCAGTATCAGTTTAGTCAAATATGCAGACAAAACCCATTGACAGGACATTCATTACAAAGGGCTAACAAAGGCTGCATTGCAAAAATTCTGACATAGTACTAGCAAAGAAAAATACAAGAAAAACTACGTCCTGCATTCTACTAGTGTGCAAAACCAGAACACTAGGCTTTCCTCATTGCTTGCGTACTCATCACATTCAGCCAGATACTCACTGTTTATCCAACGGCCACCAAACTTTGATATTAGACCCCACAAGAGTCTCATCACCACCTCTTTCGCCTTCACTCCTCCAAACTGGACTTGAACTCTGAGCGTATGATGCAATTTCAAAATATGTATACAAGATTAGTCCAGTGAATATTATAGATAACCAATTAGTTCGATTATGAGATAATTGATTGGGACGTTGAATGCCACATATCATAACAGCAAGTGAGTTTCAGGAAAATCAAGATTCACCACATCACAATTGCTACGCTGCAATGTCTACTGACTTGACATTCCACAAATTTACAAGAAACAAAGCTTCAAAGACCATTCCCCAAATTCCGACCTTTTCACCAGGAGCCGACTTCTTGGCAGATTTATCAGGGCTCGCCACCTGTCCAGAACACACAGTTTCAAAGAGAACTGGTTTCAGAAATAACTTCACCTATGCCTCGATCTACTCATCCAAGCATCATCAAATCATCAAACTACAAAATACTTCAACCATATGTACCTTCTTCTTCTGTGCACTTTTCTCCTCCTCCTCCGACTTCGGTTTAGCTGGACGCCCACGCTTCTTCCCCGATTCAGTCAAGGACGGTGGCTCATTAGATACCGGCTTCCCTTTCTTGCCTGAGATAGTAGGTGTAGTATCTGAAGATGGTCCTGCCATTTCATCCCCACTCGCTCCATCATCTTTCCTGCCAGAGCCCTTGGGTCGACCACGTTTGCGTTTTGAAGGAGTGCTTTCATCCAACTCCTCTTCGGATTCCTTTTCCGGTTCGGATTTCTTTCCTGCTTTCTTCGCGGACTCGTTCTTTTCGACTGACTTTCTGCCACCACGTGAAGGTCCTTTAATTATAACTCCTGTTCCAGTGCTCCCTGCACCTTTGGCTGGTCTATCATTTTCAAGTTTTCCTTTCTTATGCGTGGGCTCACTATGCTCCACGTCCGCTTCTGTATCTGAAACAACATCTCCGTTGTCGACGCGTTTCCCTCGTTTGCGACCTTTGGGGCTGGCAGGCTATAAGAAAAGATAGCATACGATTACAAAACCCAGTGAGCAATCGGCATGAAAGCATGTAACCATACTAAAGCCTTGCATTAATATAGACATCAAATGGTTGCTACTAGAGATCAAGACTAAATCAGCTTGTACCATAAAACACGCCAGACTTTCCTCTGTAGACTTCTCCCGTGACACAGTATAGAAATTGACTTGGCTACATAAAACATACACAGACAGAATGATCGCTTGTAGTAAAGATAGTAGGGTACCTGGCCAGATTTTGTGGAAGTCCCGATCTTGAATTTTGCTAAAACATCTTTGTCCGTAAAGCAAGGTGGCAGATGGCTACCATCCACCTGTCAGAAATTCGAGTTGCAGATTCAGAAATAATTCTAGTCCTAAATCGATTTCACGGCATACAAAATTAACAGAATTGCAATCGGGAGCGACTTAATAGAGCTCACTGGAGCAGATATTTCAATACAAGATGAGTAGTAGCATAAATAACTGATTGCAAATAAAAGGGCTTGAAGTAATAAGCTTGCCTTTGCAGGTTCTTCCACTGGTTTCTTCTCTTCAGTGTTCTCATGCCCTCCCACGGCAACAGCCGCATCACCTGATTCAGGGCCTTTGAATGCCGTTACATTCGGTTCAGTTCCTTTACTTTCATCTGCATTCGCGTCCACAGATTTGTCAGATTCGGGTGCAGTGGGGGTGTCAGATTCACGTGCCTTCGTTTCATCCGCTTTAGATGCCACGGGTTCGTCTGACTCGAGTGACTTAGACACGTCTGGCTCAGCTGCCTCGTTTTCATTGGGCTCAGACTCAACGGGTTCGTTAGTCTTAGCTGTCTTGTGATCGTTTGCTTCAGGGGTCTTCGATTCATTTGTTTCACTGGTTTTGCTTTCATTTGGTTCATCTGCCTTAGCCTCTGATGCCTTCGGTTCGAGGGGCTCCTTTGGAGGAGAAGCCTTCACTTCAGCTGCCTTTGGTTCGCCATTCGTGGCTGCAGGAGCCTTCACTTCAGGAGCCTTCGGCTCGGCCACCTTGTATACAGAAGCTGGAAGTGGAATAACGCCTGGATACTTCTCGACAAGCTTCTTCTTCTGTTGCGCTATGTCCTTCGTAATCAATATAGCAATGTCGCAAATTGCATACAAAGTCTGAAGGAAATCGACCAGCATCACAATCAGAGTCGTTCCATCCTGAAATCATCCCTGGTTGAACCCAGGAGAATTGAATACTTCAACCCTGTACCAGCAAGCTTCCCAAGCAGCCTAAAGTCTCGTCACTGAGAATTTGACCACCACTACATACACCCTGAGTTTCAGCACTAAGCTCTTGCAGCTCATAAGAGGGGAACATACTGCAATGTCTGCATCTCACTCAAAGTAAACAAACAAATTTTAAGCTATGTTACCAACGAAAACAAAGCTTGAGATGACCAAAGATACTGGTGAATAGCCTCTGAAGGATGAAAGGAGTCATTGCAAACCTCAGTCTTAGCTTTGTCAACGGCATTATCACATCCTTTGATAGTACGTAGAATTGCAAGAATTAGGGACAAATTGTCTCCGTCCTTTCCAGGCTCATACCTCCCCTCTACATCTTGATTGATGAGTGCCCGTAGAAAGAACAATAACTCCCTGACATTCATGTACCACAGAACACAGTGAGGTGCTATAAGTTTTGATGCAAGTTGCTATCATCCGAGCTATGCAATTGGCTGCTCAGCCAAGGAATGTGTCACCAAACCAACGCTTGCTTAGATTAGATGGAAACCGGAAAACAATAGTAATTGCTAATCCAGACAACAGAACTTGACACATGCTACTCTAAGTCACAGGACTGAACAAACTAGGAAAAAAAATTCCTACAATCTGTATCCAGATAATTCTCTATTTCAATCCAACAGCATATTCAAAACCGAAAACACGTGCCTGTAGAATGGTTCATAGGCTGACGACTCTGGCTGAATGCCTCCAGACACTACTGGATAGTTAGGATGGTGTGCCAGCACATGTACAAGATACACAATAGCATATTCTGGGTGCAGCGTAATAGTTGCCCTCTCAGATTGCCCAGTCATCGTCTTGTAAGCTTCTTTACGATAATCGTCAACAAAATCGGTCATAAAGCGTCGAGCCTGCATGGCCAAACATTCAGAACCATTATGTATTACAAGATGTAATCGATAGTACACAAGAAGAGAGGTCACTTCAAAATAGAAATTGTCTAATAACACGAATATAAAGCAAACCACTCAAAATTGCCTTACCAACTAGACCGAGCCATATTCTCAGATATGCATTATAACATATCGGGCACTAACCAAGACCAGAACCGCAATCACATTGGCCCTACAACAGAGCAACAAATAGGCTTTACCTCCAGTGCGATCTCCTTCACAGCGTCCACTGCACAAAGAGCATACGCACTAGCGTACTTCAAATTCAACGTCCGATCCCTCAAATAGTGGTGAATTTTTCTTAATAATGCACGCCGAACATGCGCTGCTTGATCCTGTAGGTAGCAAACTTGACACGTAAGAGGCAGTTCTAAGCCCAGATCTTAATTTGCGTCAAACCCATCAGCTAGGAGTCTAGCAATCGAGAACACATTTTGAATCAATCAACATACGAATTCCGTCACGCCAATAGTGTAATGGAGGTTATGAACTGAAAATAGACCGATAACATGGATATGAAAGTTCATCCAGCACATTTCTCCCACGAACAAGTTCCCTCTTTCAACCAATAGAAACTGTCTACACAGCTTGCCTCAACATATTTAAGCAAATACCAAAACTGAAAGAAATAAACCTGCACTGTCATGACCACCATATGAAAGACGTCAATAGGAATCTGACTATCCCAACGCCGAGCCAATCTCAATACACCTTTCGCAGCCGCCAAGCGTAGATGGGCTTTATCTGCGTCACTGAAGTCAGAAAATGTAAACTTAGACAAGAACCTTCAACCTCCAGGTAAATAAAAGAACTATCCGCACATTTCTACCCAATTTCTGTAGACGGAGCATTTTGGTATTAGGATGTAGCTGACCTTGTTTTCATATCGTCCGCTATTTCTCCACAGGCAAGGATCTTAACGAGTACTTTGAGAAGCCCTGGAAGTCTCGTTCGTTGGTGTGCATTCATTTTTGGAAGAAAACTCTTCACTAAAGCTTTGAGAGCACAGATCTGCACATTCATCGAATTAAAATCACACCAAAACCACAAAATCTAAAAAACTAAGGCAATTCACAAAAAAGTCATACATTACCAGAAATATCCCTTTACATAAAATGCACAAGAAATAATGCTCACCTTCAAAACCACATGATCACTCGGAGAATCACTGTCAGTAACAAAATCAGCAACTTCCTGCAAGGAACGTACCAAACTCAGTTACAAACGCAAATTGGTAGTGATTATTGACGTCCAACAATGTTTCCATGGAAACCTTTAAGCAATATCTTTCCCACATCAATGTGCATGCTCCATAGCAGGCCTAGATTACTTCAAAACAGTATAGGATTTTGGTTTGCTTCTGAATTCTTCTATTAACAGACCAACGCCTTCAGAAACTCCCACCTGTGGACTTGGTCGTCTAAGAACATTCCGAACAACAAACTTGATAATGTCGTCCTCTCTGGTTTCAAAGATAGGCATTGCATTTTGTGCAATACAGCCCAAAGACTGCAAAACTGTGGGAAGATGTGAGTTGTCCTCCAACTTATCTACCAGCCTCTGCCACACACAACAAGTAGACAAAGAAATGTCAAGCAAAGTAATAATTTAAGTACACTTTCAGAATTTCCAGTCAGTTCAAATCATCACAAGAAGCAAATCGAGAGGAAGAATACTAAAAGAATGCCACAATGCTTAAACATAAACAGCAGCTTACCCCGTACAGCACAGATAGTGCCTTCAATCCTGAGTCAGCAGTCATTGCTGCAATTGCAGAGACCGCATACTTAGCTTGCTTGCAGCTGCCTTCAAGACAGAGTTGCTCAAGTATCAAGTTGACATTGCTGCAGAAAGAAATAAAAGACGATGAATGCAACATCCAACTACATACAAAAAATATTAAACCTGCTGAACACCAAATCTTAATTAGCATGTAAATCGACTGAACTATTAACTTCCTGCTGGCTTCCTACCTCCTGCTCTCAGTTGTAGACCCCTTATTTCGAAAGGAGGCACCAGATTTGGACATGATGTGTACTACTCCCTCTTTAATGGATTCATCAGGATCCTTCAATAGTGTCAGCAACTCGTTCTCAGCATCTGCCATCAACTCTGGGCAGTATATGGCAATCTCCTGGAAAAAAAAGACAATAGGTGAGGATTACTCTGGAAAGAAATCCTGACTCAACTGTCATGAACGGATTAGAAGAGCAGCAGCCTTCAGAACCAAAGTCCAAGCGATGTAACGAATTAGAGATTCCGACCCTTCAATAGTACTAACTGAATGATTATAAGTAACGAACAATCGACATGGTTAAACATTGACAGCCAATGATTATCTTCAAACCAACTTCAAGTGCTAAGCAGATTGCACTCCAAAAAAAAATTGACTCAAAAAGAGGGACTCGAAGGTCCATGTCTTGCAATGCCATTTGTTCAAAGTAAAGCCACAAAAACTACTGTGCTCACCACAAGCAGCGAGAGGCTTGTTGCAACAAGATCCTTGACGATCTCATAATCCTTGTAAGCAATTATTTCTTTTGCAATTGCAATAACATGCTCCTTGCTGAAGAAAAAATAACCACATTTGGTGGAAAGACTCTTCATGAAGTCATATTGAGCATGCTCCTCTCCTATTTTCTTCAACAAATCCTCCTATACCCCAACCAATGTCACAAAATCAACATCAAGCAAAGCTTTCGTTTTCAGGTCTCTCGTAGATAAATTAGATCTTGCTAACAAGCTCAATCCTACCTGCTTCACAGCCACTATCAACACGTTCTATGATTGCAATAAGCTTTTCCTCCCTTACCTCTAACTAACCCTCCCTTGTGATTTGCAGACAGCCAGTAAAAAACACAAATTAGATCCTAATCTGCATTGAAAAATGAATAAAGGTTAAAAGGCACAAAATATAAACAGGGACACCACTCATACACAAGACAACCACAATGAACAGTAATCTTATGTTAGAAAAGGTATGATCCTTGAGAAACCAGTCACAACAAACGAGCGAACATACCCGAATTGTGGCAGCCTGAGCCACGGCTGTGTTTGGACTGAGCAATGTAGACAAAGCAGTAAAAATACTTTCATCCTTCATCTGATGCAATTTCTGAAGACTTTCCTCGGCCTTAGGAGGCTCCACAAAATAAACTGCGATGACCTTGAAAATGGTCTGTAATTTCCCCTCAAGACTGGGAATCTCTTCCTCCTGCAATATGATTTGTGTTGAAATTAGACTATTAAAGGAACACGCACAAGAACATTATACATTGCAGCATAGAATACGCACCGACACCTCCTACAGAGCCTACAACAGACCAAGATAGTAACAGAGCTATAATTGTAGAAAATGGACAATAATGAGATAAGTTCACCGATATACCTTTGCTTTCTGCCGTGTGGTCAAGTAGACCAACATCTCTTGCTGCAGCCTGCAAGGAGATTTCCAACAAAACAAATTTATAAAGTGTGCTTGTTATGAAATGTCGATCTAATTATTGTATTTGCCCGCCCCGCAAAATGAACTAAACGGTGGAAAAGCGGAAAGTTAACATAATTCACTGTTCTCTTCGTACACAAATGCTTAAAAGATGCTTTACAAAGTTCAAAAAGAGTCACAACAAGTAAATACGGTTCAATTCGAGAAGGACCACAACACACAAACAAAAGAGAAACTAAGTCGTTGGCATGCAATCATAAATGTTCTGAAATCAAGAAAATGGCAGCTTGATGCCTTACTATATTGGCTATGACAGAAAGCTCATCATCGTATATAGAAATATGAACAGTCTAGATTGAGAACAGACTTGGATTAGAGTCTAAAACTAGTACGGTGGATTTACATCTCAGAATAGCCCAGGTATTTCATCCATGCAAATCCAAAATCTTACCTCTGTTTCTGGAGAAGTATGAACTGAAGTGCTTTTTTCTCGTTTTCGTCAAAAGTGGAGAAAGCAAGAACCCAGTGTTTCGCCTGCTCCTCCACAGAAATTACAGCTGGGAAAAGCTGCTCAGTAAGAATAATCTCGGAGCCGTGAGTTCTGTCACAAGAAGTAATTGTCAAGAGAAGTACGAACCAAGTACGGACGCAATATAGCCTTCCCGCCAGGTGTTCAGTTATGCATACAACTAAGCATTTGGTCAAATTTTCTTATGTCGATATCAGTGCTTGAAAATCTCCCCACCTCTTAAGGATGTACAATAGGTTTTTTGGCGAGA
The DNA here is from genome assembly GCA_963920765.1 of Ulota crispa. Taxonomy (NCBI): domain Eukaryota; kingdom Viridiplantae; phylum Streptophyta; class Bryopsida; order Orthotrichales; family Orthotrichaceae; genus Ulota; species Ulota crispa. Next base: position 3,228,181 of record OY987246.1, read on the forward strand.
GTGAACAGTTTATTTCAGTCCAACACATGATACTAGATATGCTCGTAAAACATCAGGACTCATGGCATAAAAAGTTAGAAACTTACTCTTTGTCATTACAGCATCGAGCAATCTTTCCAGGGATCCATTCATAATCCTTGTCGATAGCAATAGAACCTTCAAAGCACTTGGTGCAGTAGGATTTATATAACTCCATCGTCTTTAACAAAGCGGCCTTTCGAACACCAACCTAGGAAAACTCAACGCGTTAAGAATTCATTGCTGGTTACTATGATTTTCTCACACTACTAATAATACCACATGAACATATTATAAATAACTAATGGCTCAAGAAAATTCAAACATATAGCTATATGTACGATATCAAGTGGAAAAGAGTGAACCGTCCTTACAACATGGCGCAGCATCTCGAATCATGAAGCTTTGAGTTAATACAGATAATCTGTACTAGATTAGTACCTAAAAAATCTCAGCATGGGTGCCCTTAAAGCATTACAAAACATTGAAAAACCAGAATCATGGAATATGATTTCCTAATCATACCTTCTTATCTCGTAGCCGCTCAGCAACTTTGCGTAATACCTCAGTTGGAATACACTTTGGGTCAACAATGGCCAGGTCATAGATAGCCTTAACCACAGCAACCCGTACTTTCTCATCGTAGTCCAAAAGTCGATCTTGCAATGCACCTACAAATCCAAACCTCATCATTCGGAATAAATAACACAAATGTTTTTCACCTGATAAACTGATAGAAACGCGCAAGAATCGTCATGAAGCTAATGTGTCACACACAGATATTGTGGCAAATCCAGCAAGCTAATCGGGAGTTCAGGCATTGGGATTAATTTCACGATTCCCATTATACATGTTCATCGGAAGATGCACAAAATAACTCAAAGGTGTGAAGCAACACAACTTTCTATCTAAAATGACACTGGCACAACACCTAATACGATTGCCCAGCATATTCGTTCCTAATTCGTACCGGTTCATTAAGGTGACGGGACCCTTCCTGCAAAATTTGCAAAAGGACCTAACAAATCAACATAGTGTTTTGGAACCATGTGAGACTCACCCAAAATCTCGTTCGCTTGCTCGCCAGAAGGGTTTACGTCCAGACAAGATTTAGCACAGTTTACCACTGCTACTCGAACCTCAACTACCATATCACTAAATCGCTTCAGGAACTCTGAAAACACAAGAGGATACTCTTGTGCAAATTGTCGACTAGGATGAGCAAACAACCGCCCTAAAAGAGCAACTGCCTTCAAACGTATATTTACGTTATCTTTCTGCATTCAATCGCTAGCACATATTAGCTGTTTGCAGGTATCCACCAATCTTTAAGCAATCGCATAACAGGCTTGCAAGCCCAAAAGACACACGAATATAAAACTGACAGGTATCATGAAGAAGCACACGACTGGACGTGTACTGTACCACAAGCTCGGCTTTGATATGAGGAATAACACCCGCAAGCAGTTGAGGAGCACAGCCATAGAGCTCATATATAATTTCATGGTGATCTTTGTGAAGTCCACTGTCTAGGCTCTTCCCCTCTACCATAACAGACGTCAAAAAGCTTCGCACATAGGGTTCTAACTTGTCGGTACACTTTTCTACAACAGCTATCGCCAACTTCCGTGCAGCCGATCCCTCCTGCTCAAGAAAGTAGAAACAGCCATAAAAGGTTCAACGCAGTGAATATTTCGGACAGACAATCAATTATAAAGGCGAATTCTCATGCAATGTAAATAATATTCAGCCCTGTTGAAAAGCAGAGAAGAAACTAAACCGCATACAATATTGTTAGCGCAGAACACACCTATATGCTAGAAAATCTTATTAAAAATAGTAAAACCTTCAGAGTTTCTCATCACAATATAAATCACCAAAAGGTTGATACAATCACCAAACATGTGTGAGTCGCTTCAGCATGTACAAGCAAGTAGTAGCACCCTTCAAAATGAATACTAACAGATGGAGAGAAAATAAATGTTAATAGATAAAAATTCAAAGAAATCTACCTTCTTTTGCTTCAGCAAATTCTTGAGAATAACCTCCACCATAGCAGATGGAATCTTCTCACTTTCCTCCAAGACAAGAGTCAAGATATTTCGCATAGCGACGAAGACATTATGAGGTTGGTCGTCACTGCCAAAGCCCACGGAATTGGTGGCTATATCATTGACAAACACTTGGGCAGCATCGAAATATCGAAGCATTACAAGTTCTTAACTACAATTAAGGACAGAAGAAAAAGTTGAGGCAAAAAAACAACAACAAAATTGTCAGATTGGAGAGTTGACACACACCTTGCAGTATGAAAGAAGATCTCAAACATCTCCAAGATGAGATCGTCACATTCTAGATCCAGCATGACCACAGATGACCTGACCCTAGCAACTGTCTCCAAAATATTAACCCTCCTTGCAAACGAGGGACTGTTAACATCATCAAGTCCCTTAAAATTCGAGACTATCAACTGGAATATCTCCTGCAAAACGATGGAAAAAAAGAGTTATGTCATTAGAATCAAGGTAATGAGTTAAAAGGCATAACTTTGGAAGCAAACCGTGAAGAATTGCAAGCCGCCGCACAAAGAGAGAGCGAGTCTACACAATGCTTATGCCATTGCTAATAGAAAAGATGGTTTATACAATTAGCGTATGTCTTTGCAAGATCTCCGATTCAAACTGGTGAAGGGTTATAGGTTTTTCTCATTGTCATTCATAAATTGAAACTTGGCGGCACACTGCATGCAAAGGTAATCAAGACAGATACCGAATAAGAATCGAAATTACCTTGAGAGTTTCGTCACTATAAGGGGCATCAGGAGCCACAATCCTCATAACTTCACTGATGCAGATAGCCACAAGCAACCCAACCTCCTTGTCTTTATGTCTCAACAAGGATGCGGACACTAAGGCTTCGGAACAACCCTTCATGGCATTGTGAGTGCTTTGTTGAGGCGATTGATCCAACTCTGCAAGCAAAGTTGAAGCTTGCTGCATATGCAAAAACAACCGTCAGTAATGCGTTCCAGGGAAGTCAAGCCGTAATTCGAAATGATACAATCATAAACTACACACAAATTGAGAAGAGTAGACGCATAGAAAGCAGGCGAGCAGGCTTCACAAAAGAATCTGCTCTACTAAATGACCTTACTTGCGAAAATAGTAAACAATAATAGCAATAAGGTTTATATGTTTGTTTGAAATCTACATATAGCGAAAATACTCCCTCCCAGTAAAAGAAATTCAGGCTAATTAATTGGTCGAGAAATCTGCTATTCATTGCAGATATTGTAAATCAAGTGGCAAGTCAGAATAGTGTGGACACTGTGTTAGCTGATGCGCAAGAGAACCAACCAAGAAAGACTGCTGTTCTGCCCGAAAAGCACTTGAAATACGCAATAAGCTTACCACATGAACAACAAACTAAATCATGCATGGTAATCTTTCAACCCTACCGACTTTCCCACACCTGATACTAAGTCGAGGTAAGTAATGGATAGGAAAACTGGACCTGTAACAAAATTCTTGAACCAGGCATAGGCTTATAATATGACAAAAACAAAGAAATGATAGCACAGCGATCTCATCAAGAAGAAATGCAGCACCCTGGGGTATGATGACTAAAACCCCCAAGATTCGGAAGATCAGTTAGTTGCTGATAGCTTGGACTCTAATTATCGATGGCCCGCTTTAGCATACAACTCCCTAACACTCCGATATACAAGCGTGACCACCCGAACGGTCATAGGGAAAGAATAACATCTCGAACGAGAGTACAGGGACTAGCAACAAATGCTTCAAACGTCTGGGATTCGAGGAGTTAGGGCTATTGTTCAGGTTCAGCAAGCTGTGTGACAATGCGACTAATTAGGTCATAATGACAAAAATTGTTCTGTTGATCCAATGCAGAGCGCATGTGACAGCGGACACGCTGCTCTTAATCTCGGCAGCCCTGCTGAAACTCACAAGTGCCAGGCACTGATTGCCTTACAACATACAACTATTTATAGGGTTATTATAAAAGAGCGTATTCTTCGCCTGTCTAAACCCTCGCAGTGCTACACACTAACTCGAATCATAAGTATATGCTTCCATCTTCAATGGCAAGAGCTGCTGAACAATTTCCTAAAGAAAACTGTCCTCCTGTGTACCTCTATAACCTCGTCTAAGTGAATACGGGTAAACACTCAACCTTCCAGCTGTCATTTCACTCCAAACCTGAGTGGTTATTCATTCAAACTCTTCATAATGAAACCACAATTTGCGTCTCCACTCCATTAAATTCGTTCCTCCTGATCCTTTTTTCCAACCGAAAAAGCCACCTGATGCTCCTATTCTTTACATTCCAGATTTCAAAGCAAACTTCACAAGAATAGGAACGCTCATCAAGAACGTAGCAGAGCATTCTTGTGTCGGTACGGAAGATTTTTTTATAAAACAAAAATATTAAGTCTTTCTTTTCTGTTCTTTTCGATTTCGAAAACAAAAGGCGACGTACCAGCAGCAGCTTGACCAGAGCATCCTTCGACTGTGACTTCCCGAGCTTCTTACCAATGTCGACCAGCTCCAACTCTTTTCCTTTATGCTTCGACATGATTTTTGCCGCGCGAGGCAAAAATCCTCCTTCGTTCTCTCTCTCTCTCTTTCCTCTAACCCTCTCGCGTCCACAACAACTTCCGTGGCGTCCTATTCGAAACCGGCCAGACGTTCCGGCCCATACACTCGGCCTCACACCACGGGTTCGACTCTCTTTTTTTTTTGGGATCACCACAGGTGCCAAGATTCCGATAAAACAAGCTTAGTTCGCTCTAAAATTTATTATTCCTCCCTACGCCGTCCAAACCCTGATTCCCACCACATCGCAAACCCATGCTTTCTTCAACTCAAATGTCAAAATTGAAATCAGCGACTCTCAGCCGAGCAGAGCTGCCGGCATTCACTTCCGCGGAACCGCAAGGTCCGATACAAGAACTGGACTGGTGCTCAAAACCCCGCGGGTTTGTTTAACCTCGACACTGCACAGAAAAAGAAACGGCGACAGCCGGATTAAGTTAAAAGGCAATGTGAAGCAGGTGTGCATGGCGATGCAGAGACCAGCGCCGTCGTCCTCGTGGCAGCGGACGAGAGCGGGAAGTGGAGCTAGCGGCAGGCGGACGCCATGGCCAGCCACAACTCAAAAAACACCACAAATGGAGGTCCCAGTTCCCCGCCCTCGGCTCAGTCCTCACCCCGCCCTTTCTCACTACCGTAGTCTTCTTCGTCGCCCCGCGGTCACCCGTCCCCGTGTACGTCCCCCCTGTCCCATGACTGCGCTTATTCCCGCTCGGACTCGGAGTCCCCCTGTCAGTTGCCCGTACAACCTGATTCGTTCACACTGTGTTCCCTGTGGATCCCGATTCGTTCACACGGTGTTCCCTGTGGATCCCGATTCGTTCACACGGTGTTCCCTGTGGATCCCGATTCGTTCCCCTGAAGGTTCCCTTCGCTTTTGTCTCAGTCCAGCTGAAATCGAAATGACGAATCCATCAGTTTGCGGGAATATGAGAATTTCAAAACTGACAATGATACCAAAGTTCTCCTTCAAGGAAGTGGATACCAAATAAGGAGGAAGCACCCATTGCTGATAACGCTCCATTCCCATCTAGTAAGCTAAGGGGTGCTATTTCCACCATGAGCAAGGATAGGTACTTTGGAATGCATTTTTCTGACTTTTTTAAGGTTGGGGCTAATCAAGGCATGTCACATGTCCCAAAGTGAGGTAGAAAGTAATGGGCTGAAATTAGTTTGGCTAGTATTGGAATTGCTTACATTTAGACATTGGCAATGAGTGTGAAACACTTCTTGACTCCCGAAATTCACAATAATTTCAATTTTGCAAATAAAATTATGAAAAAATTGCAATCCCAATATTTCTTACTCCCTCTATACTAATATAAAACTCCAAATTAGGCGTAGTTCTTGTCCCACTAAAAAGCTCCCTTTTGCTAATTTCAATTGCTAAGAAAGCGTTTATCATGTCCATTAATCTCATGGGAGTAAGCTAAGCAATTAAAGAGCATTCCTCTCCTTACAAGCTTGGCCTTGCCTATATGAGGTACTATTGTTGCTACTAATCTTTAAATAATCAATAATGAGGAGCGAGCAACAAGTACAAATACGGTACTTTTTGCGTGGAATTTGGGTGCCCAAACGGCAACACCAAAGCTGGAGATTTTGCACACATTTGGTAGATGGTAAATTGATTCTAGAATGCATGTGTCATTAGTACAAAGACTAAAATAATGAGGAGCCGGCAGCCTTCACAAACTATGCACAAATATGGTACTTTTTGCGTGGAATTTCAGTGTCTAAATGGCAACATAAAACTTGAGATTTTGCAGATATTTGGTAGGTGGTATATTGATTCTAGAATGCATTTGTCACTAGCATAATGACTAAAATATAGTTAATCACTCATGGAGAAGTTTTTTGGAGCTTTATAATGGGACAAAGGGGGTATCTTCCTACATGGGAAAAATATTTTATGCCTCAAACTCTTTGTAGTTTTCTACAAAATTGCTTAAGTTATTGGTTATGGGTGCTTCCACCTCATTGTCAGTAACCTCTGTCTCCCATACCTAGAAAAAATTTCAAGCCAAGTTTTTGCTAGGATCTTACGTCATTTTTTACAAGGCAAAATTTCATGCCAAGTTTTTGCTAGGATCTTACCTCATTTTTTATAGGGGGAAATTTCACAGATATCCTTGAAGTTTGCAATATTTGTAAAGATACCCTTGTTTTTTCAGAAATTGCACAAATATCCTTCGATCAAAATTTTTAGGCATTTGTTTTGTTGTACACGCCACTTCTCTTCTTTCTTTGTGCACATATTGCTTCTTTTCTATTTCATTAATTACATTCCCTTGCTTTGACATTGATCATGAAGGGAGTACAAGCACACCAAATAAATTCCTAATAATTATGGTTCAAGGATATTTGTGCAATTTCTATAAAAGTAAGGATATCTATGCAAATATTGCAAACTTCACAGATATCCATGAAATTTTCCCTTTTTACAAGAGGGGTAATCACCCCATTCTCAATTTTCAAATATCAATCATCGAGTTATGGAAGGAGAACAATCTACAGAATAATGTCCCTCTTCATTTCCAAGTTCCATCATACACAGATGTTTATCACTTTTAAAATTTGATGAAAATCTCTCTTCTACTATTGAATTTCTTATTATGGTCGTACATAGAATCAATCATCACTTTAAAAGATCTAGTCTATGTTTGGATATTTCTTATTCCAACACTTTTAACTTTATAAATGGATTTGTTTACTATGGGGTAATTGTTTTTATCTGTAAAGAGATCTAAGTCCATTGTCTTTTTTTCTACAACATGGAAGTGTTTGATTGTAAGACACAACTCATTGGTTGAAATTTTAGATTTCCAACCATCTTATGGTAACTAAATAAGTCAAATTAAGTTTAATTAGTACATACCAATACCACGGTGACATCAATAATCAAATTGTACTTTAATTCTTCATTAGGATCCTAATACAGTAGTGATGTTTGCCAAGCCAGTGCATATATATTACATATTGATTGGTCAATCATAGGGTTTAAGCCCTAGAAATATATCCTTTTGTGACTCAGCACTATGACTAAAGTGAGTCAATTTTGACTCATTTTGTGTCCAAAATGACACAGTAATCATAGTGCTGAGTCAACAAAGGCCTTTTTCTTGTAGTGCTTCTTTTTCATTGAAATTGTGAATTTTTAATGATGCACATTATGGATTGCATATTTAGTGCTCTATTTAGATATGATATTGAAACTAATATTTTTTACTATTCTAATCTTTTTCTTTTGTTTTGTATGTTCAAGCAATCACAAAGCTTATTTATTTCTTTTACTTTGATTTTTAAACTTGCCTTTTAGTGTTACTTTAGCCAGTCAACTGGATGTTGTATCTCCTACAAGATGTCTTGTTGCATAGATGAGAGTGTCAACTTTTACTTTTAGATAGTTTATTTATATAGTTTGTATACATATAAAGTCAATTTTACAACCTTCTTCACAATATTTACTTTTCCTATATTTAATTCCCTAAAAAATATTGGTACTTTTACTTTTGATGGTTGTTTATAATCAAGCTTGCACAAATATCAAGTACACAAACTACATTAGTATATATATCATGTCTTCAGCACATGGCAACATCATTATAAGTTTCCTTGTCATTTGAATGTTCTTGTTCAATTTATCAAGTACTATCCAACCAAGTAACAAAGTGAAGTGTCAAGCAAATTTCTAGAGAGAACATTTCAACTTGTTAACATAAAATTCTCAAGATGGCCGATTGCAAACACCAAAAGTTGGATCCAAATGTTTGGAGCAAATTGCCTAATGACATCATGGCTTTGATCTTTGCATGCTTACCAATTCCTCAAATTTTTGAGATTCAAAAGCTTTCCAAAACTTTGTCAACAATATCTAAGACATCAAATTTTAGATTACTTTGTGGTGAAGTACAAAAAAGAGCATTTGGATTGATAAATTTTCCCTCGAAGAAAGACATTTGTGTTTCAACTTTTGACCTTGGCAATTACAAGTGGTATACTCATACAACCAGACTACCTTTTGAAATAGAGCATGATGCTTTTCCAATAGGACAAGATTTGGTATCACATGATGGTGGTTTGATTTGTTATGCTCATCACAACAAAGAAGGAAGATTTTCTCACTTTTTTGTGCGCAATCCATTGACAAACATTTGGAAAACCCTTCCATCAAGTCATTTAACAAACACAAATATTGAACTTTCTATTATGCAATTAACAATGGATGAAGACACACCAAGAGGTTACAAACTATTGAAGGTGTACAAGAAAGATGGAAATGATACTGCTGAAGCTTATGATTCAAAAACTAATCAATGGAGCATATTGGACCATGGCTATATTTGTGGATGTGGCACATCTGCAAAAACCTCCTACACCTATTTTCTTAGGCCAACCTTTGATTGCAAATCCAAGACAATATATTATATATTTACTTCACAGTTTCCATCTAATGGCCGATATTTTTGTCAAGCTTTTTCAAAACATCATTATTTTGAGTTGCTAGAAGATGAGCCTCAACTCCAATCAACCCAAGAAAAATGGATCAATTACATTTTTGGCACATGTTGTCAAAATTGAGCTTGAGCAAATCTAGACATTAATGACAAAGGAGATTGTGACTACTTCTATAGCGTTGCCCATTTTTTATTCTATGTGCCTCTTTGTAAGTGAGGGTGTTATAATGATTGTAGGACATGAACAGAAGAGTGTTATTTGAAAAATCTGTGACAGACCTTCTAAAACATGGCATGAAGTTCCTAGTCTAAATTTGGACCAAAACGCATCAAAGTCTAAGTTCATTTGCAACTTAGAGTGGAATGCTATTCCTTAGAAAGTAGTGGTTTGTAGTAACATAGAAAACCTTTGATATTTGTCCATATATGAAAGATTCATAGTAGTAGATTATGAACGTAGAGATTTGGAACTCCTAAAGATACTATCCAATTGGAATGGCTTTGTTGTCTTTATTATAATTATTATACACAAACAATTTAAAACACTATCTTAAACTAATGATTATTGATCAATTGCATCTAGTTCATTTTTGATAAACTATTTTTTCTATTTTTATACACAAGGGTGATTGCAAGAAATGGGTGTCCTACATTTTGTCCCGTACCCTCCGAGCGACATGTTATAGGGTCATCTCATTTGCTTGAGAAGTGGGGTTGAGATGAAAATTTGGATGAAGGTGGAGGTAGAAGTTAGAAGCATTCACTAATTTTTGGGAATTTTTAAATATTATTTTGGTATTTTTTGTAGGTTTTAGATTGTATGTTTACCTTTGCTATTTTGGTGGTTTTTAGTACTACATTGGGTCATAAAATTTGAATTTGGGCCCACAAAGTTTGGTAGAGCTTCATGAGGCAAAGATACACATGTCTACCAACCAGTTTTTAAGGATTCCAATTTTTCTTGTTCTGCATATTCACTCAAAGTGAGCATCCTTTCTCCCTCCATTGGTGAAACACTAAAACATTTTTTTGAAAAGTAATTGCATTAGTTCAAACTAATGAGGGAGATCAAAAATGGTCATCTTTTGTTTTATTTTTTTGAATTATTTTATTATTTTTTAAAAAGCAAGAAGGAAATTCTCTTTTTGTTGGTGATTTATGTCCTTCTATTTTTGTGCATAACTTTTAGAATAAATTTTTTCTAGGTCTAAATTTTCACAAATATGCTATTTTAAGTGCTTTATAAAATTTTCATATTTTATTTTATTTAAAATATGTATATTTCAAAAGCTCATAGTACTACCTAGTACTACCAGTTTTAAGAGTGTTTGACACAAAATTGTAAAGTGTTTCTTGCAACTACCCACAAGGTTACAATCATGAGCTACATGAACTTCCATGAATATATTGAAAAATCACAGAAAGAAAGGACATGCATGTTAACTTTGATTCATAGTATATTTGGTTTTTGTATAAGTTTTGTCACTTTTTATAAATATTTTTAGATGTTCTTTTACCAATGTGTTTAGTTTTCATGCTAAGTAAAACATAAAATATTATAAAGTACTTGCATACATCCATATTATTACATTGAAGAATCTATATCCTAGTGACTTAAACGTGTGAGTGTCTTTGCGTGAGGCCCTTACCCTATGCATTTTGTTGAGAGAACTAAATTTCACAAAGATTCCATAGTCAATCTTACATCTCTTTCAAATGCAGAATTCACAAGTGTTTAAAATTGATGGGCAATATTTAAATAGTGGGTAACAAGTAAAACAATTTGAATTCAAGTTAATGAAAATTTGATTAGTATTATCAATGTTGCTAATGTTTATGTACTTTTTGAGTCTCATTAATATGAGGAATAGTTCATTTTCTTTTTTGTTTGACCAATTAAGATTGAAAATTATTAAGTTGATGGAATCTTTGAAGAAATGTAAGACTTTAGAAGGAAAAACTTCACAATAGCAATGTGAGCGTATGACCATTTGAACAAGAAGTAGAATTCTTACAACATGATTTACTAATATTTTGAATGTGCCATGCACATATCATTAAAATTATATAAATCTATTAAATATGGTTAGAAAATGAATTTGTTGATTTTTAATTATAAATGAAGAATCGTAAAAAATGTAGATTGAGATGTTGACATTATATTGCACTCTCAACTCAACTTTTTAAGTGATCATGACTCTAATGTCTAACAAATTCAATAATTTTTTTTGTACTTGTATTGAAACTAATGTCCAAAAAGTTTGAATCTATTTTCAAACATCCAACCTTGTCCCCTCATTTATATTGAGTTATGAACACAGTTATCATATTCAGTTGAGGATAATTAAGTTGCTTGGATCTTGAAGATTTTGCACTTAGACTTGATGGAATTCTTCAATAGTTGAAGGAAAATTAACAAAGCATAATACCTAAACCTTTAAACATTTGTATCTTGGTACTATTTTATAGACATGGATGTTATTATGAAAGGATTCCCACACTATATGTTGAGCTTTCTATCCTTTTTTGCCAACACATATATTTGTCTTCAAAAAATAAAAAAATAAAAAAATACACTTTAGCTTTGTTTCTATTTTCAAATTTCAAATTTCAAGATAAAATCTAGTCATTTAAAAACTAGGAAACCTTAGACCTTCCAAGGGTTAGAACTCAATGACAACTATAACCGCCAAAAACATGTTGAGTTGCGTCATTCATTAAATTGGGAAAAAACTTACATACTGGGACTTTTGAATTTATCATTTTAAAGAATTTTTAGGTGACTTAGAGTGAACATTATGATGATTTCTTCAATAAATTAAATCAGTGATGAAATATCTTACAAGATTTGTTAAAAAAACTCACTTCAAATCACCAAATACTCTCACAAATGCAAAATTAATATTCCCAAAATATGTTTTGGAAAAGTGTTTTTCCCAATTTAATGAATAACGCATCTTTTTATTGCATGGTCTCTTTGAGTGATACACCAAAGGGCTTAGACCCTGTATTATCTGTTAATAATCATGAACATACACTTCAACTTCCACCTCCCTTAGAGCTCACATTAAATGATCATCCCCATTCCAGCAAACCAAAAGGACAAAAATCTTCAAAAAATGAATAAAAAAGTAGGCACTCTAATTTTTGCACTTAGCTTTTGCTATTTCTTTTTCAAGTTTTGCAACCATCTACTTACATGTGTTCTTTTGTCAACCCCTTTCATGTAGATCACTAAAGAAAGACACGTTTGTGCCGCTTTGTTATAACAGGTGCGACCTACATGTCAATCAAATCACAGAATTTGATATAAACAATAGTTCACTACAAATTTTTGCTAGCATAAACAAGAAAATAATGCCTCTTGAATATCTCAAAATAATGCAAAAAATATAGAAAACAGCTTGATGCATTTGACTATATTTTAAAGCCTTGTTTTTTGTTTGATTCCATCTTACTCAACTAGGTTAAAAAATGCGTTGAGGAAGCTCATAATAATTGTGGAAAAGTAAAAATTGAATGTATCCATTTGGGCGGAAGTAGTTAACCCCTAAAGGACCATTGTCCATTTGGAGGATAAATGGGATTTTGGGCATGTACCTATGGCTAAACTACTTTGCGTGATTTTGTTAAACTTTTATTGAAAATGGGAATTCAAAAATGTGCATGAGCATCTAATTTTTTCTTCATTCCAACATTTATTGAAGAAGTTATGCTAGAATTTCTGAAAAGTCAAATTTTTTCTAAAAATAACATTTTTTCAAAATAAAAATCTGAAATTGGTTCTTTAGATTTATACATATGTGGGGAGCTTTGAATCATTCAACTTCAATTTATGAGTGAAAAGATTTAGTTTGCGGGCAGGTATGGATCTCATACCTCCATTCTTTTTGCCTTTGGTGCTTTACTTTTTTGAGCTCTTTGTGTATTTGCTTTTTTATTCTTTTTTTGTTTCTATGTTGCAATAGACTAAGATTCCTTCATTTTTACCATTTGGATAAAAGTAATTCAGATTTTTGAATTTTACATAAAGCCTCTAGTTTTGCCTCATATATATGCAAATTTCATGGCCTTACGGCATTGCAAGGTTTTATAAAGTATGATTCACACCTCCAATTCATTTGAAAATTCTTCCACACTTACCTAACTTGGTTTTCTACCTTGAAAAAATAAACCTCAACTTTGTGTAAAGCAATACTTTTGATTTAGGGGCAATCAAAGGCTTCTGAAATTTTTGGGTAGCAAGAAAAAAACCTTTTTTTTTCATTTTAGAAGTCTATATGTCACTCCTCTACATCTAAAATGAGCTGATTTTTATTAGCAAGTACCTCCCATAGTTTAGGATAAGAGCTTACAGTTGAATTTTCAAAATTAATTGTTTTTCCTACCTTTCTACTCACTCCTCCAAAAGTGATAATTTTTAGTAACTTTCAAAAAAAAAGGGTTTGGTCCTCTAGGGGTTAGTATAGATGGATGTGTTTAGCTTAGATTGCTAAACAACCGAATCAAACTTGGATCAAATTATTTTACACTTTAAACTGCTATATCCTTTTGTATGTACCTTCAATGCTCAAAGTATTTAAAATCTAAAAAGTTTGAGCTAGATTCAATAAATGTAGAAATATAGAATGTGCTCCATCGGATTAGGAATAGTTATTTCTAAGAGGTCAAAGCAAAATTTAAACTTAACAATTCAGCACGGAGCTTTAAGGTTTCTTTTGACGTACGAAGGTTGTAATAAAGTATCAATTAACAACAATTAATGTGAATTTTGATCAATGTGGAGTTCTTTGTTATGTATGGAGTATATCTGAACCAATGTAATATCCAAAATAATCAATTGACCATTCACCAAGGGTGAAAATAAAATAAAAGATCACTAAACTTATGATAAAAAGTGTTTTTAAGGGTCATTGCTTGATATGTTGGGGCTGAGTGCCGTGAGAGGAGGACTTTAGGCAATTATCATCCAAAGACGGTGTGTGTGAGACCCTAATGCGTAACAATAGAGATGCTCTTAGCAAAACCCAAGAGTTTAGAACTCTATAATTTCAACTAAATTTAAACCCTTGATCAAAATTAATGTTGATTACAAAATTGTAATAGTTAATATAAAAACATTGTTTTTACACTTCTTAATTGTTTTGTGAAAAAAAAGCAACCCAAATAAACCAACTATAGTTTTCATTGTCATCTTTTAAACACTCTTAACTAGAAATAAGCAATAACTTGAAAATGAATCTAGATCCTAGTAATGCTAAGTGAAAACAATGCAACATACTACCTAAGAAGTTTATACCTCAATGCTATTGTGTCTAAACAGAAATCAAACAATAGTCAAAGGATCAGGTGTACAAATGTTTTATTATGTTTGTTCTGTATTAATGATCATAAATCATAATAAACAATATGTTGAACCAAAAAATGATAGTATTGACAAACCTATAATTTAACAAAAATAATTGTTCTCAAAAATTGCAAATTAGTTTGCAATTGATAACTAAAAATAAGATTGAAATTGTTGAATCTAGGTTGGAATAAAGTTTGTTGTTGAATTTAACATTTTGTGCACATATGGCATAAGAGTAAAAATCAAACACAAGCCTACACACTAAAATCTATATTGAAATTGGAGTTTGTAGTTGTTTGAGAGATAAATTGTGTATAGATCTTACACTTTGGAAGCAACTTTTTTATAAGGGGCATTTAAGCAATCTTGAAGTTCTTGATATTTGGTAATAATCCCTTTCTTTTTCTTCAAATAACTTATCAACACAAAAAATAAATTTAATAAATGAAGTTGTGACATTATGGGTTGAAAATGCTAATATATGTCTTTGCTTGAAGATGCTATTAAGTGTATGACTTGTTTGACCAAAACATATCATTGTTTAGGCATTTTAGATAAGAAGCACAATAAAACAACTGTTTTATTTATAATCCTGTCCTTTGTACATTAATTTAGAATATCACATAATATTGTAGAACATAAGATGCAACACTAATAAAGCCACAAAGTTTTGATTTCTTTTTCACCACAAGTTTACACATTGCAAAAAGTGTATCAAGAGATAATTACATATTCAAATAACAAAATCATAATATTTTTCTATAAGCGCTTATGTCAAACCTCAAAATAATTTACTTTATTATTTTTTATGTCTTGAAAAGAGTTTGCTCTAAGGATCTTTTTTTTGTAATAATAGGTATATTGTATTTCACTTTAAAGCTTTTAACAAGGATTTTTTTTGAAACAATATCATGATCCTATTTCTTTTTACTTTGTAGGTACAGAAAAGCAAATTCTAGTATAGTTAGTATGGTTGTTGAATGTTTAAGAGTGTCCACCTACAATTCCCAAATCCAAAAGTTCATATATAACCTTCAAAATTTCTAGACTAACATTTTGTTGTTGGATTTGTAGGTCATAAAGGGAATGAGACTTAGAACAATAGAAATATGCATAGACTCATGAGTGTGTTTTTTACATATGGAAATAAAATATTTAAAGGAAGACCAATATGCAATTTGCAATGAATTCCTAAATGCTTTTGATTGTCCCTTTATTTGCGTGCATAGCAAAGAGCATCACTCACCTCAAAGTACTCTCATTACCCTTTGGACATTCTTAGGTTGTTTATCATTTGGTACATATGACATGAGAGATGTATTAGGAATTTTAGGGATACTAGAACTTGTGGGGATAGAGAATTTTTTTAGTGCTTAGGTCTTCAAACTTCACCCATGTATTGGAGCATGGAAAGCAATCCACATTCAATAAAAATTTAGACATTCTAGGATAGGCAGTGTACTTTATTATCACTAGGCCTATATAATTCAAAAACCAATCACAAAAGCTGCAATATACCAAATTTCATGGTTATAGTATCATTTAAAAGTTAATTGAGTCAAGGTTTTGTATCAAGTTTCAAAATCCTAAATGAGTGAAGTGTTTGTTAGTTACCAAGATTTCAATGAGATAAAGTCAAAGTTAAGCATCTAGTTTTTCAACTTTGACATTTAAATTCAATATTGACCTGAATTATTTGAGAATATCAACGTGTACAAATTTTTACTCTTTTATTTGCACTTGAAAAAAAAAAAATCTTTGCTACATATATTATTTGCCAAATGTATATCCCTTTAATGCAATGTTTTGTTCAAAATCATCACCATTCCTTTCATTGATACAAATATGTGCAAAACAATTACTATTGGTGACTTTTGAATTCCAATATGAAAGCCTCTAAATCTTGTCTGAAAACATCCCACCAAATCCTCCATCTATTGGAAATATGTAAATTCAAAAAAAAATTTGATTTTAAACAATTTTGTCCTTGAATCCTGAATTACCTTGATATTTCTTTGATATTTCTTTGATGATCAACAATGCCTCATGAAAACTTGCAAATATAAATGATTGTGTCCCCCCAAATAGGACTAGGGTATTTGGGGAGGATTTTGAGCTCTTTTGCTTAATAATTTATCATTTACTGGTTTCAAAAGGTTTTTCATAAGCCCATTCCAAATATTGCCTCTATTGTATTTTGGATTTGCACCTCTTTTTAAGATTGACTAATTTTTATCTTAAAATTTGATAATTCAACCAATATTTTTTGCATTTTTATCGGCCAACAACACAATAATGGTTTGTTCTCTTCAAACATGGGTTTACAATATATGATACATTTGGCAAAACTTGCTTATAAAGACCTCAGAATGTCTTTTTCAAGTCCCTCAGTGGTAAGAACACAATCCGAGCTATTAAATAGTAGGTATGTATATTTGAAATCACGTGTTCACATGTACGGGCATCTATATAGATTGCAAAACAAAGTTATACGTGTATTAATTGGAGAAAACCAACCAAAGTGTTCCAATACTTTTTAATATTATAAAAAGTATCCCATACTTTTTGAAAATTTTCAAAGCACCTCCGAATATTGTATATAGCACTTAACCCGTAAAGTCCGAAGGGTGTTGCAGAGAAAAATAAGACCAAAACTGTCATTTTTTGATGATATATTTAATTTAATT
Source organism: Ulota crispa (assembly GCA_963920765.1). Lineage (NCBI taxonomy): Eukaryota > Viridiplantae > Streptophyta > Bryopsida > Orthotrichales > Orthotrichaceae > Ulota > Ulota crispa. Next base: position 3,245,306 of record OY987246.1, read on the forward strand.
ATATATTTTTTAGTTTCAACCATACAAAAGTGTAAACAAGTAAGGCAATGTGTGGAAAAAATTTAGCCCATTTGACCGCAAAGATTGTAAGGATGTAATGTTTGAAGTGAGAAAAACAATTTTTTTCATTCTTGCAAAACAAGGTCAGCAGATTTCAAGCCCTCGTAAAGTAATTTTTTGCTCTATACAAAATCAAGGTTTTTGACTATACACAAGAATTTTATGTTGGATTCACTCATGGAAAAATTCAAAAGCAAATATAGAATCTAGCTTATTATAAATCACCTTGCCTTGCAAGGAGGTTAAGTGAATTGGCAATACATTAGTCATTTTTTCATGATTTCTTGTGCAATGAAGAAGTCTTTTATTTGAAATCTAAATTGTAGAAAGTTAGAGGAAAATATTTGAAATATGTGAAAAAAAATTCAAGAGTTTTGAATTTATGGAATGCAAGATAATAGGGCTTGAAGTTAAAAGAAATTGTTTTTTCTTAAAACCACCTAGACATAGTTAACAAAGTTTAGAGCCTTTCTAAGGCCTTCCATCATAACAAAGTTTGACTCCTCTTAGATTCTAATTTGTGAGCTCTATTTTTTAATTTTTTAATCTTTTGACAATTGTATACCATATTTTATCAGTTGCATACATGCCAAGTTTCAGAAGTTGATGAGAGTTTTAGCATAAGATTCTCCAAAGATGCCCAAACTGCCCAAACTGCCCAAACTGCCAAACATTAAAAGAAAAACATGTCCTAAACGACTGGTTCATAATGACTGCAAATGTCCTAAACGACTAGTTCATAATGACTGCAAATGTCCTAAACGACTAAAATTGAGTTGTTTAGAACATTTGCAGTCATTATGAACCAGTCGTTTAGGACAAGATTTTTTCTAGTGGAAGATACCCAAATTCTTTTGGGCGGCATAACTTTTTATTTTAACATTGAATCAAAGTTTTTTTTTTTTCACACAAAGACATTCATTGTGTGCACTTCGTCTTCAAATTTCAGAAACATCTGCCAAATAATGACTTCTTAAGAACCGACCCAAACTTACAACTGGCTTTTGAACAAATAATTGTGATTTAAGGGTTAACTTGGTTGAATGTGGTTCGGATTTAAAGCATGGGATGTTCATTGCACAATCCTCTACTTTACACTCCATAGTATATTATAGCCTCATAGCTTCCCGTGCCTAATAGCCTAATTAGTCAAGTAGCCCTAAGCAACTAAAAATTGCTACCACCTCACAATTGTGAGATTGGTTTGTGTAATTAGATAGTCAAGTTAAGAGTTGTACAATGATGCTTGCAAAAAGAAAGACTCTGTATGGCTCATTCATGCTTTGATTTTTGAACCTCCAACAATCAATTTCAAAACTATCCACAACGCTTATGGGTATTTTCAATATTTCAAAAATGTCTTCTTTTGTCTTGTTCTTTTGGTCCTCCCTTCAAGAGTTTAGTATTTTACTCAAGCAATGCGTATTTTTTCATTTGTCATAGATAAAAGCAAAAAAAATTTAAGCATATTTGATATTACAAAAAAATGCAATGATGTTTTAATTGTTTCTTTTGAGATTGTATATCATATGCACATTTTTTTTTTTTAACCAACATTTTTAAAAAGTTCAAAATTCTTTCTATAGAGATTTTAATGTTGGGGTGATCATATCCAAATTTAGTAAAATAGATATGACTATATTTTAATTAGCATTTGGCAAAGTAAACATATATTCATGCTCAAAAGCAAAAATTTAATCACAATATATGAATCAAATAGAAAAATCTAATTACCATAAAGAAATATCTATTTTATTAAAAATGGTCACAATCACCCTAACATTAAAATCTATATAGAAGGAATTTTGATTTTTTTGGAAATGTTCATTTAAAACAAAAGATGTGCATATGAATGTATCCTACATATCCGTGCAACCAAATCTCAACAAATTATCACTAATATTTTTAATCAATCATCATGTAAAACCATGAATTTTAATTAAAATAATCACCAAAAATAGGCTTTTGGTTTTTAGTAGCTGAAATTTGGTGTGCACATACCAACAATATGAGAATAAAATGTCAATTATATTCTTTGTTATACATACTTCATAGGATGCCATAAGAGGGATTACGGATGTTCTCTTTCTAGTACTTTACATCCAACTTTATATCTTTTCACTCTTGAAGGTAACCATTACTAATGCATTCAAGTATCCCAAAAACGAGATTCTGTTAGATAGAGCATGAAAGTCAATTGCATTTCATTTTATTAGAGTTTTGAGATACACGCTTTACATGATTGGTCATCATCTTTTCATTTTGAATTACAATGTAAAACTAAAATAAGACTTAGATAATTTTGAAAATGTTCAAGATTGAGTGTGCACTTGGATTTGCAAAGTTGCAATTCATTGAACGGAATCATTTTTGCTTTGTTTCTATTAAAATTCTTAATGTTGCATGAATTCATTATCAACTTTCAACTTCTTATTTTGTACTTTTGATGTTTTAATTGATAAGGGCTTGTTTAATTTTGTATTCTATGATTCTGTCATTTTTTTATTAAACTATTACTACATTATGTTGTTGTTTTAGTATATCAAGATGTTGAATTGTTTGCTTTCACAAATCAATTAGAATGAGATGCCATATTTTGTTAATCTAATAATCCATATCTGGCAACAATTGTCAAACAAATAGTTCATTCCACAACAAGTACAAATCTACAAGGGGACAATGTCAATTTGGATATTTTTTGTAGATTTGGACGTGTTGATTTGGACTTTTTTTTTTTGTTACTGCGGTGTTGTGAGGTTTGCTGCCTATCCAGAAAAGCACGGAGCTCTTGGCTGTAGTAAAGTTTTGTGAAAAGAGAGGAAAAGTAACAAAAAAAACCCTTAACTTATAATCTCATTTCAATATATGACTCTCAAGGTTTTAGGATACGTCTAGTAGCACTTGAACTCTCAAGTTTGGTCTACCAAGTATCCTCTTGCAGGATACGTCCAATAGCACTTGAACCTGTTAAGTTTGGTCTACTGAGCATCCTCTACACCTAAAAGATATATGATAATAAAATATGATATAAGATACATGATAAGATATATGAGATATGAGATATTATAAGTTTCATCGTTTTCCCTTTAAGTAGTCTATGGGTCACTAGGGCGGAGACAAACAATATGGGTTTAATCTCCTAAAGTAAAAACCAACTAAAGTAAAAGTCACTCTAAAGATAAAAGTAACTTTTTGCCTCTAACTAGTGAATTTAATAACTACCACTCCTTAGACCTAACAATCCTTGAAACCAACACAAAAGAAGTTAAGTGCTTAATTCTCAATAGAAAACAGTCCACATCAAGACAACGAATATTTTTTTGTCATTCTAAACACACAAAGATAAAACACACCAAAAACCTCAATGCAAAAGAGCTTTCAAGAATTGTTTCACTTTCAGCAAGCAAGGCGATACCAAATGCACTATCCAACCCCAAGTTTGAGTTGTACAAAACTTGTTGTTGGCAAGATATTTGTTGCCAAATCTTTTTTTTTTCTATTCAAAACCATAAATGAACAGAAAAAGAAATTCCACCCCTTCAGATTACAAATAAAGTCCAATTCTCCAACAATGCTTAGGATTGAACTCCCTAGCTCACAATCCCGATTAGTTAGAGTTGTCCGCAACATATATGAATCTTGAAGAAAGGGGATTGAACAAAAAGCAAGCTTACGGTCAATACCAAATGCATATTGATGCGCACTTAGACAAGGTTAAAAATGCAATAAAAAACATGGCTTAACAAGAATTAAAATTGCATGAACACCTAAAACATCAAAATTAAATGGCAAGGTAACATTGAGAAGAAACAATGCAAGAGCAAGAGCTATATTTATTTGCCATTGAAAGCAAATTCAAGATGAATAATGTGTGCATAGCAATCAAATACTAAATTACCTTAAATTTCCATTTTTAATGAATGTGAGCACCACTTTATTAAGTTTGATAATCTTTTTGACCACCACCATGTATTGATTTCTTCATTTAGAGCTCTTTCTTTTCTCATATTGGATTCTTTTTACACGGCCTTAAGTCAGTTGTCCATTTCTTTTGCAATGTCACATTGAATGTTACACTTAGGGGATGTCATACGGGATGTCATACGGGATGTCATAGTTTAAGGCTAGTATTAAAGATTAGCAAATATATATGCCATGCATCAAATGTTTCTTACATATCCATGCAATCAAATCCCAAAAAATTATCATTAATGTTTTTTAATCAGTCATCATGTAAAACCATGAATTTTAATTAAGACAATTCACCAAAAATAGGTTTTTGATTTTTAGTAGTTAAAATTTGGTGTGCTACATTGGAATTGCATGAGGATCACATACCCAATATGTGAGAATAAAATGCCCATTATATTATTCATTGTACAAACTTCTTTGAATCCCATAAGAGGGACTTACATACTTTTTCTTTAGTGTATTGTATAGTACCCAAAAGCAAGAGTACATAACACCCTTTTATGGCATCCAAAGAAGTATGTATAACAAAGAATATAATTGACATTTCATTCTCACATTTTTAATATGCAATCCTCATGCAATCTTGATCAAGCATATCAAATTTCAGTTACTAAAACCCAAAATCTTATTTTTGGTAAATGGTTTTGTGTCAAAATCATGGTTTTACAGGAAAGTTGATTAATAAATAGTGGTGATGAATTTTTTAAATTTGATTGCATGGATATATAGGAGACATTCATACGCACATCTTTCTTTCAAACAAATATTTCTAAAAAGTTTCAAAATTCCTTCTATAGAGATTTTAATGTTAGGGTGATCATGACCAAATATAGTAAAATACATATTTCTTCATGGAAATTATACTAATTTGCAAAAGAGAAGAATAAAATTATTATTTTTCATTTTTACTAAATGATAATGGTGATATGGATTTAAGTCCATGTTTTGACTTCATGTTGGCAACAATGAGTGTCAATAGCATATTCAATACAAGTGCTTTTCATCATTTTTTGAAATTAACTATGAACCCACTTCATTGGATTCACCATGAGCTCAATTAGGCACTTTGGACGCACAAGCAAGCAAACAGGTGGTCCAATGTGAACCATGTTTTCAATTGGGTTTTCATTGGATTGCACCAAATATTGGATTGTTTTGGATATTTTTTATATTTATATTGTAATTTACTATAATAATTAAGTTTTTAAATTTTATTTATAAAACTTGATAAAATTTTCCGGCTTTGAATCGGCTGACAAGTGACAACACACTAAATGTCAACGCTCCACGACATTGAGCAGGAGCATGTAGTGACCACTCGACCTAATACATAATTATTCTTCTCTTCCTTTAACCCCTAAAAGTCCACGGGGTAAGGGCAAAACATACATGTGTTATAAAATAGTACTTTTGTAATTTTAATGAAGTTTGCTTCAAAAGAGAAAATAAGAATCATGTTGTTTAGTAATAATCTATACAGTTAAATTTTCAAAAAAAGTTTTGGATTTTTATGTAATGAATTTAGAAATATTTATCATTTAATATCCATCAAAATTACAAATTTTACTCATAGATTTCAAAATTTGGTATGATTGGTTAAAAATAGACATTCTATCTTAAATTTCAATGTAATTTTTTAAAAGGAGAGAACATCATTAGTTTTCCAAAATAGGAAATTTTATAACACTAGCAAATTTTGAAGTGTTTGTTTTTGAAAAATTCTCCTCGGTGGAATTTAACTTGGATTGACATGATTCAAGTTAAGTTGGAAAGTAGACTTGATTTTCTATTACAAAAAGAAAATGTTTTTTTGTATTTTTTTTTCCCATCTTGGGCAGCTCAAAAAAAATGGGCAGCAACCAGAAAATGGTTGATTGGGCGCTTAGGGGTTAAAAGGTACATTCACACTTGGTGTTATGAGGGATATTAGTGGAGGAAAATTAGATGTATTTGGACGCACTTTTAGACTACATTCAAACTGCTTTTATTTTTCCTAACACCAAGTGTAAATGTACCTTTAACTTGAGTATTGAGGGTGGAGTAATTTCCAAAGTTTAACACTTCATAACTGCCATAGAAGGGGTGTTCATAAGTAGTTTGTTCAAGAATTTTGCTGATGTGTTGCTCAACTATTGGCTCTCGAAAGAACAATCCACAAGTAATAACTAGTAGGAAAAATAATTATGTATTAGGTAATCCATTTCTTAGAACTTGTCATTAGTGCAAAACAAGTTTTGTTGAGGGCTAACTTAGGCCCGCTTTACATATGGAGGCCGGGCTGATTGCCTCAAATTTCAACCCGCATTTTGCTTAAGGCCGGCCTCTACTTCTAATTAAAATTAGATTATAGTGGGGGCCGATTACCCCATATGTAAAGGCCTTAGGGCCAAGGGTGTGGGCCAATTAAATATAACCAATGGATTTCAGCCCTCCTCTCTCTCTCTTTTCATTGCCATTTGCTCAAGATGGATGAACAAAGACATAAGATCCTAGTGGCTTTTGTCTTCTTCATGGCCATAACGCATGTTTTTGTGGTTGTTTCTATTTTGCAAAACTTGCTATAGACCAGCACAATGCTACCATGGCATTGGTTTTTGCTATGGTGGTTGGGATTGGAAAGAATGGAGTTTCAAGGAAGGCATAGAGCATTTGGATGTATGATCAAAGCACCAGTTTTGTGGGCCAACAATTATTTAGGTGTTATTCAGATAAGCTATTCAAGCAACATACAAGGTTACTTCCTCAAACTTTTGATTATTTGTGTGGTGTTTTATCTCCATCTCTAAGCCAAATGGATACAAAGTATAGATCAGCCATTTCTCTTAGAAATCGGGTTGCTCTTTCTTTGAATAGGTTGAGTAATGGTAATTCACTACGTGGTTGTGTTGAAACCTATGGGATTCATGAAAGTACAACCCCTATCATTTTTAGGGAGTTTTATGCAGCAATTGAGAAGCATTTGAAACCACTAGTGATAGAAAAACAATTTGGGACTACTTTGAAGAGAATTGTAGCTGAATTTGAGGAGCTTAGGGATTATCTTATGTGACTGGAGCGATTGATGGAAGTCACATACCTATCATTGCTCCTCCTCTGGACCCTACTTCCTACTATTGTAGGAAAGGTTTTCATTCAGCTCTACTTCAAAGTGTAGTGGATAGCAAATGTAGGTTTTGGGATTATAATTTTGGGTGGGCTGGGCGCTGCCATGATTGGACCTTGTTCTAAAATTCAGAGATTGGGAAGAGAGTGATGAAAAGTGAGCTATTACCTTACAAACTTGTTGGTGATGCTGCCTATCCAATGAGGCCATGGTTTTACTCTCCTTTCAAAGGTGAGAAGGATGGTTTACCTAAAGCAAAGGCACATTAGAACTTCATTCAATCTTCTACAAAAATGGCTGAGGAGAGAGCTTTTGGTATACTAAAAGAGAGGTGGAGGATCATTTTGAAGAGGGTTGATATGCCTCTAAAAAATGTACCAAATCTGGTTACTAAATGCATTTGCCTTCACAACTTGTGCATATTTCACAAAGACAAGTTTGATGATGATTGGGCAAAAGAAGGAGAGAAGATTATGCAAAGAGAAAGTGCAGATTAGTTTGGACAATTGGAGAGGGCAGATATTTTTATTGCAGCCACATAAGCGGCAAAGGAGATGAGGAGGTATTTGAAAATGGGGGAAGTTCATGCTGGAACTATACAAATTGAAGACATTAAAGACACTGTGGTAAATGACATAGAAAGCAGAGGGCATGATGAAGAAATATGTGGAAGGTGTAGAAACAAGAAAGGATAAAGAAGGTAGAATTAAAACCATGTTTTTGCAAGCTACACAAGCACATGAGTTGCTAGCCCAATCCTTTTGGATTGCTCATTTGAGGAAAAAAGGAAAAATTCTCTTCACTCATGAGTATGATGCATCTGATTCTGTCGAGGACTAAACCCTAAAGCTTATCTATAAGCCTATCCATATGCTTTTCTACCTCCTCTAGCAATGCATTGGTTTTCTCAAAATTCTTTGCCATGATGGAACTACTTTCGGCCATTTGTACAAAGACCCCATAACATTGCTGTTGGAAATTACTTTTGTCCACTTTGGTTGCCCTAAGTTGGGTGACATTTGAAATCTCATCATTTCCGGTGTCATTGGTGCTGTCTTCCTTATTAGCTGAATCATTGGCTGATGCCGTGACATGTTTCATCACGGTACTCGTTTGATGCCACCACTGATAAAAGGAATCATAGAATTTACAAGCATGGCGGTCCGAACTTGAAATTCCGCGAGCCATCTTGTCTTCTTTTTATTGCTTGTACAAAGTGTTAAATTTCATCTTGCAAGCCTCAGCCGTCCAATTTAGTCCAGGAATTAAAGGAATTAGGCGAGCATGGAGCTTCACCTAAGTACCCACACCTGCACATAACATGTATAGGTCAAAACTACAATACATAAGGTCATCCGGGCTTCATCAGGCTTTGAAATTGTGATTTATCCTAAAATTCCAGCAACTAGTTCTTGTACAAGAGTGTGATTGTGCTTGATGTGGACACAAGGAAGGATGGAAGGAAGACCTAGATGGATGGCCTTCCAAAGGCACTTGCCTCGTGTGCATGAGGTGGGGGGTTCCATTCCTCACTCAGTATACAATCTCCACCCATTCGGTTTGTAGCACAAGGTTGAATGGGGAGAGGGGGGGGCACGTGGACCTCACCTTAAGGCCCAAGGCCTTTAAAAGGCCAAATTTGAAATCTGATTTTTTTTTTAAATTTTTTTCTTTGATTTCATGTACACATTCTACATTTGAAGTTTAGAACTTAGCAAAAAAATTTGAGCATACAAAAAAAATCACACCATGCAAAAAAATTTGAACTTTTAAAAAAATTCAAACCTTGCTTCTTGAAGTTCTTCAAGAATTCGGGCTCCATCTCCCCATGCAATGAAATGATGGTCTCAATGTGTTGATCTTTCCAATTCTTTGAGCCACCTTCTTCTTCTTCCTCCTTCTCCTTCTTCACATTCTTGTTTCTGGGCTTCTTTGTAGCTGCAGTTGTAGCTGCACCTCCTCTCTTCTTGGGTGCACTTAGAGCAATAATCTGGACCTCATCATTTTCAATGTCCTCCTTGTCCTTTTTCTTGGAGTGGGCTCCAAACATATTTGCAATCAAGGGTGGAGGAGGAGGAATAGGGGGCCCAAAAGAGGGTTAAAAAATTTCTGAAACCCTAGCACTCCCTACATGCTCTTGTGAAGCACGTTGAAAGGGCTGAAAAGCATGAGCAACAGCACTATAATACCATTGCATTGCTTCAAACCCTTCTTGAGGGTTCCACCCCAGAGACCCCTCCGTCTTCTCTTGCTTCTTCAGAAAAAACTAGCAAGTCAAAAAAATTTCAGAACGCAAAGCTCTACAAAGAAAAAAAAAAAGACAAGAAGACAAGAGAGGAGAATGGGAGAGAAGATGAAGTGAAGACAAGGACAAAAGAGTTGTTCAAATTTCTAGGAGATTGAACGGTTTAGATTTGAGGATTTTATTTTTTATTTTTTATATTTTTTATGACATTTGACATGGCCCTAAGGCCAAGAATTGGCTCCCCACAAAAGTTGCACCCAATTCACCAAGCTCAGGCCATGTCAAAAACTGCCTTTTTTGAAAAAAACATTTAATGCATTAAATTGGCCCACCTTTTAGGTATAAAGGCCTTGGGGCCAATTTCAGCCTTTGAACCAATCACAAACGAGGATTTCAGGCCTCTTACACATCAAATTGGCCTGGCTTCCATATGTAAAGCGGGCCTTAGCAGAACTAGTTGTGCACTGATGACCAGTTCCAATTTCTAAGAAAATGATTACTAGACATAATCATCTTCAATTTAAAAAAAAATCCAATTGCTAAGTGACATATCAGCAAGACTCTACTTATGGATGAGATTTATCTTTGAAAATATCACATCATTACCTAGTTGGCATCTCATAACCGGTTTTTGATTTTGAATTGTTCATGGTCGTTTATCCCTACTGATTATCGACTGGTTATTGATTGTGGATAGCTCTTTCGTGAGCCAATTGCTGACTAACAAGGCAGCGGAACTCACAAAGAAGCATGATATGTGCAAGATACTAGATTGATGCCTTTTGTTCTAAATACAAACCTTTCTTTGTACAGATTTTGGTGGTGCACTTCAAGAACTAAACTTGCATGGTTTCCATTTTCTCTTAACTTAACCCTTTCATGACCAAGCAACCAAAAAGTGGTCAATTCTTAGTGGATTTATCATACATTTGGTTGTTAAAGGGTTGGGGAGAAGTTGGCATGATGTTTGTTTGTCAACCCGTCCTTCTAAAGTCCACTTGCTTTTCTTGCTGCTTTTCCTTCTAATGCGCCTACTTCTTCTTCTTGTTCAAGATTAGTGAAAACACTGGAAAGAACAAGTCCACTAAATTCCAGTCTCTAGGCAAAGCTTGAGCTTACCAACACAATCAACTTGAATATGATATGTCCATTACTGTCCTTAACCCTTAAAGGACGAGGCTACTATTATACATACTATGTATGCTGCTGTATAACTGGCATTTACTACCAACAAAAAGTTTTAATTTGGGATCTTGACTACCTCATTAGAACATTATTGATCTATATTCTAAATTCTTTGTTGATCTCAAATGTAATAAAGATGTGGATGCATTCCAAATACAAGAAAATTACAATGTATCGTATTAGTCGCAAAGGGCTGCCTCATCCTTTAGGGGTTAATTCATCTCTTTAGAGATAAACATCTACAAGCGCTTGTGCAAGTGTTTGAGATAAGTAACCCTGCAAGATAAGCCTACCAACGTTGCCCTTGCTGCTCTTTTGGCAAATCACAACTCCCTCCTTGTTGTCGATGCAAAATTATGAACCCTTTAGATGCCCCTTCCATGCCCCCTTTCAAGGGACCCCAATAGATGTTTCCAATTTGTACTTTGGGATATGGAAATACTTTATGACCTACTTTTCTTAATCCAAAGCTTTTAGTGTAATGATGACTAAGAGTCTTGGATTTCAATAGAAATAAGGCAACCATTCAATCATGATGATGCACAACACCAAAAAATCATGAAGAAATTGTGACAAAGCTATACTTGATTGTGTCAACTCTAGTTTGCACATTAAATCCATGCCTTTGCAGTGGCTTAATACTTGTATAAGAGGAAAGTCATACAAGCTAGCAACACTCCACAGACACTTACAATATGCCCAATTTGGGCTCAATACATTTTAAGAGAGTCAAAAATTAAAGGGCCCTTGAAGGGCCCGTTATTTTGCTAATGAGTTCTCCATCTAGCAAGTTTGTGGCTTTGCTTTGTTAATTGCTATGCTCTTCAACTGCACAAGGTGAGTCCTCACAAATTGTTTGGCATCAAGAATTTAAAAAAGAGCCTCAATTGATTTTGACAACTCAAGCAGATTGTTTGGGTTTACTACACTACCATCACCACATTCAAAAGTGATAGAATTTATATAATATCCACTTTGCAAATTTCTAAAACTGTTCATTATACTAATTTTACCACTTTTGGATAGTGTAATAAATCCAAATAATCTCCTTGTGCAGATTATGCCAATCCTCTTGTAGCAAACTTTAGTTAATTTCATTCTATCCGTTTGAATTCAGGAATTCTTCTCATTTTCTGTGTGAGTTGTTAAACATTTCTGTTTATTTGTTCTATGATCTTTTTTCCCTCTGTCATATTTCTCTATTAATGTACAGGGAGTTCATATGCAAATTCCTTCATGGAAATTTAAAAGAATCTGTTGTGAATTTCCTTCGTGGATACAAACTTTTTGTTCTCACAAACAGGGCTTGCTGTCCCTTGATATCGACATAGTCAAGAATTGGGAGCAGCGAGAGAGCAGTTTGTAATTCATGTCGACTGTGTTGATATAAGTTATGGCTCAACATCAATGCAGCAAGCAAGCATGAAGTTGGTGATGCAGCGGGTTCAATGTACCACCAATTCAGCAGAACCTGTTGGCGAAAGCAACGATGAGCGTGAGTCTGCAGAAATCACAGATGGGCCAGTGATTTAAGATGTAATGTTTTACATAATAGATTAGGAGGGAACAACTTTCACATGGAATATTAGAGCAGATCTCCTCTACTAGGCTTGAGTCTTTCCAGTATTGCTAAGCGGCTTTGTTGTCGATTTAACCATGCAGTGTTCATCCAGCAGCCTATGTAGCACCCATACTAATTCCTCAACATTTCACATTATTTAAATATTTATCAAGACTACAGTCACTTTTGTCATTAATTACTGCAAGAAACAATGGAGGAAGCAAACAAAGGTTGGGCACACTAATAAGCTTAAGTGCTAAAGTCAAAGAGCAAGAAAGTTGAACTTTAAACAAAACTAATAATTATTGTAGCATAAAGAGAGTTGCATGCACCTCCACAAGGTTCAAGGTGAGTCGTGAGGTAACTTTACCAAGGTAAGGCAACCTAGATAAAAAGGGGTCGATTGTACTGCGGTGATTTCAGCCAACGTTCGCTAGGCAAATGCTCCTCCATCTTCGATGATAGCAAGAATTTGAGAACTTCTTGGTAGAAATTGGTACATTCTGTTATTTCAATGTCATGGCGGCTCAGAAAGCATAACCTTAAATTGTAATACAATGAGTCCCTCGCAAGGACTTCTTACAGCAGGCAGGAGATTAGTTGATCGAATATTTCTTGTGAGCTCATCAAGGAGTTTCTGAAACAACCTAATTCGGCAGGGATGGGACCACTCTTGCTGGCCTGTATGTATTACAGGATGACGCTGAGAATTCGTTGGCCCTGTACGGAGTGCAGCATGAGCAACAATGTTTTATGATGGAGAAACTCTATTGCTTGCAGTAACCCATCAATCAATCAAGGGAGTTTTCTATTCGCATGGGACTGCTATGCACAACAAAGATGCGTCTGATGCGTTTCAGAGATTTTCTCCAGCGTGCATGGTTGTCACATTGGACCGCCCATCTGTCCGCTTACCCGTACGTCTAAAGTGCACAATTGAGCTCATGGTCCATTCAATGTAGGTAACTCATATTTGACAAAATGATAAAAAAAAACTTACTTTGTAATTGCTAGTGACACCCATTGTAGCTAATATAAAGTCAAAACGTGGATTTAAAGCCATATCATCATGTAGTACAAATGAAAAAATAATTATTGATTCTTCCATTTTTAGGTAAAAAACTCTCATAGAATCCTAAAAAGAAGAGAAGACAAACAATGTTGTCCCTTTTGTGCGTCCACCTGTGTTGTCTAACAGCCAAATCTTGCCCAAAGTAACAACCATACAAGGACGGAGTTACTGTCCAAAAGAAGGATACATAAAAATTCTACAACGGTAGCCTATATGGATGTTTGTTGGCAAGATATGAGGGAATTTCAGCTTACAAGTCCCGTGGTCACATAATTTAGTACTTACAACATGGCAATATTAGGTTAGGATTCATTTGGCTTGTTGGTGTAGGTCGAAAGGTTGACCCTTTAAAAGACCACACACATTTTCCCAAAATCCATTAGAAACTGAGGCAATAAAATTAGATGTGCATTTGAATCAAATATGGACCCAATTTGAATAATCCAACCATACAAATGTGAAGGACACCTTGTTTGTTGTAATATATCAAAATCTCAACTAGATCTACCGTTGGAGGTGAAATATTATAATAATTGATTGATAGTTTTTCATACTTGTGTGGTTTTGAATGTTAACGCTTCATGCAAGCTTTGGTTGAGAAGAGCCTTACATTTCTAGAAAGTAGGGTTTCTCACCTTTCCAACAAGACTAGTTTCACACAAAATAGACAAAAATAGCAATCACAAGGTGTAGCTAAGTGGAAAAAAAAGGTCAAAAATCCCATTTTCTGTGCTACCCTAAAACAATTCTACAAAAAAATTGATAATTGTTATGGAAAATCCAATCGGTGAAAGCAATCAAGAATTGGCCTTAAATGTAGGATGAATGTTTTTTAAAATAAAATGATAGTCTCATTTTAATGGATTCTCAAATACTACAATTGTACTACTACTATATAGAGAAACAACACAAGCGTATTCTTTGAGCAATTGGATTTTTTTAAGATTGCACAATTGAAATATGGCATTCTTCTTGAATGTTTGATGTATTGTGTTATTGCTTTGATCCATCTTTGACCAAATATGAATATGTATTTTGAGACCATGATGTATAAACACCATTATTTATCAACTCACATATCCAATTCTATTGTTGTTTTTTGGGTTAGATGCAAAATTCTTGTGATCACAAGCGTTCTTCAAGATCATTTTCCAAATTATTGAACAATTTTATTGTATAGGCCAAAAACTACTCTCCCGAACCAAAATATGGTTCGGTGGTCTCTAAAGGGTTAAGGAGCTTATATATGGGCTTTAAGGTATCCAATTTAAGACACCCCTAGGCTATGGGTTTTTGCAACTCGATTCCCTTGGAACTTTGCAACACTCCCTGTATTAGATGAATCTGCTATGTACATGGCCATATATTGGATGGATGCCTCCAATTTTCGACAGGCGAAACATTGATCTGCTTGTTTGACCAGAATAGAGATTAAGTTTAGATTGTGAAAATGAAGGGGAACTTTGGCGGCTCTATAATGCAGTAAGGTAGCAACACCCTTAAGCATGAAACTAAGGACTTTGGAGTAGGAAAGTCAATTGATGAATTTTGAAATTTTATTGTTAAGTAAGCAAGATGAAATCAAAAATATTGGCATCAATTTAAAAGTTCCAATTGCAAGCATTTGTTCACAATGAGATTTTTCAAAGTCCAAAATCACAAAAAATGTATAGTTAGGTGAAGCTAAAAAAAGGGGTTAGTGAATCTTTTGTGTGCTCATAGGCTCATAAAATTCACTTGAGGAGTTCTTAAATAGTGAGATGGAACACTCAAAACCGTCAACATATCAATCACACAAAACCATCACTTTGTCACCCATAACAATTTTTTTTTGTATCTTTGAAAAATATGGCGCGTAGGCAACAACAAGAATGGGACACTTACGGAGAGGGGTGTGGCTACCTTGAGTGGCATTTTATTGTCTCGTGTTCTTGAATGTAGTGAAATCTATGTAACAGAAACTTCGAAATGAAGCTCTTGCTCCCTTTCTTTCTCTGCGTCCGTTCTAAACTGCTGCTGAAAAAATCAGATCAAAGATGGAGAACACAAGGAGATTATTTGGGTTTAGTACACTGTCATCACTACATCTAAAAGTGGTAAAATCAGTACAATTATCACAGACTTTGGAGGAATTACAAAATGATAATTATATTGATTTTACCACTTCTGGATGTGGTGATGGTAGGGTACTAAACCCAAATAATCTCCTTGTGGAATCTTTTGCGGAGTTTAATTAAGTTCAAGTTCACCGAGTGTGAACATCCACCGACTGATCGAATATTAAGTACTAACTTACAGATTAATCAAGCTTTGCTCGAGGTCATGAAGGCGGAAGACATTCGAGTCACTTATAACATGTTTCTGGAATCATTGAATTTTGGTTCTCTTGATCATGTGCTTGAAAAATCTCTCTTGCCGGCAGATATGCACAACAAACTCTTTTCGATTTCCCTGTAGGGATTTGCACATGAATTCCTTGTGTCAATTGTGTGTTATAAAAATCGTATGGAAAATATAGTGTAGGTTGGTAGCAGATTTGGCATAAAATAATTTTCCAAAATTTTGCCTAATTATTCTGTACATTATTTTTCAAAAATGTCCAAAGTCAAACAAATCAAAAATTGAAATGCTAAATATTATAAAATTCATTAAGCTTAACTATCAAGAGGGCTCAATCTACTACAAATTTCTTACCAAGGGCTAATTTTAGAAAGTGAAAGATGCTTAGAAAAAGGCTTAATTCCACTATTTTTTTTATCGAATGTCAAATAATAATAACTTTTTTTGAAAGTGCCTAATCTTGTTTAATTATAAAATCTGATGCCGAATTGATTTTTTTTGAAAAAATAATCAATTCGGCAGTGGGCAGCCAAATCTACTCCCCACCTACAGTTAATGTCGTAACAGGGAAAGGAATGTGAGAGAGAGGAAAAATCATAAAAGAAATAGACAAAAATGTTTGATGTGAACAAGGACACATAGGGAAAACCACAAATTTGTGAATACTCACACGGAAAATAAGAAAAAGTCTTGAAACTAAAAGAGGGAAATTAACAAAAGTTATACAACTAACTTTTGTTAATTTTCCTTTGTACACTTTCAAGAATGTAGTATTCACAAATTTGAAGTTTCTCTTGCGTGTCACTATTCACTTCAAAAGAATTGTTAAACATTTTGGTCTTTTTTTTCTATGTATGATTTTTTCCCTCTCTCACATTTTTCCTAAATATTACAACATGTTTTCCCTATAATTTGTATAATACTCAAGGAATTCCATATGCAAATCCCTACAGGGAAATCGAAAAATCTTTGTTGTGGAAGAGTGAAAATGCGTCTGCACGTAACGACTCGCATGGAAAGCATCTGAGACAGACAGACAGATCTGTGCTTTCTTTTCTTAAAGTTTGTACCTCGTAACCAAATACAACTACGATGCTCAATGGTCGATTCTTCTTATGCTTACACGGAATGACAAAATTATATATTTTAGGGAAGACTTCCTAATATGCAAAGTTGGAAGCAAAATACCAAAGTTGAACCCCCACTTGGATCTTTGTGTTCGTTTGAGAATCGTGTTTGAAGTGCATGATCGATTCCACGAGTTCTGTCTCATTTGATCAGAATGCTCAGAACATCTGTCTGGAGGATGTGGGTGCACCAAGTCCCTAAATGTCTCTCTTACTTTTATATAATTCATTAATTAGGACTGCATAATTCTAGGATTTTTTAAAAGAAAATTTTACCCTTTCGTTTTGAATTTGAGTGAGTTTGTTTGATAGCGAGAGATGGGGGCGAACTTGATTAACCCAAGCTTTAGGCTTGGGAAAGAACGTTCATCAGCTGCAATTTACTATCAAGCCACATTTTTCCAATTGCATTAAGTGCATGATTTGTATGCCTTTTTAGGATAGGCTGTACGAATGTAGGATAGGTTGTACGAATATCGAGGTGAGGCTTTATGTGTAAGGCAGGAGGTTCTTAAACCAGTCATGTTTTAAATGTGTTCTCTATCTAGGAATGAGTGACACATTCTTCACATATTTATTAGTATCATTAATGAGTTCGGTATGCTTAAATGGTTGGTTTGTGGACCCCCTATCTTATGTACTCCCTCTATACTAATATAAAATTCCAAATTAGGCATAGTTCTTGTCTCACTAAAAAGCTCTCTTTTACTGATTTCAATTGCTGAGAAAGCGTTTGTCATGTCCAATGATCTCATGGGGGCAAGTTAAGCAACTAGAGACTATTCCTTTGCTAACAAGCTTGGCCTTGCACATATGAGGTATCATTGTTGCTACTAATCTATAAATCATCAATAATGAGGAGCTAGCAACATGTACAAATATGGTACTTTTTGCATGGAATTTGGGTGTCCAAATGGCAACATAAAAACTTGAAATTTTGCAAATATTTGGTAGGTGGTATATTAATTCTAGAATGCATTTGTCACTAGCATAATGACTAAAATATAGTTAATCCCTCATGGAGAAGTTTTTGGGAGCTTTATATTGGGACAAAGAGAGTATTGTCTAAGTTACACCTTCTTTGTCTCCACCGGAGACGTACTTATGATTGTTTATGTAACATTTCTATACATAGTCTTTCTTCAATCTATGGGCAGTTGGGCATTGTCCACCCATGCTAAGCATGTTATGCACGTGAGACCATGGTTGTCACATTGAACCATATGTCCGTCCGCTTGCTTGTTTGCTCAAAATGCACAATAATTAGCTCATGTTTATCCAATCTAATCAATTCATAGTTGATTTTGAAAAATGATAAAAAAAAACATACTTTATACATACTAGTGACACTCATTATTACCAATATAAAGTCAAAATGTGGATTTAGAGCCATATCACATAATACAAGTGAAAAAAAATAATGTGGTTTTACCCTTTTTAGGTTAAAAATCCTTTAAAAACCCTAAAAAACAAGAGTTGTCTGTCCATGTTGTCCATTTTGTGCGTCCATTTGTGTTGTACAACAACCAAATTAAATCTCGCTTGAAGTAATAACCATGGGTGAGACCGAAGGATTTCCAGATGCTTTCAAAACAATTCTTGAAAGAGTCCTCTTCTTATTGTAGACCCATTTCATAATTCAAGGAAGAATCAAGGTATTTGACCTTTGACATCTCATTTCTTTGAGACGTGTCCTTTTAAATGTTACGTTAAATTATTTTAAGAAGGAAGCCCTTGACGTCAGTCCTTCCAGAGCTCCCTATCTAGAAATTCCATACTGCAAGCAGAATTAGCACAGTAAGTTAGTTGCATATCATTCTTAGGGGCTTCACACTATGGCCAAAGTTTGAGAGTACGTTGGTTTGCACCAATCACATTGCACAAAACTAAGAGTCCGGTCATTCAACCTTTCACACTAGAGGTCAAATTCCAAATGCTGTCCCCATTTGCATACATGGCAGCATTTTATCATTCAAGATTGATGACCTCTCAAAGGGAAATTTGGGTTCAGCAAAAATGAAGACCCAAACTATGGGCAAGAGGTCATCAGTTTCAACATTTATTGTTTATTTTAGCAGATTTTCTTGGCCTCTCGGCAAAGTTTGGCCACTCAATTTGATGACCTCTTGACTTGGCCAGTCATAGTGTGAAGCGGGCCTTAGACATTCTAATGGGATTTAAATTGATTTTTAGGTTGAGTATGTTGTTAGATAAATAGTAAGATGGTCAAAAAAAATCAAAATCGAAATGGATGTTCTGTTGCTTTGCTAGGTTCTGCCTTGACCACATGTTTTCAGTTCTCTCTCATTTTTAGAAGACTTCTTTCCAATGAAAATATATTGGATGAAGTGGTCTTAGCTTTCTTTTCTAACCAAAAAATGGTTGAGTAACAAGGATGGCTACATTTTTTTTTTGACAGATGTAAAGTTGGATGCTTTCAACCTTTCATCAAAACTAAATTTCATGATGTTTTTGAGAGAAATTAAAATATTGCACTAGTAGGATGAGGTGACATCAAGTGGAACCTTAAAATCTAGGCTCCTACTTCCAAACCCATATATAAAAGGTGCCTAAATATTTTATATTTTTTCAAAAAATACTATAGAACAATTAGCTACACTGGTGTAGCAAAGAAGCGATAATTAGCACAAATCATTTTCACTGAGTTCTCTCTAGTCTCTACGGATGTAGGAATTTTAAATTCAACGCAACAAGAGACAATAGTAAAGTTTCAAGTTGGTTTCATTCGGGATGTTTAATGGAATAGAATTAAAATAACTACACTATTTGAGATTAGTGTGACACTTCCACATAAATTATAGATTAACAATTACTTGGAAACTTAAAGTGCAATACTCCATTAGGAAAACTTTGAGCCCTAAAAGAGTCCCTTCCAAAGTCTCATAAAGATCCCAAGATTTGTTTTCATTACAACAAACAAATCATTTATCTCTTATTTTTGCTCACTTTTTTGAGTTCAATGCAATCATTAAAGTTATATTATCATGTCATCCCAATTGGATAAAGCTAAGGGTACAAATGTACAAAACAACCATAAATTCTATTTTCCTCTATCTAAATTCATGAGTGAAGTACTTGGATATTGATTAGTGAGTGCATTTACATATTATATGAGTGCAATATCTTTTATTTTGTTTTAAATTGTGCATGTGGCTAAGGTCCTTCATACAAGATAGCAATAGATATGTGTCATTTTTTTGTACTCACGCTACCATGCATAGCCTCCAAATGATAGCTTGCTTTGTCAATGATTAGGGGGCTCTTGCAAGGCTCAAGATTTTCCAAATGGGCCATTTGATTCAAAGGTGGCAACGCAAGTGAGGCTCAAAGTATAATTTTTGTAAGGCAATGGCACAATCAAGGTACCCCCAACATGACCATCTAGACTGCCCAAAAGGAACCCTACAACCACCTAAAACCCTCATTTTGAACACTTATTTGTATAAACAATATGAATTATTAACATTTTGGCAATTTTTACTTCATGTGCATCTAGAAACTAGTAAATGTGCATGTTTTTGACACTTCAAAAGTAAAATTGCAATTCTATAATGTTTTATATTAAGCGTGAAAAAACTCACTCTAAATTGTTGTTTAAATAATTTATAACTATTAATCTTAGTACTTTATGAATAACTCAATTTAAATATATGTACCATCCGTGTTTGTACAACTACAATCCCATTTTCTTAAATCCTATCAAACCAATTTAAAGTTAAAATGAGTCCTTTACTTCATTTTGTTGAAATGAGACCGTTCTTGAATTTCTCATAAAAATCCTCATCTGGACACGATATCCTTCCTCATTTTAAAAAAATAAATTGTTTTCTACTAATGTACATGTAGAAATATGTTATTTTCAAAACGTCAACGTCAGAAGACTATCCATTAGGATTATAAAAAAATAATATCATATGAGTAAAGTCAAATCGCAGTTAAGCAGTCCTTTTTTGGTACTCGGTCGTGCCATCGCCCTGTAAGGAGATCGACTAAGAGAGTTCACATTCACATAATTAGAACATGTCTTTTCATTCACTTACTATGTGAAAATTATGCAATAATTGTCGTAATCTACAGTGTACCCTGTGAGTGACCCGGGTTTGAGACCGTCTCTCATCCTAATGTAACAAAACTTCAAGGGAAAATATTAAAAACGACCCTCAATTCTTTCAAAATATCAAATATATCCCCATATTATTTGAAATATCAAAAATACCCTTGGTTTTGTGTAAGAATATCAATCATTCCTTTAATTATCATTGCAAACATTTGAAACCCTTAGTTTTTTTGTGTCTCTTTATTAAAAAATTTGTAAGTCACATTTGCACCAAAAATATTGATAAAGAAAGGGAAAATATCAAGGATACCCTTGAAGTTTGCTGCAATATCACAAATACCCCTAAAGTTTCAGTAATATCACAAATACCCTTTGACCTGCAACTTCTTTCCTGACTATTTGGCTTCTTTCCGGGATTTGTGACATCACTGGAACTTCCTGGGTATTTGTGGTAATACTGCCAAACTTCAAGGGTATCCATGAAAGTTTGCTTATTTTTAAAGCCTCCGTATGATTTGAAAGTGCAAAAAAATTCAAGTCTACCATTCAATCAATTTTTTTGTGCCTACAATACATTGCTCCTTTCCAAATGACGTGACAACTTCAAGTTTTCACTTTTTCAACAACCATTGCGCTATGGTCTCATATTTAGTAAAATAAGCAAGAAGAAAAAACTTCTTTTATTTCAAAAGAGAAACTCTTCTTTCTTTTATTTAAATTGAGTACCAAATTTTAAATTACAATTAAAAGGTGACCAATTACAACATCAAAGAAAAATTCAAAAAATGAGTGGGTTAGTACAAAGTTGTCTTATCACAATGAAATTATCACAATGAAACATAGTACAATTCAACTGGATATATTTTAACAATTGTAATGCAATTTGAAATAGGGGATTGATATGTCTACCACACCCATTTAGCTATCCTACCACCCCCTTAGGAAATTTATAGATTTCTATCATCAAATAGATGAATCTAAGAATTTGGAATCCAGATTTGGACTTACAGACCTTGATTTTATCTAGAACCATAAAAAAAATGTTGTAATTGAACAACATCCAATAAAAAAGCTTATCTTTTATTATAAACAAGAGTAAAAGTAATACTTTTCCCCCAAGCGAATCTTTTTTATTGGATGTTGTTCAATTACAACATTTTTTTTATGGTTCTAGATAAAATCAAGGTCTGTAAGTCCAAATCTGGATTCCAAATTCTTAGATTCATCTATTTGATGATAGAAATCTATAAATTTCCCAAGGGGGTGGTAGGATAGCTAAATGGGTGTGGTAGACATATCAATCCCCTATTTCAAATTGCATTACAATTGTTAAAATATATCCAGTTGAATTGTACTATGTTTCATTGTGATAATTTCATTGTGATAAGACAACTTTGTACTAACCCACTCATTTTTTGAATTTTTCTTTGATGTTGTAATTGGTCACCTTTTAATTGTAATTTAAAATTTGGTACTCAATTTAAATAAAAGAAAGAAGAGTTTCTCTTTTGAAATAAAAGAAGTTTTTTCTTCTTGCTTATTTTACTAAATATGAGACCATAGCGCAATGGTTGTTGAAAAAGTGAAAACTTGAAGTTGTCACGTCATTTGGAAAGGAGCAATGTATTGTAGGCACAAAAAAATTGATTGAATGGTAGACTTGAATTTTTTTGCACTTTCAAATCATACGGAGGCTTTAAAAATAAGCAAACTTTCATGGATACCCTTGAAGTTTGGCAGTATTACCACAAATACCCAGGAAGTTCCAGTGATGTCACAAATCCCGGAAAGAAGCCAAATAGTCAGGAAAGAAGTTGCAGGTCAAAGGATATTTGTGATATTACTGAAACTTTAGGGGTATTTGTGTTATTGCAGCAAACTTTAGAGGTATCCTTGATATCTTCCCATATAGAAAAGCGTGTTTTTCAATCAATGCAATGGCCCCGGCCACAATAAGCTTAAATGTGAAAACCCTAACTAAAGTTTGAAGAGCTTGCTTCCAAGATTTGACTTACATCCAACTTGCATCCAATCTTTGTAATTTCCATTGTCATTTCAATATTTATAAAGTTTTTCACTAAAGAGGTACAAGAAAACGATGTTTTCAAAGATAACTAGGGATATAATTGATATCCTTACGCAAAACTAAGGGTGTTTTTTATATTTCAAATCATATAGGGTATATTGTAGGTTGGGAGCAGATTCGGCAAGTCCTTGCCAAATCAATTATTTTTTGAGAAAAACCCAATTAGGCATTTGATTTCATAATTAAACAAGATTAGGCACTTTCAAAAATAATTGTTATTATTTGGCATTCAATCAAAGAATTTAGTAGAGTCAAACCTTTTTCTAAGCATCTTCCACTTTCTAAAATTAGCCCTTGGTATAAAATTTGCAAGAGATTGAGCCCTCTTGGAATCAACCTTGACCTTCCATTGTTAGTAAGCTTAATGACGCTTATAATATTTGACATTTTAATTTTTTGAATCGTTTGACATTGGACATTTTTGGAGAATAATTTATAGAATAACTAGGCAAAATTTTGGGAAATTAATTTATGCCAAATCTGCTATCAACCTACAGTGTTTGATATTTTGAAAGAATTGAGAAATATTTTTTATACTTTCCCAAACTTCAACTCAGTTTTGAAAATATAGTCTCAAATCATTTGAAGAATATCGTTTTGATTTTCTAATTGCTTGGAAGAATATATAAACTAAAATTGGAAATTTGAGACGCATGAATGTATGCAATAAACATGGAGCCAACAATAGGCCAACTTTGGGTACATGCCAAAGCTCATTTATCATTAGTCAATGTTTTTCAAAACTAATTGCATTATAAGTAAACCTGAAAGAAAGTAAAGCGGCATTCGTAGTAGCTTGGTAAGTGATCCGGCAACAATCGACTAAAAACAAAAACAATAAAAGGAAGCGAACTCATTGTTATGTTTTCAAGCACTTTGTGTTCCAACAACAACACAAATTTGGCTTGTGTGCTACTAATGGTAATGGAAGGTTTATGAAAATAACTGTTCTATAATAACTCAACATTTTGCGCACAATTTTTGATTTATTTGTTGTGACTCCTTACATCCAAACCTCTTTGATTCCACTAAAACCAATTTTCCATGCTCAATAGGAAATTAGATGTGGTGAGAAGCGTTTTCCAATGTTGGAAAAGTTAAATCCCATCAATTCCTTTACTTCTTGCAAGAAAATTGCCAAATAATCATTTCCAATTTCTAGTTCAATTTTTTTCTAGCGCACTTCCATGCATGGGTCCATCTCTCCTTTGTCATTTTCTGAACTTTTGAATCCCAATCAAACATGAAAGTTTTTCCTAAGTTGTACTAAAGAGGTGCAACAAGTGTATTTCAGCTAGCCAACCATGGCATGACAAATACACATTTTTTGTTATATTAATATCAATTTAGAGAGAAGTTACAATGCCATTAGACGTGTGCACAAGGTTGGCAAATAAATTTTGGTATCTATAACCTAACCCTTAAATGCTCGTTTTGGTCATTGTGATTGTCTCTTTATAATACCTTTACAATGCTCTATAGTGGTGTGGCAAGTGTCCACCCATTATAATATTAATTTTAAAAATAGCAAAAGTCAACAATATATGGTGCTCTCATGAAAATTGCAAGAATAGCAACATGGACCTAACACCATGTTTGTGAATCTTCTCACAATTTGGGTTACGTAAAAATATGAGTGCATTTGATGAGATTTTTTAGCCTTCCATGATGAATCACATGTTTATGATCACTTTTGAAAAAAGCCGCATGAGAAATGGCTTTTTCCAATCTACAAAAGATTTTTTTGTTATCCAATAAACAAGAAATCATATCCTTGGGTGTTCAAGGGTTAACTTGGTTTGATGGGGAATGTGAAAACTCCCACCACCACTATTGAGATTTTACCTTGTTACACAATGATTGTACGTAACAACCAATTGTAAGGTAGAAGCACCCACAGCCAACAACGTCCCATACCCAACCAATAGGATGAGCCATTTCCAATATCAATAGAGATAGGTGCTTTGGAATGGGTTCTTCTATCCTTTTCAAGGTTGGGACCACTTAAGTCATGTCAAGTGTCCCAAAGTGAAGTAGGAAGTAATGAGCAGAAAGGAGTTTGGCTAAAATGAGAATTGCATGAGTCTAGAGGTTGGCAATGGGTTCAAGCACTTTTTGACTCCTAAAATTCATAGTAATTTCAGTTTTGCAAATAAAGTTGTGATAAATTTGCAATCCCAACATTTCTTATCATCCTACATGAGAAAAAAAAAATGTGTTGCCTCAAACTCTTTGTAGTTTGTTGCAAAATTGCTCAAGTTATTGGGTATGGGCGCTCCCACTTATATGTGTCAATAAAAAAAGAATCCCTCCAAAGTATAAACAACTAAGTATTTACTAAAGTGAGCTTGTATCTACTAAGAGCTTTGTTTTTATTTTATAATGTAAATAACTCAAATTGCACCCCCTTATAGATAATGCATCCCATAAGTATCCCAAGAATGAATATGAGGTGGTTCTTGAATGGACCCTCCTTAGTCTTAAAAGAAAAGTTGTTTTTTGTTACAAGAGCCAATCACACTCCTTGATTTCACCTAATCCCTTTATAAATTGCAGAGAAATTGTTTATGGGAAACCTAAAATCACAAATAGGTGCATAGTACAAAAAACTTTGAAAATTCACCAACAACTCAATAATACTTCAAAAAAATATGAAAAAAATTGTGTTACATTTTGCATTTGTATGAAGATTAAACAAAATATATATTGTTTAAAAAGCCCATGAAATTGCAGATCAGCCCTTAAACTATCGCTTTTCTATCTACCTACCTTAGATCGTGCAGGATTTCACCAGTATTGAGACGTGCCCAGGCTAAAACTATAATGACGATGTAAGCTTTCCAACCTCCAACTTTACTGCTATTGCTCATCAAGGCTAGGGTTAGTAATTTACCAGAAAACCAAACACTCAAAAACTAGCTTTTTCTGAAAAAATAGCAAAAAGAAAATGCCAACTGTAAACCTGTCACTTCAGGGCGTTGAATTTGAAGGGCAAAAGGTCAGTTAGGTCGGTCTTCAGGATCACAAAAGAAGTCATGGTTTTTCAGAAGCAAATTAAAACTGTGTCTGGAAGCATGTGTTGTAGGGTCAGGGCATGCAGAACAGCAGTCTGGTTGGGGAATGCCCGTACCTAATTCCTTGACCTACCAGCTTGAAATTCAAGGCAAAGCACCAAACTTTGTATTGTTGTACGTTGCGGTGTCGCTATATAGACAGGCTCACAGGCTTACAAGGGTGGGGTGGTCTTCACTGAAGCCATTTTCACGTGCTCCGGCACCCAACCTTTCCTTACATTCTTCAATATGATGAGTTACTCCTTTTTCTGTTCCCTTCAATAGAAGGTAAGCGTGTCCTAAATGACTACTCCCTCTGTCCATCTAAAAACGTCCAAAAAGCTTCCTTGCAAAGAATTAATTGTATTTTTTTGTATTAGTGCTAGTGACACATGTATTTAAGAATCAATATATCATCTACCAAATGTATGTAAAATCTCTAGTTTTGATGTTGTCGTTTGGGCACCTAAATTTCATGCAAAAAGTACCGTATTTGTACATGTTGCTAGGTCTTTATTATTGATGATTTAAAAATTAGTAGCAACAGTGGTCCCGCATATGAACAAGGCCAAGCTTGCTAGGAGAGGAATGCTTTATAATTGCTTAACTTGCCCCCATGAGATCATTAAACATGACAAATGCTTTCTCAACATTTGAAATCAGCAAAAGGGAGCTTTCTAGTGGTACAAGAAATGTGTCTAATTTGGAGCTTTTGTGAGGGACAAAGGGAGTAGTTCATAATGATAACAAATGTCTTGAACAACTATATTATGTCAAAATTACAATTGTTTAGGACATTTGCAATTGTTGTGAACCAGTTGTTTAGAACATGTTTTATTTTGTATTGCTTATCATACTACTAAAATCTCCACATCTTTGTAACATTAGAGTCATCTTTGTAATATCACATCTCAAATCTCTCCAATATTATAGAAAAATTCTCCACTCTGGGTGATATTATAGAAAATGAGGAGATAACAATTGAAGTTGAGGTGATGTTTAAGAGGGTGCACATAGTGATATTAAAGAGGTTGTAGTTTTATTGCTTCTCTTTGCTCACACTTCATTACTTTTCAAAAAAGTGATTTTGAGGAGCTTTCACAATTTCACTTTTCTATTGTTGTTACCAAATGATTTGAAACATTTATTAAATTGAAGCTATTATGAATTTCATAATAATTTTAATGGTGAATATGTAGAGCAACAAGTGCCAACTGATAGTTTTACATTAGAAATTGCATTTAGGTTGCCTTACTCTAGGAAAGTTACCTCATGACTCATCACTTGATCATTTGAAGGCGCATTTGACTCTTTAGATATTAAGGGTTCACATAATTTACAACTTGGATGCTGCTAGTTGTTGTTGTTTTTTTTTTTTTTTTTTTTTTTTCATCTTTGTTATTATTGCTAGACCCTTTAAAAGCTATTTCTTGCAATAAACATCGATGAATATAATTGTAGTATTAGTAAATATTTATATAAGGTAAAATATCTAGAAGTTAGTGTGAGTAACCTCAATGCAATATTTAGTGTATCCTTTCAAGTCTTTTATGGGCGGTTCACATCCATGTTACACCAAAATATACCGGCACTTCTAAACAACATTTTGCTAAAAAAAACATGTGGAAGCATTCACTTCTTTATGAAGAAGTAGATTGCTTATATTTTACATTCAAATTTCTAGCCCATTTCAACTTAGAAGGTTTTGGGTCTCCACAAATTGTTGTTTTCAACCTCTTGCCCTTGAATAGTGGAGAAGTTATCTTCAATAAATCAAAGCATGAAATCTTGAGCAAACTGGTTGTCTCCTGATTTTTCAAAAATACAATTTACTTCTTCACTTCTTCCTAAACCAACTGTTTTGGCTTGTGTGGCCTTGTTGTCAACGCATGTCTCAACTCCATATCCTCACTTCTTAAAGTTGAAAAGGGGTTAAAACAACATTATACGTGAAGATTTGAATATCAGGGGGTTTCAAAGTTTGGTACATTATGAGGTTTTCTCTTTGGACATTTTCCCAAGGGATAAATCCTTGGATAAATCTTCATTTATTTTGGTAATGCAAAAGCTTTGTGTTTTTTTGTCTGTGTACTCTCATGCATGAGAGCTCATATTTGTCTATTTGTGCAACTTCCTAGGTGCACAAGTTTTGTAGGTTTTTTTTTGGTGAGAAGGACTATTGTTTCCTCGTAGCTATGATATATTTTAACTTCTTATGGATTTTTCTTGTAATCATGTTTTTTGCATATTCATGAAGATTTGAAGATCTCCCCATGTTTTACACGTATCTTTTGGTTTGGATATATTTTTCAGTATCTAGCAAATATGTCTTGATGTTTTGCGGATGGGAATTGATATATGTACCACATCTTTTTGACTATTCTACAACACTTACCATATATGGTCAATATTTATGATATTATATTAAGTATTTAGGTGTGACTAAATTGAAAATAAAACTTGAAGTAGAAGTTGTAACTTTATCTCTATTTTTCAACTCTATATCCCACTCATAATATTGATTGAAAGATCTAAATTATGTTAAATTTAATTTAGATTTTTTAATTGTTACTATGAGTGGGATATAGAGTTGAAAAATAGAGATGAAGTTACAACTTCTATGTCAAGTTTTATTTTCAATTTAGTGATGTTCTAAATTATGCTAATTTCAATTTAGATCTTTTAATGGATACTATGAGTGGGATACAGAGTTGAAAAATAGAACTAAAGGGTGGATGCATGGTCGGTTGACCCAAAAACGGCAGATAAAACCTCATAAAAGTCCAAAATTTTGAGATTTCTGTGAGTTTGGATCACAAATTGTTTGTTTTCCTTCATACAAATATGTGCATTCTACAAAAAATGACCAAGCCCATGTAGCCATTAGGAAGCCTTTTGCAAAAGAAAAAAGAAAAATCTAAAAAAATGTTAAAATCATTAGGATACTGCCGCCTAAACATTCAACCTTAATTTGGGCACAAAAAAGTCCATGGCTATTATTGTATGCCACTTGTCTAAAATTATAGCACGTCTTTGAAATACTTAAAAGATGCTAAATCACTTATGTAATCCCTATGTACGCATTAAAGCTAAATTGATACATTATGTCTATCATTTTTATAAGATGTTGTGAACGGGACAATCCAAATATATGCATTGAAAAGTCCCTTATTTCTAATATTATCAATTTTAACAAACATTGATTACATACTTTATTTTATGAACAAGTATAGAACATATTCACTAATTTAGAATGCTTCCAAGCTCTTTCTTTTATAACAAATAAGCCTTGCATCAAAACATGTTCCTGAAAACTAAATGGGACATGCATTTTGGGTCAACCAACCATGCAGCTACCCTAAAGTTACAACTTCAATGTCAAGTTTTATCTTCAATTTAGTGATGTTTTGTCCATGGTCCACACCTACTATAATACCATAAAGATTGACCATATATGGTAAGTGTGGTAGAGTAGTCAAAAGGGTGCAAGACATATACCAATTTCCTTTGCAAATACATTTAGTTGTTTTACAAATGAAAACACTTTTTAGACTATGACTTATGGACCTTGGATAGCTGATAAACGATTGCTTTTACCACCTTTCTACTTTTTGTGGTCTCACAATTCCAGTAGGATTCCTTTCAAAACGGGGGGCTAGAGCCTAGAGCGGTCTAGCCTAAACGTCCAGCCTCCAATTTTGCAAAAGCCAAACTACATCCACGAAGGACTTGGACCCAAAATCAAAAATCGCTTTCTAAACTCTATGCGTTGTGAAGATTTCAAAAAAAAAATCTCCTTTTTGCCCATGGTCAACCTGGATGGACCTCCGGTTCCAATTAGTGTGCGGAGAGATTTTGAGCTCTTTCAACAAAAATCCTACATTTCTCATTTTCAACCAATTTTTTAGTGCCTACATCAATTATTGCCCATATACCAAATAAAATAATCGATTTTTAACAGTTTTTGTAAATTTTAATCGGTTTTTTCCATTTCATTCGGCTGATTTCATTGTTTTTCGGCTCTCCCCGTACATTGGTTCAGATTACCCATGGCAAGGTACATTACCTTACTTTAGTGCACTTACGTCCTGTCAGAGCTTTTCCACCCTGGCCCCACGTTGTGATGTAATCTTATGTGTAGTAAGTTAAACCGACTTACCGAACCAAGCTTACCGAGCCAAGCCTGCCGTGCCGAGCCAAGCCTGAGCTATGACGCTTACTCGGAGTCTGAACCTCCGGAGTCTGCACGCACGTTCTAGAACAAACGGTCCCAATCACAATCCACGGAGCAGAGTGGCCGTGGAGATCCGAGGGCCCTGCTCTCGCCTCTGCACGAACGCTGGTCTTCAGCCAAACTCGATGCCACAAAGTGACGAGAGTGGCGCTCTGGCTCTTTTGCCTTTTCCTTATTTTCCTTATCTTGCTCGACCTCAACGTCGCCGAGCCCGGAGCCGGAGTAGTAGTTGAGACCACAGCTACTACCACGACCTTTTTGTTTGTTGTTTGCGTCACCGCTTTGCGAATATTCTTCACAGAAATGCCAATATTCAGGGTACGCATTTCTTTTTCTCTCTACATATACTACACCTCATTGCAGAGCTTCTTCATGCATTCGCTCACCTGCTGTATGTTATCATCAATCACATCCCCCGCCGCTCGTGAACCAGTCGAATTCTAACATTTAAACACCCGTCAGTACTCATGTCAGTGCTACTGCTCGCTTTGAATTGTTCCGTTTTTCTGTCGTCGTCGTAAAGTATATATTGAAGTGTAGCATTTCAAGGTTTTTGCGTTGTACACATCACATCCTCACTGCTGTCAATAATAATAGACAAGTCCGCGTTTTAATCTCAGAGGTGAGACACGCAATCTTGAATTTGTCTTTTAAAATTTGATTTGTTTTGTGAGAGGCAAGTGTTTGTTATGTTATGTTATGTATGTTCACATTAGGCGACTGAGGTGTTTGAGAAGTGTTAGTAATAATATTAATAGCGAGGTGTTTGATAAGTGTAAGTGTTGTTAATAATAATCCTGTTACTGCACCTTTTGATCTCTTATTATTAATGAGGCTACAGTGAAAGGCAAAGAGTTTTTGAAAAGGCGTCGTTCGTTTCAGAGCAAAGCGGAGTAGATTTGAAGTGTTAGGTTGACGGATCTGCGATTAGCTACGCAGTGCGGTTGTTGTTCTGGCTTGTTCTGTTGCCTGTTATCTTGTCGTGAAACCTGCAATCCGGTTCGTGTTGCTACATTGAAGTCCGCTTTTCTTGTTTGTAGGTGCAGATTCGGGATCTTCTTGTTACTTTGCTGTTCGTTGCCGTCTGCTATGCGGTAGTTAGACAGAGAAGCTCCGTCAAATTACTGTTCCAGAAGGATTACTACAGCGAGGAAGTGCTTCTTTGTTTCATTGGAATTTTCTCGAGTGAAGCGCCGGCCAGGAGATATTGTTTGGCAGCCATGACTTTGCCCTTGTTTGGATGGATTGCTATTGGCTTGTTAGTTATGGCGGTGATCATATTTGTATCGAGGAGGAAGACATTGTTTTTGACAAATCTTCGTGGAAAACATATATTTCTCACGGGCGCATCGAGCGGCATAGGCTTAGCAGTAGCAAAGCAAACTCTCCGCGAAGGCGCGTACCTGACTCTTGTCGCACGAAGTACCGAGAAACTGAACAAAGTGGCCAAGTCTTTGCTGAAGGAACTGGACCTTCCCGCGGACCGCCTCCTTGTGAAGGTATAAATAAATTCTGACGACATACAATTGGTATAGACTCCCGAGGATCATGTGACGTGATGTACTGCGATTATAGACTGCCATCTGATGTTGAACCCTAACTAGAAAGTCGAGCAAGACAAACAACATTGATTATCGACAACACTAACTGAAGTAGACTGATCTCAGGGCGCAGATGTAGGGGATTATGGAGCTATTTCTACAGCGGTGAAGGAATCATTTGACTGGAGACCGATTGACATCTTGGTCAACAATGCGGGGATTACAAGAAGCGGCTTCATGGAAGACTTCTCCGTGGAAGACATAG
This sequence comes from Ulota crispa, assembly GCA_963920765.1. Lineage (NCBI taxonomy): Eukaryota > Viridiplantae > Streptophyta > Bryopsida > Orthotrichales > Orthotrichaceae > Ulota > Ulota crispa. Next base: position 3,277,228 of record OY987246.1, read on the forward strand.
ATACCGTTGTGCAGACAAATGTGCTTGGCTCAGTGTACCCAGTGCACGCTATCCTACCTCAGCTCAAGCTGCGGAGCCGCGACCACCCGATATCAATCGTGTTCATCGGCAGTTTGGCGTCTTTGGTAAGGAGGTTAACTTACTTTCCAACTCATATTTTTCACTCAGGCTGCAGATATGGAGGTCTTTTGCACTTAGCGGAATGATTTGGGTCACTATAAACAAAAGTTCTCTTTTTCATTCCCAATGGAATGAGACGCTTCTTCTTTTACTGTTTGAAAATACGACTGGAAATATCGATTCTGGCATCTCTGACATTGTAGCCACTCTCACGTTTGTGCAGTGCTGGTTGTACGGAAATGGAGTTTATACGGGAACGAAATACGCTGTCAAAGGCATGGCGGAGAGTTTGAGACTGGAGCTGATACCCTACAACATGCGAGTGAATCTGGTATGCCCTGGGTTTGTTGAGACCGGATTTCTGGATAACGGTGAGTGAACCAGACTCATGAAACAAACAACTTTCATTTTACACGTCTCTCTGTAACCGGTTACTAGTAGGTATTTTGAGCTTGCAATGCCACTTCGCAACTTTTTCAAACCTAGCGGAGGAGAGTTTGACTTCATTTTGTTATTCTTGTAAAAATCCAGTTGACAACGACGAGGAGCTCATGAAAGGAATGCAAGTGGCTTCTTTTTACAACCGAAAGCTGGCACAATCTCCGGAGTCTGTTGCAAAGATCGCAATTGCAGGCATCAAGAAGGGCACCTTTTTAATTACTACCACCCCTGGGTTGGGTGCAGCGCTTGTTCTTCTTACTCGTGGGTTTGCGCCATCGGATTCCTTTCTGCTTAATCTGATGGAGGCTATTTTCATTGGTCCGCTGAGGTTTTTCACCTACCTCTCACAAGCAGGTTTAGCCCAGAAATTGAAGAGCATTCACCGCAAGTACACCTCTCGTAGCACTTAATTACTGACTTGAGACCTGTACTCTTCTTTGATTCCCTACGGAACACTTTAACTGGCGACGCTAGTGCAAGTGGCAGTGCCCTCTCCACATCAGTCCCACTCGGTCTTGCACTTTCATGACTGCCGTTAAGTACTGGTGAAGTGAGAGTGGGAAGCTGTTCTGAAATGATGAACGTCGCAGCAAAGACGTCATTGTTCTTACTCCATATTAATTCAAGCGAGTGGGTGCATTCACCACATCAGTCTCATTGAAATTCTGTACTATAAATCTATGGAATGTACTGATTATTGTAGATGGCTATCATCGGATATTGATTAATGACACATTCTGGAATTCCATATTCCCGAGCATTCTAGTTGTTGCAAACACATATCATATGACAACATGGTCCACTTCCTATGCTTATTAGTTTTTTTTGTTTGTGCATCTGAGGTAAGTATATTGGTTAACCTAACCCCGAAAGGATGTTGTTAGTATTGTGTACGCTCTTCCGTTTCGTATACAGATGGAGCATTTGGGTAGCACATGAATCCAATCCCATTGGAGTTGTAAAATTTAAGCCAAGTCACAAACATACTAAGGTAAGAGGTTTTTAAAGCGTTTGGGTCCTAATTGCGTTCATAGTCTAGCTAGAAATTATTAACATTTCCCTTCAAAAATCTATTATTGTTATTGATGAGTTAGGTGGCTCAGCTATTAGCTGAGCCCATCTAACTCATCAATAACAATAATAGATTTTTGAAGGAAAATGTCAATTGTTCCTAAGCCCACCTAACTCATTAACAACAATAATAGATTTTTGGAGGGAAATGTTAGTCATTCCTAGCTAGACTATGAACGCAATTAGGACCCAAATGCTTTTAGAGCCTCCTACCTTATTGATTAGTTAGGAATTTTTGGAATTTTTTTTACATTTGTCTTAAAGTTATTTCTTCAAGTGCTAAATCGGCCTTGTATGAATATAGACAACACTTTTGGTAGGCAACATCCTTTAGGGGTTAAACAACCATAGGCATAGTGTATAGACTGTCATATAATTGGCATTTGCTACCAATAAAAGTTTTGATTTGGGATCTTGAGTAGCTCACTAGCCTGGCTTTGATCTATTCTCCAACTTCTTTGTTGATCTCAAATGTAGTAAAGGTGTGAATCTATTTCAATTACAAGAAAAATACATTGTATGGTACTAGTTGCAGGCTTGCAGCAGCATGCTCAAATGTTTAGGGGTTAGCATGAAAGACAATTTTGATTGAACAAAAGCATGGAAGCGAGGTAAGGGATGTGTGAGTAGTTGATATAAGAAAAGAAAGACTAGCTCACTTCAAGTGAATGTGTGGGGAGATTTTGAGCTTCTTTGGCAAAAATCCTACATTTCTCATTTTCAACCCGCTTTTACATGTATCGGATATTGCCTATATATTTACACTAAAATTTAAAAAAAATTCAAAATGTTAGTCGGTTTTTAACCAATTGGTATAGATTTCAATTGGTTTTTTGACCTGTAAATGACACAGCGTGCCGTTGCGGCCAAAATAGGACGTTTTTTCTGTATTCATAGGTGTTGTTTCGGGTTTCACTTGGATTTTTGAGGGTTGTGTATTGTTGTCCTTCTCCACCTTTTGCAATGTTCAACATGTTTCCACAATAGTTTTTCCGACTTTGCAAAGCATTTGTACTTGAAAAGGGCTACGAATAGGTAGCTGGAGCATATCTGCAACTTACAGAACCATGTGGTGGATCCCCAAAATGAACACGCTTTTTTATAGAGCGCTAGGAGCAAGGGCTCTCGTCTAGCCGCTCTGATTCACAATTCGCATCATAAAAAGAACAAAAACCAAATTTGAGTCACCGTAATTCTACAATATGGACAAAAATCTACAGTTCCTTGTGGTCATTTAGGGATTAACATTCCATTTGGCTGACTTTCTGTTATTTTTTTTTGGCTCTCCCTGTACATTGCTTCAAGCAATATGTTTTAAAAGCAAAGCTCATGTTTACAATGTTTTGTTGAATAATATGACCAAACTTGATGATTGAATCAAACTAGCAATCCAATAGAACGTGATCACTATTTTGTAAAATTAGTGTTGAAAATGACAATTTAGTTCAAAATGGGGCATGTAACATATCAAAGGTAAAGGTATTAATGAGAGTTTTTAAATGTAACATATCAAAGGTAAAGGTATTAATGAGAGTTTTTAAATGTAACATATCTAAGGTAAAGTTATTAATGAGAGTTTTCAAACGGTACATCATACACCCAATTTAATGATAGTTCTCAATAATACTATAGTTCAACATAGAGAAGCTCAACATCCAAAACAAATCGTATTTCATGTTATGCATCTTGATAAATTAATTCTCAAACAATACAACTTTTCAAAATCCATTAAAACGCCATATTCGTTAAATTAGGAAAAATAGAGGGTGTACTCTACCTTAAACCCAAAAAGTCACCTTAAACCAGATTTGAAGGCATTAGATTTAGTCTGAGTCACTAAGATTTTTTCCCTCGCAAATTCCTCTTCTTAGGTGAGGGCATGTGTACCAAAAAAATGCTGGAGCTTGGATTAAGGTGACCACCTTAATTCTTCAGAAGTCCCAAAATGTACTCTTTTTCTTAATCTAACAAATATGGCGTTTTAAGAAAACAACTAAGATGTTGATGTTATTTAATGGTAAAGATTTGGCTTACTTTTTTTTACATGACTTACTATCATTACAAAATGTAGCCAATTAAAAATTTTAACCTCTGAGCACTCTAGCACCTCAAATCTGGCCTCTCACAATACAAAAAGTTGCATGTTTGATTTGTTATAATCTTTTCATTAATATAGTCAAGTCATCTATCCTAACTTTTCCTTGTACTTTGGGGCTTGTCTCCCCTACCAATTGGTACAATTAGATTATGTGGATCTTGTTTTGCAATGACAATTTGGTTGGATTGAGTTTGATTGGCTCTTGATTTTAGAGGACATGGGCTGGGCACTCAAGGTTTTAACCATGAGTGATTGGTTAACTCACAAACGCCACTAACTTGATTCAATGTAAAGCCTCCAAATGTAAACCACTTTATGCATGTACCCCTCTCTCCACTCTATGCATATACCCTTCTCTTCCATGTAAAAGGACAAACATGTCACTCGAAGTTGCCATCATGACACTCTCTCTCAACCAATTAAAATGAACATTTCAAAAGGATATATTCTTTCATATATATATATAAAAGGTTGTATTCTTTTACATATAGAAAAATGTTGTAGTCTTAGTTGAATTCTTCTATGTACAAAACAATTTGTATCCTACTCTTGATTGCATTTTTCTATAGAAAAAGTTGTGTTCTATTATTTATAACAATAATTGAATGAAACAAAAAGAAAATAATTACCTTTTACAGTGATACTAAAAGTAAGAGTCATTTTCTTGAAATTTAGTCAAAAAACTTTTGAGATTAATTTCTTAGCACACTAGGGGTATGTAATCTTAGAAATATCTAAACATATGAAATTGTAGAATTGTCTTTCTACAAGCAGAAAGAAGTATTCTAGTGATTGTTTATAGGATTTTGTGAATACCCTTTTACTAGATTATAGTAAATGAATTCTATAAAGATTTTGATATCATAATGCAAAGACAACAATTTCTAGTCAATAAAAAGGGAGGTTTGTAATCCCTTAGCTTCCAAGATTAATATTCCAAGTTTCAATAATTACCAAACATATGAAAGTATTATAATTTGTCACAACAACATTCATATGATCCAGAAATATATGATAATTGACACATAGATCTCACACTATCAAGCTTGCAGTGGTATGATGCATCAAAAATATGGATCAGGATTGTGACTCATTAAAGTTATGACACATTTTTGTAAATTATCAATCACAAACACATTATTTCAATAACATGAAATGCACAATTTTAAGTAATCACAAGGAGATGACCCACCATGCACTCAAATCTGTTTACATACATGATAGACCAATATTTATTTTTATTTTTTTGATATCAAATCAAAGTTCTATCCTTGACAAATTCTTTCATTATTTCAATTAAGACACTCATTTTGAAAGTTTAAATTGATGAAGATTTTTGTTTCTATATTTGCAACCAACACAACACACTATGTCTAGAATCCAATGAGCAACAACCTTGATATTACAAAGTTGTGTTTCACAAAAGCCAAGGTACTTCCCTCAATATGCTTTTTCTTTTCCAACCTCTTCAATCATTCCAATGCCAAGCGCAAAAAATGCTATGCCTATACCTCCCTAATACCTCCCTAATGATTCTCTTCATTGTAAGTCCTTAACCCCAAAACATTTCAATCCAACAATTTTTGTCCTTTCAGTGCCAAAAAAACAATATGAAGGTTGGGAAAAAAGTTTTTTCATTCAATTTAAAAATGAAAGTGGTCTTGCAAGGTGCCCATCATAGAGTGCCAAAATTAGACTCATTGAGCGTCCTCATATTGTTCAAAACTTCAAATTTGTGAGAAGATTGACATGCACAATTGAAAGTTCTATCCTACCTATCTTACAATTTTTATGTGGGCAACATGCACTATACACTTGTGCAACTTTTGGGAAGAATGTTTTATTGTGGGGCACCATTGTAGATATTATTGCTCACCCCCTAAACACTGTACACCAATGTGCAAGGAGATTTTGAGCTTTTTTAGTTAAAAGCATACATTTTTCATCTTCATCCGGTTTTTTTAGTGGATACTCCGGATATTCACCATATACCTATGCTATAATTGGAAATTTTCCAAAAATTAAGTCGGTTTTTAACCAGTTTATTTAGATTTCAATTGGTTTTTTGCACATTTCATTCAACCGGCTTTCTATTGTTTTTCGGCTCTCCCCATTCATTGCTGTACACGGCAGGCACAACGACCACCCCTAGTGTTTAGGGGTTAACTCCTAAATGCTAAGGTAATGTTTTACGTCCTCTAACTTCAAAAAAAAACTTGTATGACTAATAAAGCTATTTTTATTTGATTTTTTTTCAAAAGTGATTGTAAACACATAGCCAATTATGGAAGGCAAAAAACAAGGTCACTAAATATACTCATATTTTTAGGTAACCTAAATTATGAGAAGATTTGACAACACATTACCAGGTCCAATGTTGCCCTTCTTGCAATTTTCATGAGGACACCATGCACTGTTGACCTTTACAACTTTTAGAAACAATTCTACAGAGTAAACGCATGTCAAAGCAATCTAGCGCTAACTAAGGTAGGAGACTTAAGAACCAAGCATCTAAGGGCTGAAACAATATTTTGGGAGGTAAAACTTCTTGAAATATTTTTCAATAAATTTTCCTTGAAAGACAAGAGGAATTGACATCTAACTCAACTTATTTCAAAATTTTTGGAGCTTTGTGAAATTAATTATGAAATTTTGAAGTGGAAAGTCACAGGGCTCTAAAACCATGCACCTTCTCCTTCTTAAAATGTACATTACCTGTACATTACTGAAAACAGTGAAAAACAACATGTATGTGGAAGGTAGATTTAAGAAGGTGCACGGTTTAAGACCGTGCACGGTTTATGAGCCGACTACCTTAAAAGGCGATGCAGGCCACAGTTACCAGCCCGGCAATTAAGGGTTAAACCAACCAACAATTTGAAAGCCTTGGTCTAATTGTAATTCTTCTTCGACCTACTGAATCCCCATGATGCCAAACCCAAACCCAATGTTCAATGCACCCATGTCACTATTTCATGGGTTAGTTGGTCAAAAAGTGACCCACCTTACATCAACCAAAATTTAAAAATGTACTCGATCTTCATTGAATAATCAGAAGAAGACTATAATTCTTAACCCTGCTCCTTCTCCTAAGCCATTACACCAACCAAAATAAAAATAATCCACAACACTTTCTCCTCATCCTAAGCCTCCTCACATCCAACCACAATGTACAAATCTCCTCAGCCTAAGCCTCCTCCCATCAACCAAAACGTTCATGATCCACAACATTTTCTCACCAAAATGTACAAAAAATCTCGACATTCTAAGCCTCGTCACATCAACGAGAATGTAGTGTACAGATCTGAAGACTCTTGACTTGACTGACTAAGAAGAAAGGAACAAACTTGGCATGACGTAACAAGAATAGAGGGGCATGAGCTGCAGTCAAGCCATCAATCGAGCAAGCCATCAATCAAGCAAGCCATCAAATCAAGCCATCAATCAAGCAAGCCATCAAATCAAGCCATCAATCAATCAATCCTTGAGGGAGGGGCTCTGGAGGAGGATGCCCTTGGGCTGCACAAACGAGCGGAGTCCGTCCATGCCGAGCGTGACGCCCAAGCCGGAGCCCTTGCGACCCGACCAAGGCAGGCGGGGCGACACGCGGTCGCAGCAGTTCCAGTAACCCGTGCCCACGTCCAGGTCGCGCAGCAGGGCTTCGGCGTCCTGGATGTTCTTGCAGTATACGCTGGCCGTGAGCCCGTACGGCGTGTCGTTCATCAGCGCCAAGGCCTCGGCGTCGCTGTCCACGGCTTGGATGCCGATGACGGGGCCGAAGGACTCGTCCCTCATGACGTCCATGCTGTGGTTCACGTCCAACAGCACCGTCGGCGGAAAGAAGAAGCCGCCCTGGTTGCTCTCCAATCCTGTGTGCGACGTCGCCCTCGCTCCTTTGCTCACAGCGTCCTGCACCTGCATTTTGCATACATCAGCGTGTTCTCATTATTACCTCCCATCCCGAGCTCCATGCTACATAAACACTACGACAACAATACTGGAGAAATGAAGTTGTCTCTGAGAACCAGCACTTGCAAGCAGCGCATAAGGATGGTTCAAATCCGTCCTTAGCCTACTTTAAATTTTCTACCGTTTCTGAACACATGCTGCACTTTGATCAACCTCGATACTTGCCTGCCATCTGCAACACAGACAGTGCAGGCAACAGCCGGCTAAATGTACCATTCCCAAGAGCATAAGATCGATGACTATCAGTGTTTTCAGTAAAGATGTAGAACCAGCATTTGCAAGTAGCGCATAAGGATGGTTCAAATCCGTCCTTAGCCTACTTAAAATTTTCTACCATTTCTCAACAAATACTGCACTTTGATCAACCTCTATACTTGCCTGCCATCTGCAACACAGATAGTGCAGGCAACAACCGGCTAAATGTAACATTCCCAAGAGCATAAGATCGATGACTGCCAGTGTTTTCACTAAAGATGTAGAGCCTGTTTCAAGAGCTTTCGGACTTCCATTCCGAGCTCCATGCTTCATAAACACTACGACAACAACAAGCTTCGAGTTGTGTCAGAGAACCAGCACTTGCAAACAGCGCATAAGGATGGTACAAATCCGTCTTAGCCTACTTTAAAATTCTACCGTTTCTTTACAAGTACTGCACTTCGAACAACCTCTATAATGCCTGCCATTTGTAACAACACAGACAGTGCAGGCAACAACCAGCTAAATGTAACATTCCCAAGAGCATAAGATCGATGACTGCCAGTGTTTTCAGTAAAGATGTAGAGCCTATTTCAAGAGCTTTCGGATAAGCCAGGGTTGGTGAAACTAGGGTGTTTTGGTGGTGAGTTCTTGCGGGTGGTATCCTTTCACCTGTGTCTATAAAACAAAATGCAAACAAAATGCAAGATACAAATGCATGAAAACTGATTCTCTAGGCTTCACTAGGGTAGGTCCCCTACTGGAAGATTAACTTGAACTTATTAGCAAAAAAATCTCTTGAATCTAAGTGGTCCAATAGTTCTCAATAAGATATGTCAATGGTCTTTACTAAACCAACTAAAACTGAAGGGGTAAGGTTATGTGTCCGAAAACGAATTAAAAACGAAGGGATAATTCCAGATAAAGTCTAGTTTTATTGACAAATCCTGTTGCCTGAGATATCACGTGCACGCTGCAGTGAATGATAGATATCTCGCATGTAGAGAGATTCGAGTTGAAGATGACAGACCACAAATGCAAGAGCAACAGGATATTGTGAAAAAAAGGGGTTTGGTGACCGACCTGAGCAGCAAGATATGGCAAGTGAGGTTGCCTGGCCACAGGGCCGATATACGTCTCGGACTTCAAAGGATCGCCCACCTTGAACGACATGATGTTCTTCACAAAAGCATCCAGGAACTCGTTGTATATCCTCTTATCAACATAAACCCTCTCCACACTACAGCAACTCTGGCCGCTATTGTAGAATGCACCGTCGGCAATGGAGGCAGCAGCAGCTGCAATGTTCGGAGCATCTGCCCTCACGTACACAGGATCCTTGCCACCAAGCTCTAGCTGCAGCTTGACGAGATTCGGAGCAGTTTGCTTCGCAATCTGCTGCCCAGTTTTGTACGATCCCGTGAAAAACAATCCACCCAGTCCTTTCAATGACGCCACGGCTGATCCCGTCTCTGCCCTGCCTGTCGTCATTGCAAACACATTGTTCGGAACTCCAGCCTCATAAAGCAACCTGACCACCAAAATACCCATGCCTATCAATAAACATGGCTCTCAAAAACATGAACAATGCCAAATAAGATTTACAACTCCTGCCAAACCTGAGCACATCAAGAGACATTAAAGCTTTGCCATATTCTACATGCAAAGACGATAGCTGAGCTCCCACTTGTTCAAACGACATCAGAGACTCCCCTTCATGCCAATTCAAAAAGTACTCAACAAGTGATCTCTGGAAGGTATTGACATGCACAAAAATATGCTTTTTTATCAAGCAATTCTCGAGTTATTAACAAAGGCGAGTGGACGGTCATGCACAATTCTAGTTTTGTTAACAATGTTAAAAGCACAACAAGTGTAACATTGCAGGTTGGAACAGCACAAAAAGGGCAGAGAAAAGTGCATGTATTGAAACCTCGTTAACCTCGCCAGCTGGAGTAGATCCCAGCTTTTTTCAATGTGGCGGAATTTGAATACGTGACAAACGAGGTGCAATGACGGATAGTGTGGCAAGAGGCGTACCTGGTGATTTCAAATCCTGTCAAAGTGGCGTGTTCACTCGGCTTGTAGAGAACAGCATTTCCCGTCAGCAACGCGGCAGCAAACACGTTGGTAGAAACGAAGTAAGGATAGTTCCAAGCTGAAATGTTGGCCACTACGCCGAGGGGCTCGTAAATCACCTTTTCCTTGAGAATACTGGTTTCCAAAACACAAGTCTCCTTGAGAACCTTCTCGTAATTCTCCAGGTAGAACCGAACCCTATCCACAGTGGCACGCACCTCGTTCTTCGCTTGGGAAATGGGCTTCCCCATCTCCATGGTTAGGGTTTTGGCGAGTGCCGGCATGTTGAGCCGCAGGAGCTCGTTGAATCGCTCCAGCATGGCTCGCCGTTCCGCAACAGGCACCGTGCGCCACCGCTTCTGTCCCGCTGCTAGGGCTTCGAATTTGGCCGTCACTTCTTTCGTTCCTTCCTCCGGTAGCTCCCCCATGACCTTCCCCGTTGCCGGATTCATGACCTCGAACATGCTCGATCGCTCCACCTTGAATCCTCGTGTACCACGCCGCAACAACGCCGCTCTCGCCGTCGCCATCGCCATCGCCATCGCAAAATTCAAAACCCAAAACCCTAAGTACTCCACGAATTCACCTCAAAAGCTCATTTTATAAATTCATTCCACAAAAAGGCATCACACTACTAAGTCACTACCTCTGCTGATCGCAAATTCCAACCCTAACCTAACAAGTTGCTTAGCAGAGAAAATTCCCTGCATCATCCACAGATGAATTGATCCACTATAGAAACGATCAAAACAGAAAGTCGGTCCAAATTGCGCCGCATTTTGAAGGTTTTGAATTCATAGTTCAGAAATTTGCCGAAAAGCGCTCAGATCGGAGCTCACTCCATTCAGTGCCAAAACGCTCTCATTCTAAAACACATTACCACCCCTGCGTTGAGACTCCACAAGAGTAGGTTTTAGCAGATCCAATTTCTGGCCGAATTGAGATTTTTTTTGGAATTTGCATGCGACGAACAGAGACGAGGCACGGGAGGTGGTGAGGTGTAGATTCGATTCCGGAGATGGCGTGAGGGATGGCATTGCGGGCCGCACGTGAGGCCGTAGGTGCGAGGCCTGCGAGGAGGGCGTGCCTGTCCACCATATCTCTGCCCTGCCCTAGTGGAAGAGGATACAACGAACAGAGGAAAAGCGACCACGTTTGGATGAATGAATTGTTTTGGAAAGAAATTGTTCATCCTTTAACCAGTCCGCCATCCAGTCCGTCATTCGACTGGTATTCGTCCGTCATTCGACTGGTATTCGTCCGTCATTCGACTGGTATTCGTCCGTCATTCGACTGGTATTCGTCCGTCATTCGACTGGTATTCGTCCGTCATTCGTCCTCCATCCAGTCCGTCATTCGACTGGTATTCGTCCGTCATTCGACTGGTATTCGTCCGTCATTCGACTGGTATTCGTCCGTCATTCGACTGGTATTCGTCCGTCATTCGACTGGTATTCGTCCGTCATTCGTCCTCCATCCAGTCCGTCATTCGACTGGTATTCGTCTGTCATTCGTCCTCCATCCAGTCCGTCATTCGACTGGTATTCGTCCGTCATTCGTCCTCCATCCGTCCACCATCCATCAGTCATCCAGTTGGATTTAGCAATACAGTGAGACCTCCCATAATGCAAATTTCCTTTTTGCATAATTTGTTGTAGTTTTTAAACTGCATACTTCTTATGTGTATAAAGTGTGATTCAATAATTGTGGATGGAGTTATTTTTGTCAACATTCTATAAAGTATGTTTTTATGAATTATTATTAATAGAAGGCAATTAATTACAAGTGATTTTTTAAAATGAGCCACCTACCAAGTGTGCAACATGCGCATGTTGAAATAAATGACTTATGGCACTTGAACCTCTCTGTGTGCATATTCCTTAACCCTTGAAAGCCCAGGGTTTTCAAAAAAGCACTGAATCGAGGACACTTTTAGTCCCCTGGGGCATTCAGGGGTTAAAATAACTCCTCACTGTTCCCATGCAATAAGAGAGGTTTCATTGTACTACCTAAAATTGGACCACAATAAAACTATTGGGAATTGATATGCATACCACACCTTTTTGACTATCCCACCACACCCCAAGGTAAATTTTAGATTTCTATCATCAAAAAGTTGAATTTGAGAATTTGGAATTCAAATTTGGACTAAGAAACATTGATTTTGTCTAGAACCATAAAAAAATGTTGTAATTGAATAACACCCAATGAAAAAGCTTAGCTCAAGGGAAAAGTATAACTTTTATTTTTGTTTATAAAAAAGATAAGCTTTTTAATTGGATGTTGTTTCAATTACAATTTTTATTTTGTGATTCTAGACAAAATCACAATCTTTAAGTCCAAATCTGAATTCCAAATTCTCAAATTCAGCTTTTTGATGGTAGAAATCTAAAATTTACCTCGAGTGTGGTGAGATAGTCAAGAAGGTGTGGTCCACATATCAATTCCCTAAACTATTGCATTGAGGTTGCTTCACACTAATTTCTTGAAATTTTACAATTGGACCACAATAAGCTCTTGCATTTAGGTTCCTTTGCACTAACTTCTTGACATTTTACACTATGTAAATATCTACTGATGTTACAATAATTTTCACCAATAATTGTTGTAGTAAACAAATTTTAAGGCCTCGACAATAATAACAAAGCTACAAAAATACAAACTTGAAGTGTTTAGATTGTAAAGCATGTGAAATTTTAAAATCTAAAAAGTTGCTTACACCTTCAAGTGGCCATGTGATGAATCATGAAGTAACTTTTTAGGGTGAGGTAACCTAATTGTTAAGTAACCTGAATGCATTATTTAGTGTAAATTTTTGAATATTGTTGTGAGGTTTTTTATTTTTTATTCTTAGAAAAGAGCTTTTACTTTGCATGTTGTTGATATTAAAATAATCTACATATTAAGCATTGGGATATAATATTGAATCATTAGATTATTTAGGGAATAAATAAAGTGACATTCCAAATTATTAACAACACACCCTGAATAACTCTTCAAAACAAGATCTTTGCCCTTAAATAGTGCCGACCGAGGTTTTCAGCTGTTGTTTTGCTGATTAATCACATTTCTCTGCATAAAAATTGTTCCATCATCCCTTTCTAAAATATACTAAAAGTTGACCACATATTGAAATCAGAATTTCTACCACAGCGTCCATACCACTACACCCCTAAAAGATGTTGTTGTGTTCTATACAGATGGGGTCTTTGGATAGCACATGAATCTCATTGGAGTTATAAATTTTAAGCCAAGTCATTAACATACTACTAGTCAATCAGGATTTTTTAAGGATTTTTTGACGTTTATCATAAAAACCATTTCTTCAAGTACTAAATGATCCTTGTATGAATACAGACAACACTTTTGGTAGGCAACATCCTTTAGGGGTTGCTCCCATAAAATTTTCATAATTAGCTCAAATTCTTTAAAAATAATGCTCTTTAACATGCTATATTTTCAAGTTTCACCAGTCTTGTAACAAGCAAATGAAACTGGCATGGTATTTTTTCTAAAGTTAGCAACATTTGTGAATACTAATCCATAATACTGTCCTTGTATTTCTAATTGATTTGTGATCACTCTACCTTATTCTGTCGTGTGAAATTGATTTGAGAGTACTTGTGTTATATTTTTTTAAGAATTACAAGATTCTTGGGTTTAGGAGGTTTTGTACTAAAAACTTCATGTAAATCCTCTAAGAGCTAAAAGGGACCTAGTGAGGCCCTTAACTTAAATTAAAGTATCCTAAATTTTATTCATTTTATATTGCAAGTGAGGAGGCCTTAGCATGGAGAGAAACGGCCTTCTTCCTTGAAATACTTAGTGCCACAAGGCAAGGGTTAGATGTCATGCCATTTTGTGGGAATAGTGTGGAAAATCTAAGTATTTTTTCCTAACAAGGGTGAAAATAAAAATTTGCCTCCTTTGTTGGAGTTGGTCAATTTTATTCTCCTCCATGGCTCTAGACTACAATAAGGTCTCCAATTCCAAACAAGAGTACAAAACTTCCAAATTCAATCTCCTAATAGTAAATATCTAAACTTTTACATTTTTGGAAGGTGAGAATGTTGAGATTTTGCACCCTAGCCCCACAAAACAATATGCCAACTAATCTTAATTGTGTTATATGGAGTGAGCCTCTTGTACAATAAATATTGCATTTAGATTGCCTTAACAATTAGCTTGCTTTACTCTACAAAGTTACCTCATGATTCATCACTTGACCACTTGGAGGTGCATGCAGCTTTTTAGATACTAGGATTTCACAGTAAGGGTAGTCACAGATTCTCAAAGAATGAGAAGAGAATGGAGATTGAGAATCAGCTAAGTAAAAGTAGGAACCAATAGGAGTTTGTTCTTTGTGAAAATGCTGTGACACCCCATTTGTGTGTGATTGAGAGTAGAGAATGGAGAATGGGGAATGGTTTACTTAGAAAAAGGCAGCACATCCAGCAATTGGAGGAGCAAAAAGAGTTAGGGTGAAAAGCGATTCACTAGTAGGGAAAACAAGCAAACCATGGTATGAAGTTCACATGCTAACTCATTCTCCACTCTGTTTTTCACTATTGGAGAATAATGGAGCTTTGAGAAGTTTAGCATGCTAAGCCAACCGCAAGCTCTGGTAGCCACCAGCGACACGACACGTCCGCATTCTCATTCTTCATACTTGCTAAAGAAAGTGCCGTGACTACCCCTATTATTGATAACTTGGACACAATTAGTTTGTTTTTTTGACAACTTTATTGTTGCTACCAGACCCTTTGGAGATTGTTCATGCATTAATTATTGACAAAAATAACTGTAGTTTACAACTTGGACACAGCTAGTTTGCTTTCTTGACAACTTTGTTGTTGTTATAAGACCCGCTGTAGTAATAGCAAGTATTCATAAAGTGTAAAATGTTAAGAAATTTGTATGGGTCAACCTAAATGCACTATTCAATTTAATATTGAACCCCTAGGGTTTAGGGAGAACCAGCAGTTAGTGTAGTGGCAGCTGGTTGAACTTGCAAAAAAACCAATTGAAATTTGAAACTACCGGATAAAAAATCAGCTCTTTTTCTCCAAATAAATTAAATATAGCGTATTTGCAGTAAAAAATTAGAAGTTTTACAAAAAATAGCTGTTGCATGTTAGTGAAAGTCCAGTTGAAATTGGCAAATGCCGGATTTTAGCTGATGAAGCTAAAATTTCTCCCCAAACCTAGGAACTCCCATAACATTCAGTAGCCTAAAGAGAGCTGCCTTTCCCTCTCTTCAAGTATCATCCATGAACTTCATCCTGACAAACAAATAAAAATAAATAAAATATTATTATTATATTTTTTTGTGAGATGTTTGGCCCCCACAGCAACGTATATGCACTAAACTAAGCCTCTCTTACATAAAATCTAACAAATTCAACCAAGTGTCCTCATAACTAAAAAATGGTGTGAAATACTCCACACCATTCCATCCAAGATGAAATGTTGTAGAAAATTCCACACCATTCCATTGGGCTCAGTTTACTGCATATACGTTGATGTGGGGATGGGGTGGAAAACTTCAAGTTTTTCACTTGTCAAAAAAATGTGAGAGTGTAAGTATTGCCATTTAGTGATTGACTTAGAGAATTTTGAATTCATTTTTGAATTCAGAGACACTTCGTTAGTGTAGAGCGAGAAAATAGATACAATTGAACAATACAAATGCAGGGGACAAATTATTACCATTACCCTTCTTTGTGAAAAAATCTGAGGTTTTCCACCCGGGCCCCACATAGACGTAAGCTTATGTGCAGTAAACTGAGCCATTCCATTGGAGGGAAGGCACCGCACTAAATGTTATGCCCCGAGGGGAATCCAGTCGAGACTCTCGCCGATAATCCCTGAAATTCAATGCCCTTCGCATCGGCGAACCCAAACTCAATCACCTCTTGCTTTTCTAGAAGCAATACCATCATTCCCATGTGGGCACTGCGCCTCAGAAGTCAACGCGGGAAAATATAATAAAGCAGCGTTGGTTTCCAATTCGTGCATCCTCGTAGACGCGTCATCGCTGCAAGTTAGCCGAGTCGAAAGGATCGATCCGACGGGTGTCGTCAAAGTCATCACTGGGGCAGCGAGCGAGGGCAGCAAGGGCAGCAGCATAGAAGCTTGTTCGTCGTCAGCAGAACCAAGCATTCGAAAGAACGCAAGCAGAATCACGAACGGCCACAGTTGAAGCTGGAAACGTACGGTGCAACAGCCGGAGCCTTCACCCTCTTGCTGGTGAGAGGATTCGAAACGCGGTCAGGATTATTCACATTTGGATCTCGATTCTCTGGATTTCCACGATCAGCGCGTTGTGGTGAAAATAGTTGTTCTCACGAGATAGCTAATGCTACCCTTCGTCCTCGGCGTGTTTAGAGGGATTTATTTTCAGTATTTTCATGGGAGGTTTACTAAAATCGTTTTGTGAGATTTGTCGGTGAACTGGACGCGTCTCGGAGTGCGGGTTGATGATTAAGCATTTCTGCAGCTCCATGTGGAATTCATCTCATTTGATTCGTCTGATTGGAGTTTGTGTTGCTTGTGATTGATTGCAGTTGCTCGACGTTCGAATTCTCTTGAATAATTAGCTAACCCATTTACTCATTCCTAGGCTTCAAGATTCTCAGCTTCAACAGCTCATGCTAAAGCTTCATAGCTCAAGATTCCAAGTTTGGCAATACTAGGACAAGCTTGAGCTCGGAGCACCCTACAAAACCCACTATGCGACACCATAGCTCTCAGATTAGGAGCACAGTACTATAAACGACCCAAAAATATCCAGAAAATCTGAACTTCAATAAGACCTCATTTTTTTGTTAGAACCACAGTGTGACGGTCTGCGCTGCCTAGAGATCTTATCACATATCTTACAGTAGAGTTTTTGCCAAACAATTCTTCACATTCAAAGTCAATGAGATGTATTCCAAGGTCCTAACTAGCTTTTAACTTTTCCTCAGATTGAAACCTAGAGACAAGATTAGTTAGTTGTCCTGTGAGCAGTATATAGAACCCATGGTGGGGTTAAGAGAGAACTTCAGAATGGGGTGTCCATGTTTTGGGTTCAAAGCAACAGACGTGGACTATATGGATCCAGGGTACAGACCTAGGGTTTATGAGGACGAGGTGAGTGAGTTTGGAGCTGTGCACAGCAATGATAGCAGTGCTCGGGTGTATCAATCCTATTCCAGCCAGGAGAGTGATCTGTCTAAGCCGAGCTTTCAGGGGGCGGTGCCGTTCACCATGGCGGAGCTGGCTCGTGCCACGTCGAACTTCGCCTCGCAGAACATGATCGGGCAAGGGGGGTTCGGCATCGTGTACAAAGGCCGCCTGCAGGATGGCCGCGTGGTAGCTATCAAGAGGGGGAAGAAGGACGCGTACGAGCGGCGACTGTCCGTCGAGTTCCGCACCGAGGTGGAGATGTTGTCGCAGGTGGGTTCGCCTCGCCATTTCTGCATTTTAGGGTTTGGGCTTGGCTAGCTTCTTTGGTTTGAACACTCTCCTTGACCTCTTTCATCCCTGACTGCTCGAAGTTTTTGAACAAAGCCCATGAGTGCATGACAAATGTGTTGTAAGCCAATGATAACTTAGTGGCAGGTTTGCTTCTAGGATTGTTAAAATGTGATTATGAGGGGAAAGAACAAATATAACAGTAAGGTAGTCGGCTCGTAAACCGACCAGCTAAGATTGTGGGGAGGTGAAACTTCTTGAAATATATTTCAGTAAATTCATTTTTTTTTGGAGCTTTACCAGATTAGTTATGAAATTTTGAAGTGGAAAGGCCATAGGGCTCTAAAACTGCCCATCTCCTCAAATGTACGTCACTTGTATCTTGTTGAAAATTTATGAAAAACAACATGTACTAGTTGAGTATATTTAAGGAGGTGAGCGGTTTTAATGCCCTAACAGAGTTCAAGCTGACTACCTTAGTGTGCGTCAATATTTGAAATTTTGCACAAAACTTTTTGTTGGAGGACATTACATGTGGCATGGTTAAGGAAAACAATTAAAATGGATTTTGACGTTCATACTAAAGCCGCATGCAAGTTTACTTTTTTTTTTAATGATAAGATTTCAAACATTTGGAAGATTCTCAAAAATCTAACCCCTTCCTCTAGTTTTGTTATAACAATTAAACGAAGGAATCGTTAATGAGGTGCTTGGTTATCCTTAATTTCAAGCCTATCTTTAAGAATTTGATTATTCAATCTTCCAACATAAGTTCCAATCTTGACGCCCATTATTGTAGTATCCGCATACGTCAAGTAATTATGCTGAATTTTATGATTGTTTGATTCTCCTCGTTTTACAGAAAAATCAACCTAAGATTTTAAGTTGTCTTTTCACTGAAATTTGGAAACTGTAGTTATAGAGTGTTATGAAGTTCGAATTCAAGGTGCAATCTCAAAGAGCAAATTAGGGTTTTGTTTAACTTTAGGTTAAGCCTTTATGGCGATATGAGGGATTAAGAACGTGACGACTTTCAGCAACAAATAAGAGTTTACAACTGGACGTTTTTTTTTTCAGAACCTAAGGTTTCATAACTTTGAGTTCGGATAATCAATTCAAATGTTCCAAGTTCGCTTCAATTGAATGGGTTACAACTTAAAACCTTGTGTTCAACGTAATCCCTCCAATGAGCCAAAACATACACTTGCAATTGAAGAGCACAACTTGGCATCTTGTCAAATACCTCTCCCAAACTAACATATCCATTACCAATGTTCGGGGAGATTATGAGCTCCATCGGTACAAAGAAATCGACATCTCTCATAATCAATCAATTTTTTTGAGCGCATGTCCCCTATATTGCTTACATACGTATACTATAATTATATGTTCATCAAAAATCTCACTAGTTTTTTCACAATAAATTCAAATTCAACCAACTTGTTTATCATTTTGTTTGGTTGGCTTTCTGTTGTTATTTTTTTTGGATCTCACCCGCTCATTGGTTCTTACACAACACGGGCCTTGTGCCTGGTGGGTTACCCAGGTGGACCATTTGAACCTGGGAAAACTGCTTGGGTACACGGACGAGGGGAACGAGCGCATCCTGGTGGTGGAGTACGTTCCCAATGGCACGTTGGGCGAGCACTTGGAAGGGAAGTATGGCAAAGTCCTGGACATGAGCATGCGCCTGGACATCGCCATCGACGTGGCCCATGCCCTGACCTACCTCCACCTGTACGCCGACAGGCCCATTATCCACCGGGACATCAAGCCCTCCAACATTCTCCTCACCGACACGTACCGGGCCAAAGTTGCGGACTTTGGGTTCTCACGTGTGGGACCTTCCACGGAGGTGGGAGCCACTCATGTCTCCACGCAAGTCAAAGGAACTGCAGGTCAGTGTTCACACCAGGGTCCTTTTTTGTTTTGGGCAGGGTAGAGGACTCACACCCAAGAATGCAAGCAGGTAAGGAAAAATTGGATAAAATTGGAAAAAATTAGTGATGTGTGCACGTTCATTCATAAAACTTATTAATATGAGTTATTACTATCCAAATTTTGGTAAACATGGTGTTTGTTTGGAGAGAGATTTTGTAATTCATCCACTTTTTCACCCAATTTGTTTAGTGTAACGGTAGCTAGTGCCAAATTGAAATTGAGGTAAGATTAGGCAAAAAAATTGCCAAGAAAGAGAACCATTGTTCACCCTAATTAGGCCCAAAAATTATAACGTAATGGTTCCTCATGTAGAAAGGATTTGTCATTTGCCATATTTATGTAGTGAGGGAAATGAAAACCATGCCATATGGCAAAGAGAAGTTGGAATTTTGTTGATTTTTGCCTCTATGAATTGGATGGGGAGGTCTTTTGTAGTGGGGACTGATTCATGCTTGGAGAATTTAGTTTCTGAGGATGTCTATGACATTCAGATTTCTGTCTGTCAACATGATCCTCATGTATAGTCCAAGTTTTGCTTTGGTCTGCTGGATTTTCAAGCTGGCTTGATATTGAACAAACTGTAGCAGATTGCTTCGATCTGATTCCTTTTCTAAGGATTCATTTGAACTCCTATAGAGATGGACGTGGTCACTTGTGCTTATGTAGGGGTTAACAGTTATGATTACCGGATGATTACATGCTTTTGTTAAGCGGTTTGGTTCTCATAACCTCAATAGAGCTCATTTTTTTACAAATAGAAAATACTCACCCTATGAAAAAAATTGTTTCTGTTTCTTGGTTATTAAACCCTAAACGTCTGAAAGTGCCCTTATAGTCAGCACAAAACAAAATATTTTTCTTGTATTTGGAATGAATTCACACCTTTACTACACTTGAAATCATCAAAGAAGTTGAAACATAGATCAATGCAGTTTTAGTGAGCTATTTGAGATTTCTTGTTAATAGCATATACCAATTGTACAACAACATATCTACTATTCCGATGGGACGTTTAGAGGTTAAACCCATGATTGAACATGATTCAACCCAATAGCATCCCATGCCTCAAACAAATGTTATTTCCCTCATAACAAGGCTTTACACTCACGTTGAGTATTAGTTTTGTTTCTTTTAGTTGTTTGATTCATGTTCTTTTGTGGAAAAAGTTTGATGGATACCTGGAAGTTTGCATTATTTGTATAGAGGCTTTTAATTTTTCAGAAATTGCACAAATACACTTGACATCTCAAAGGAGCATCTCAAGGTAGTTTTGCAAGTATTTTTTTTTCAAAACTTTTGTTCCATCTTTGCATGTTCCTATGCTTCAAACAATCTAGAACACACAAAGATAGGACCAAAGATTTTGAAAAAAATACCTACAAAACTACCTGGAGATGCTCATTTAAAATGCTAAAGCTAAACATTTGTGCAATTTCTGATAAATTAGAGGCATCCGTACAAATATTGCAAATTTCAAGGGTATCAATCAAAAATCCTCCCCCTCTTTTGTTTGTGAACGCGATGTTCGTTAATTTGAGAAAAATTTGTATTTTCTGGAACTTTTGGATTTTATGTTCTTAAGAGATCTATGGTGATTTAGAGTGTATTTTATGTTGATTTCTTCAAGATCTTACGATTTAAGCTTACATCAATGATGAAATAGCTTGAAAAAGTCATCAAAAAACTCAATCATCAAAAAACCCGCTATAAATCACCAAAATACTCTCACAAATGCAAAATTCAAAAGTTCTAAATTGTATCTCTTTTCCCATTTTAACAAATATGCTGTTACGGATATCCATCAAAATTTGCCCCTTTTTTGTTTTGTTTTGTTTACTTTTGGGAAACAAGTGAGAGTTTGTGCATGGTGACTGAGAGAATGGGATCCTCGTTTGTTTGTTGCAGGATACTTGGACCCGGAGTATTTGAACACATACCAACTGAACACGAAGAGCGACGTGTACTCGTTCGGCATCCTGCTGGTGGAGATGTTCACAGGCAGGCGGCCCATCGAGCTGAAGAGGCGGGGCGACGAGCGCGTGACGGTGCGGTGGGCGTTCCGGAAGTTCGTGGAGGGCAAAGTCGGCGAAGTGCTGGATCCCAAGCTGGAGAAGTCCGCCGCCACGGCGGGCATCCTGGGACGGGTGGCGGAGCTGGCGTTCGCATGCTCGGCGCCCACGAAGGGCGACCGGCCCAGCATGAAGAAGGCGGCCGAGGTCTTGTGGGAGATCCGCAAGGACTACCTCGTCGAGTTCCAGAAAGAGGCCAAGCTGGAAGAGGAGGAGGCTCACAAACGCTCCCACAGCCTCCGCCTTGGCAGCACCGCCCGGAGTACTAAGCTTACTGACGTCGAACCACCGTTGCACCAAACCTTACTTCGACGACGACGTCCCTGGTAGAAAAGCTTCACTCTCGGCTGCAGCAATAACATTATTTTTTGGAGAAAATTTGGTACATGAGGTAGTGTGCTCTAAAATGGTTCACGCTCTAAAATGTTTACCTGCTCAAATATCTTGAGTTTGTACATGTTGTTTTTTCATAGGTTTCAACAACATATTGGTAGTGTATATTTGAGGAGGTGAACCATTTTAGAGACCTATGATTTTTCCATTTCAAAGTTTCATAACTAATTTCTAAAAGTTCCAAAAATTATGAAATAACTTGGGGTAGATGTCAGTTCCTCTTATCTTTCAAGGAAAGTTTACTGAAAAATCTTTCAAAAAGTTACACCTCCCAAAAATTCAATTGCAACCCTTAGATGGTCCACTTATGAGCACACTACCTTACACCTGTATTTTGTAGTGTTTTTGATGGGTATTCTAGGTTTTTGAAAATTGTGATAAATGGGTTTTGCACGTGGACAATTACTACAATGCATGACACTTGTAAACAACAACTCCCAATTCAAGTGGTTAGCCTAAGGCTTTGTCAAAACAAAGTTATCAAAAATTTGAGTTCACCTTGATGAAGCTTAGGGTTTGTCCTACTTGGTGGTGGAATTACTTTTGAGCTAATGAATATGTGCGTTGTACTTTAGTATTTCTTGTTTGGCCAATAGTTGTTGGTTATAAGGTGGGAGCACCCATAAGCGTGAAACTAAGGGTTTGGGGTAGGAAAAACAATTGATTAACTTTGAAAAAGAAAATGTTAAGTTAGGAAGAGGAAATCAATAATATTGGCATCAATTTGAAAGTTCCAATTGCAAGCATTTGTTCACAAAGGTCTTTCAAAGTCTTAAATCATTGAAAATGTATAGTTGTGTGTAGGAGATGTCTTTAGTGTGCTCATATGCTTGTAATGCTAACCTTGAGGAGTTCTTAAATAATGCAATAGGGCACTCAAATTTGTCATGCCAATCACCCAAAACCATGACTTTGTCACCCAAAACCACCACTTTGTCACCCATAACCATCACTTTGTCACTCATAATCATTTTTTTTCTAAATTGTTAGTCACTAACATCATTGACACAAGTAGGCATTAGGGATAGGGACACTAACAGTGAGGGGTGCTCCTACCTTAACATTTTTTTAGGGAAAATTTGGTAGATACACCTGTATTTTGTAGTATTTTTGATGGATATTCTAGATTTTTGAAAATTGTGGGGATGTATGGGTTTTGCACAGTAGACAATTACTAGTACTCCTACTTGCTACAAAACAAGTTGCATTGTAAGGTAGTACGCTTGAAAACTGCCCATCTAAGGGCTCATCCCTCTTTTTCATGGTCTTCCGTGGATGGAAGGATTTTTAGTTCATTTTTCAAACAAAGAGAAATAGATGCTAAATGCAACACAAGTCGTTTCATATTTTTTGAAGCATTTTTGAGTTACTTATGAATTCTCAAAGTGCATGTATCATAAGTACCTATTAATATCCTTAGACCTTCCAAAAACCGTTCACTTGCAAGTTGTGAAGAGATTTGAGGAAGCAAGGAGAATGATTGGCTCTTGCAATTAAAAACAATTTTTCTTCCATGCATTCAATGAGTTGTAAGAGGCTAATGTAAGAACCACCAGTGCACCATTTCACAACAAGCTACTAGATGGTTCAAATTGATCAAACGGTTTCCGAGCATACTACCTTTTGTAGGCGTGGCAATAGGGACAGTTACACCTTCACCCCATTCAATGTTTAAAGAATGGAAATGTGGCACTCTCTCCTTGATTTGCAGAGGCCCCATCCTTTGAAGATTGAGAAGTTTTTCTTTTCACCTCCAAAGCAAAAGAATGGGTGTGAAGAAGTTTTTGCATGTGAACTTTTTACTAAGGTAGATGCACCCAATCCTGACCTGTCCCCAATCCCAACCCTCAATGTACTCAGCCTGCACATCTCAATTTTGAAATGTACTCCTTTGGAACATAAGGTCAGAATTGGGGACGAGTTGTTAAAGGGTCAAGAATGGTTGTGATTACCTTAATGCACATCTCTTCTCATCTTGCTCTTCTTGCTTTCACCCTCCTTGTGACCTTGATTGAGTGCTTTCTTATTGCATCACCATTTTTGAGGTATACTCATTTTCCACCACCCACAAAAGGGGAGTCACACCTTCTTCATGAAGGAGTGCAATGCTTAGAGCTTGCGGGTAGAAAGGACTTAGCTTTAACAATGCAATTCATATAGGTTGTGCCTTGGGCTTTGTGCAACCTCTATATTCTCAAGTACTTTCCCACAATTTGTTGCAAAATATTGGGACATCTATCAATTTTTTCATACTTGCATTCATAAAATATGCAACATTGTTCACATTCCTATGCTTCAATGATAAGCAAAATGCCTAGTCACATTATCCAATATTCCCATTAAGGGATGTCAAGACTAGGCCAGTTTTTGCAAGAAAATAGAAAAATTAGGTTTTTCAAAAGGGAGCCTAAAACTGAGGATAGAAACTACATCATTGAAAAGTCCTTTGAGTTATTTTGAAAAACCAGCAAAAGGGATTAAATTTTGAGAGTCTCTTTGGTTTTTGAATTTTTGTATATTGAACTACTCTTGTGACGAAAAAGGGGCAAACTTTCATGTAGCTTTAACAAAGGCAAGCTTCAAAAAAAATATGCTCTTCTTTCTAGACATGACAAGTGTCTCAACCAAGATTGCTATCTACAAGAGAAAGTTATAGTCGTTGTTGCCCACTATTGCGTATGGAAAACAAAAGAGTTACACATTTGATCATAATTGAACATAAGCATAACACAGACGTTGGCCTTGCAAACTTTGCTAAATTGTGACTTTGTGCAAGGATGAATTTGCTATAATTTGTGATGCACAATCATGTGGTGTTTCAATTTTGCGGGCTTGTTAGGAAGATATTTGTATCAACTAGACATGGAGCCATCAAACTACAAGGATAGCAATAACATGAGGTTTTGGAACAACCAATGCGCTTGTCGTGTTCCTCTTGACTTAGAAAGAGGACCCAAGGTGGGTCTAGCTCCTTGCCATCCTTAGTCTCTAAATTACTTTTGTGGTCAATGCTTGGTCCTCGCAGTGGTGGAAGTTCATTAGCATGCAAAGGACTGAACAAACCCATTCAATGCCAATTATATTTCGGAATCCGGATCTGGAGGTCAACCAAGTTTTTTGAATTGAGGTCTTTGTCAATGTTTTTCAGGAAAGTCGTGAAGATCTTTACTGTACCTGCACAATTTTTCCTTACATGTCAAAGGTAATCAGCCTGAGCGCTAATTTCTAGTTGCATGGGTCTTGGTTTTTTTGTTTCCATTTCAAAGGAGACCACCTTAAATAGGCAAGAAATAAGTGACTTGGTTGTGCTTCAAGATGTTTCTAATAAATGCTCTCTTGATCAATCATTGCCAATGCCAAAACAACAAGGGGTGTGGAACTTTGTGGTCAATTCCACGTATTTCAAGGAAGAACTTTACAATGAAAGACAAAAGCAGTACGCAACTCTCATGCGCTTGTATCAGCTAAAACACAAAATTGGCAATTTGATTGGCAGCATATGGCTTGATCTAGAGACGGCCACAAAAATGAGGCAAGATAAATTGGTTTCTAATTGGAAAGGACTTGGGCATGTTCTTGAAAGCGTGGTGGAGGACTTCTAATCTATACTAATAATAGGCTTGGTTCCATTAGTTGGGTAGTTGGGTGTTCATAAAAGAATAAAATCTCTATTAGTTGAGTAGTTGGATGTTGCTCCAAGAAGATTAAGTGGTGGTAATGTGGTGGTTATGTGGCGGTTATTTTTATAGATTGTTCCTGCATTGCAAAGAACTTCATTCAAATGATGCCTTACAATCAGCACAAGTTCTTGATACACACATTTCCGCAATATATGAATGCGGCTGCCTGTGCGAGTGTTCCCTAGACTGTTACAATTGTGCGAGT
The DNA here is from genome assembly GCA_963920765.1 of Ulota crispa. NCBI lineage: Eukaryota > Viridiplantae > Streptophyta > Bryopsida > Orthotrichales > Orthotrichaceae > Ulota > Ulota crispa. The sequence continues at coordinate 3,302,947 of OY987246.1, forward strand.
CAAAAAGGTCTGTGCTATTGGCCACGGACTTTCAAAACTAACACTAGAAGAAACCTGTGTTTTTTATAATACATTTTTTTGGACGTCCATTTGTTTTTATGTTACAATTGATGTTATAACTAACATCTTGATGTTATGTTTGATGTTATTGTTAACATAAAAACTAGTGGACATCTAAATTTTTTTATTATAAGTAACATAGGTTCCTTCTAGTGTAAGAACAAAGGTTGAGGCATGAGGTTGTGGGACTTCATTCCATTAGGTGGATTTGTGTGCGAGTTCATTAGCGTAGTCCTAGACACTACAACAATAGACAAACTTGACAACAATGAATTTTTCTTCAACCTTGACATGAAGCAAGGCAATGAAGTACACTGGGGAGATAAACTCAACGATGCATGCATTGATGTCCCTTCAATTAGCGCCAATGCTCCTTTTTTTAAACCACAATATGTCACGGATGCCAACAAGTGTGGCAATGTAGCCCGGTTTATTAAGCATAGTTGTCAGCCAAACCCTATTTTAAATACATGCAAAAAAAATAAATTGTTTGTGGCCAGAAAACACAACTTTGATTGGCAAAAGGAGGCAGAGTAGAGTAGAGCAAGACCTTTTGACTAAGTGGGTGATTGCAAGAAACACTTGTACTATTTCTTGTCCCCTTCACCTCTCGCAAGTGCTTTTTGGCTTGTAACTTTTGCGCAACAAGTTCTTTTGAGCTAAAATTTCAGAAGAAGGTACATGTAATAGTTACAAAACTTTTGTAATTTTTGCAATTTTTTTAAAAATTATTCTACTATTTTTAAGCAGCCCCCAAATAGGTCTCTACCTTGGCCATTTTGGGGGTTTTTTGTACTATTTTGGATCCAAAAAAGCTTTTATAGGGCTATAAATCAAGGATGTTGTTTATGGAGCATGCTTACACGCATTTGTAGAAGGGTTTTGCAAAATTATAAATTTCATGGCATTTGCATTGTCTCAAAGTGGGCATCCTATCTCCCTTCATTGGCAAAATACAAAGAAATTCCTTAACAAAGCAATTGTACCATGTGAATTTGTTTAATGGATTCTCAAATGGCCAATTTTTATTTTATTTTTTTGAATTATTTTACTATTTTCTAAAAAGCAAGAAAGAAAATGGTTTTTGTTGGTGATTTTGTTTTGCGCATGACTTTTAGAATAAATTTTTGCTAGGTCTGAATTTTCACAAGTATGCTATTTTAAGTGCTTTACAAATTGTCCATATTTTTTTTATTTAAAAAAAATTATTCCAAAAGCTCGGTAGTACTACTAGTATTCCTAATACTAAAGATGTTTGAGACAAAACAGTGAAGTGATTCTTGCAACTACCCAAGTGTTTTGTGCAAAGTTTGTGTGCAATGGTCTTCTTCAATGCTTGAATCACTCATAACTTTTATACAACTTCATCTATGTGCCTACAAACGCCAACAAACTCAAGACTCAAGAATAACATTGTCCACCAATTATCATAGTGTAACATATTGGAATGCGAGCAAGTCATAAGTAGCACCCAGTAGCACTCCTTGAATATAGTGTAAATGGAGATCTACTTGTAAATCTCATTACGTAGGGACGAGCTTTTTTTCTAATTCATGTTAATTTTTGTCCTTCTTTGTCCATATTTGATACGCTTTCGTTTACACCTCGTTGTCTACCTACTCTATCCACAACAAGCTCTAAATCTTACTCTATGAAAACCTCTCTGAGGATGTCACCACTAATGCCGCAACAACAGTTCTTGGGGAGATCACTTAGAATTTTATGTTATACACTTGAGTTAAGAGGGTTTTTGATGTAGGCCTATTTATCTAAAATATGGTATTTAAAATGACCATATTTTTATTTAAAAAGCTACACAAAAAAAATTCTTGTACCTTTTGTTTTATTATAAATTTGTTCATTTAATTTTTAAATGAGGTATTTTTATGTAAATTTTTTATTTGTGTGGACAATGTGATCCTATCTTCAATATTCATCAAAAGGGATTCTTTCTTTCTACTACATATACACGCACGCTATACACCTTAAAACAAAAAATAAACATATGAATTAAATGCCCATTGTTAAAATGACAATTTTTATAAACAATTTTTTTTAGTATTTCTCAATTCTATGACATATATTTAAAACAATTTAACATATAGAGGAACAAGTAACACAAATTTTCTCAACTCCTATTTGTCAAGGCTGATTTATTAGTATAAAATCCTACTACTTAATGTTTTTACATAATTTAATTTACATATACTAAAATATATAGTATTTCATATACCATATAGTACCTTTACATGTTATATAATTATTTTGTTCTTTGAATTAAATGGAACCTGATATTTTAACTCACATGGTTTCTTAAACATAGGCTAGTAATATCCCCTTATCAAAAATATTGTAGTTGCAAATGCACCATGTTTTTGTTGCTGCAATGATGTAATTAAATTTACTTGAAATTAATGAGATCACAAAACTTGGTCTTGTGACTAGCAATAAATTTATTTTATACAAACATAAGTTTAATAACAAATTGTCATAAAAATTATGCCTTCGGTGCCGAATTCTAGTGTTAAAAACACCACATTCTGATGTCATGGGCATTTAGGGGTTAAATTATATATGCAAAATTTATACCAATAACAACATAAAAATTAATTGTATAAGTGATATAATTATAAAAATATATGTATTTCACACTTTGATTTATTTTTGCAATAAAATCTATATAATGCTCTAAAACACATAATATATCACTACACTTTGAATTAAACAAAAAGTTTAATTCAACAATTTAAAATTATAATAATAGAGAAACTTGCAAAATATCCATATTACAAACACCATATTGTAAAAACAAGAGACAAGATGCAAATTCATAAGAAATATTTCAAATATATAAAATTAAAAAGACAATCTCGTTACATTCAAATAATAAACTTTGTATTATGGTCATTTTTATCAATATGTAGGCAAGAATCAAAATTTTTGAATACAAAAAAAACTTGAATGAAAAATTCTCTATCAACAATGACTCAACTCCAAATCTCTTAACTAATTGAATTTTCTTGTAGTGTTGTAAAATCTTAGACTACTTAAACTCAAAAATAATTTATACAAATATTACAAACTCTAAAGTAAATTTGAAAATATTTTTATATTGATGTTTATATTAGAAACATAAATTCTATTATTTTGAATATGTTTAAAAAAATACATATTCAAATTGCAAATATTTAAATATCAATAATAAATATATATATATATGCATATATACACAAATAAAAAATACTAAATTTATCATTTAATGTCTTTCTTATACTGATTTATTCCAAATGCATTAATTTTTGAATCCAACATTACCTTAGGATTAATTACATGTATATGCTTAATTTTTAAATATAAAATTAGAATATTCAATAATTTAAGTTTAAATTTAGAATTTTGCTTTATTTTAAATTACTTAATAAACTAAAAAACTTTGTTTTGAGTAAATTCTGTGTTGGTTTAAATAAACTACCATTGAGTGGACACTTGGACTACAATAAATAACAATAACAATAAAACAAGTGACTACTTTCCAAACTCATAATATCCTAACCTCCAAGTTTGCCCGTAGGTTTCCATTCAGACTGAAGAACAAACGCTCCTGACTTTGCCGGACCTGCGCATGTGCACCGGTGGGCACCCCAGCTTTTAACAAGAAAGAAGCAGTATGCACACAAAGGGAGAAGGGAAGTAGTACACACAACAAAAGAACAGCGCTTGAAAATTTTGGTCCAAATAATGTTGCATGTTAAGACTTAAGAGTGACCAGCAAGTTTCATTCTAAAAAAATCAATTCCAAATGCTTGTTAACTAGGTCTTCACTGCTCTATCTCTCTTAGATAGTAAAACACAGCGTGAAATCAAGAAACATGCACAGAAACACTCATGTTTAAATCGAAGTTGAAATAGACCCTACGTATACTGTGCACAAGCGTTTGAGCACCACCAGCATTAACATTGCTAAAACCAAACACAAAAGACGTACCACTTCACAATTGTAACAAATCTCTCTTAGATAGAATAGCGTGAAATCAAGAAACATGTACAGAAACGCTCACGTTTAAATCTAAGTTGTAGTAGACCCTAGCTTGTGCACAAGCATTCAAGCACCACTAGCATCAACAAGGCGCTTGGCAAGGCAATACCTCCAAGGTATTCTCTAAAGTGATGGTATTTTACCCCTCCAAGGCTTGCACGCAGAGGGGGGTATTTAAATTCCTCACAAACAATACCCTAGGGGTATTGCAGCGTTGGACTCCAGCAAGGTAGTACTCCCTAGGGTATTGTTGGTGGGGAAGTTAAATACCCCCCCTTGCTTGCGGGCCCTTGGGGGTAATATACCACCCCCTCAAAGAATACCCTTGGGAGGAATCGCCTGGATTGGCCAACCTCTCAAGCCCTAAATCTACTAATAAGATAATTATTAATTAAAAAACTATTATGACTCATTAGCACCTGAGTCGAGAAAATGTGGCAATAGATTAGGGTTTAGGATTTGGCATTTGAAGTGAAATTGCTCAACAATTTGGAAATTGGTCTTGAAGAATGTATGTGCTCACAAGAATTTTGCATCTAATTAAAAGATTCATAACAATATAGGTTATCAAAATTGGGTATGTGAGTTGACAAATAATGGTGTTTATGCAACATGGTTTCAAAATATATATTTGTTTTTGGTCAAAGAGGGATCAAAGCAACAATACAATACAACGCCATATTTGTTAAACTGGGAAATTGGTACAAAGTGGGACTTTTGAAGGATTAAGGTGGTCACCTTAATTCAAGCTCCAACATTTTTTTGGGTACACGTGGCCTCTCCTGAGAGGAGAAATTTGCAAGGAAAAAATCTTAGTGGCTCAAATTGAATCTAATACTTTTGAATCTAGTTTAAGGTGACTATTTTGGATTAAGGTGAGGTACAAAATGGTACCCAATATTTTCCCAATTTAATGAATATGGCATTATACATCAAACATTCAAAAAGAATGCAAAATTCCAATTGTGCACTCCTAATAGTTTTGAAATTGCTCAAGAAATACCCTTGTATTGTTTCTCTACACAACAACTGCATAATTGTAATATTTGAAGATATATTGGAATGCTGTTGTCAATTTGTTTTAAAAATTTGTCATTCTACATTTATGGCCAATTCTTTTTTTCACCTATTGGACTTTCTCTACCATTTGTCAAGTTGTTTGTAGAGCCGTTTTAGGATAGCAAATATATTGGATTTCTTGACATTATTTGTCCACTTACCTACACCTTGTGATTGATGTTTTAACATATTTTGTGTGAATTTAGTGTTGTTGGAAAGGTGGGAAGCCTTGCTTTTTAGAAATATAAGGCTTTTCTTAAACATAACTTGCATGAAGCATCAACATGCAAAATCATGCAACCATGAAAAATAGAGGTTGATCACTTGTTGTTTACTAATTAATCATTTTAGTATTTGACTTGCAACAATAAATTTGGTTGAAATCTTGATGCTTTACACTAAAGAATATGTTCTTTCCATTCATATGGTTGGATTACTTAAATTAGGTCCAAATTTGATATAACTGAGCATCTAAGTTTACGGCTCTAGTTCTTAGTGGATTTTGTGAAAATGCGTGGTCATTCAAGAGTTAATGGATATTTTGTTAGGTTTAACATTTGCATGTTTCCACTTGGAAAAGCTCAACAACTTACCCCTTCACTCTCTAAATTTTGATACATTGTCCATTTGTAAAAAAATTGAGTCACTGCTTTGTCTTTTGCAAATTAAGCAAACATCCCTTAGCCCTTTAATGACCGTGGTTGATTCTGGGGTGGGCAATCCTTTGTATGGCCATTTGGGGGAAGTTTTAGGGTTATTGAATACAGATGTCTACCAGAGATCTGACCATACAAATGGAAATTTTTTGCAAAGTTTAGTAGGTTTAGTGTTATGCATCATGAATTATGCTCTCTTTAGTTGTTATGACCATCTTTTTGCATTCATTGGTGTATTTTCAGCCAGTACTCTTTGTTTTTTCAATGCTCTAGCCACATGCCACCTCATATTGGCCTAATTCTTGTCCTAAACTCTTCACTTTCCAATTCTCCAAACCCATCCCTTTTGCCATGTCATCAAAATCCTTAACATGCTCTCTTTACAAAATAAAAAGAGTCAAAATTGACCATAAATAGGTTGACTAGTCCTTAAAGGGTTAAGGTAGTGTGCTCATAAATTGTCCATCTAAGGGCTGAAACTGAATTTTGGGGAGGTGAAACTTCTTGAACTATTTTTCTGTAAACTTTCTTTGAAAAATAAGAAGAATTGACATCTAACCAGAGTTATTTCATACTTTTTGAAACTTTGTGGAATTAGTTATGAAATTTTGAAGTGGAAAGGCCATATATCTCTAAACCGCTCACCTCCTCAAATGTATATCACCTATACAATACAAAAAGGTTATGAAAAACACATGTACCAACAGAGTACATTTGGTGATGTGAACGGTTTTAGAGCCTTTGCGGTTTATGAGCAGATTACCTTAACTTAGAAAGTTCCCCAATGAGTCAGCAACCGTTAACCGCTTGAAAATTCAGGAATTATTTCCTAAATCCACATGAAGTACCCACGCGTCATACTCTTACTCGCTATTGTATTTATCATCTCCAATTAACTGGGTCTATGCAGTTCACCTTCCACGACGGTGCTTTTCCCCACCCTACGCTGCTTCACCATCTACGGTATTAAAATCTGAAATCTACAAAATTATATATAAATTCTAGATCCATCTGTTAATTTAGATTTTGGTCCAAAATCTTGCTTGAGATGATGATTTGGGGTGGATGTCGTGTCGGCGTGTTGACGATGCCTATGGCGTCTTCCGCCTGCAACTGAAACCCTCGGCTACAGAGGTTCTTCGTCGTGGTCGCAATTCCACGCGATTTCGGAGGAGACGTGGTGCGGAAGTTCAGTGATGCAATTCGAGGCGATTCTAGCTCTATTGATGCAGTTTTTGAGCAATTTGTAGGAGTGTAAGCGGCCTTGACGTGACTGTGTACTTTTCTTTGGCGGAGTTGTGTTTTTTGGAGGAGAAATTGACGTGTTTTGCGATTGTATTGCGTGTGGTAAGTTAAGAGAGGAGATCTGTTAAAGCTTTGTTGAATTGAGGCGGCGGTACGTTTGTTGCTGTTTGTTTTTTTGCATCATTCGATACCTTTTGTAGAACAGACCGGTGGTGATCATTCGTGGAGTCATCGAAGTAACGGCGGTTAGTTTGATGTGATCTCGATGCGTTAGGGTTATCAGCGATCGTGTGTATTCTTTTTTTCTTTCGTTGGCGGACTTCTTGAGCTTTTACGTATTGAAATCGGGAATTGTTTTGTAATTCAGAGTTATTGTTGTGTACTTATCCTCGTATCGGAGCGGTTTGACGAGAGAAGCGCTGAGATTTTTGAATGGGAGGACAATCTGGTCCAATTATGGACTCTGGCGACTTTGTCGACGAGTCCGACTATGCACCGTCTTCTCAGCCGACTGCATCGTTGAAGACAATACAGGTATTTTGGTACTTCCTTATGTCGGACATAATTCTTCATGTAAAGCTTTACTTGAAGGATAGTTAGTAGCCAGCTGTCATACGGTGTGTTCGATTTGTGCAGGGTGGAAGCTCTTCGTCGTCAGGAAGTGCGTCTGGGACGATGGCGGTCGCAAGTGGAGGGCCAGACGCCTACCAGGTCGTCTTTGTCAAGGAAAACGTATGTGTGCATCCAACTCAGAACGCCAGTCAACGTATCAGTGGACGCCTGCGGCTCATAAAGCAAGGGGCTTCTCTTTTTATGGTAAAGAACTACTTCTTCATTCGATTACCATCAGTCAGTGTAGTCGAAATTGATCGTGCAAAATGCTACTGCTGTGTGATGTCGTTCAATCAGTGACAATTAGAATTTTATGGATTTTTTCAAATTGTCAATGGAGTGAGTATCTTTGTTACTCGCCTTGGTTTTCAAGTTGTCGCATCTTGCAGACATGGATTCCGTACACTGTCCAGGGTGACGACCGACGTGGTTCATCATTTCTGAAATCAGCAATGAAAGGTATGTTTGTAGGGCTGCCTATCAGTGATGTCTTTTGTCTGTTGTGCCATGCCTTGTTGTGTGTGTACGGAGGTTTTTCATTTCGGATCTCGATCATATTTTGATTGGCATGTGACCAATCTGTTGCCAGATAATATTCGGTGGGGTTGGTTGGGTATCTCTTAACAGATAGGAATTTGTACACGATTCGTGCAGTGTCGCTGGCAGAGATGCGGTCAATTCGTCGCCATACCCCAGCCTTTGGATTGCAATATATCATAGTCGTTTTGACGAATGGTGTGTATTTCTAAATTTATATTTTGTGAATATACATGTGCATACGGTGTAGCAATGTCTTTGATGAGCATTTGATTGTGTAATGGGCTATCGTTTATTTTCTTTCTTGAGATTCTGTGTATGTGTGTGTTTAACTCAAGTTACCCTTTGGAAGTGATGATGCTATTGTAATTTAGGATATTTTTACCTGATGTTTCTGCTCGTGATTTGTTGGTGTTCCCCATTCTTGGCCAAGCACGATTGAAAATCGACTCTGTGCAGGTCTCGCATACGCACCTTTGCACTTCCATACTGGTGGTGTTCGGGAGTTCTTATCAACGCTTAGAAATTATGCTCTGCTTGTGAGGTCAGTCAGCAGGCGATTGAGATCCGTGATTCGCATTTTGTTTGTGATACAGCTAGTTATATTCCTGGAATAATCACACGATTTACCTTTGCTATCCTATTTTCTTTCATCTCTGCTTTGACCTTTATGGTGCGTCAAATTCAGTTGGCTGAATCTGGTTTCACGAAGAGCAAACATGTTCAAGCTTGGGAGTTTGAGGACATCTAGAAATACAACCTGGTTTTAGATTGTGAAGCTTGGTTTTGTAAAGAAGATTGGCTTGTTGATATCTATGTTATGATGTCATTCGTCTTATAGTTTGATAGGCTATGTTTTTTTCTCTAAGTTTTGTATGTTTTGAACGTTTTGCAGATCGAATGATGACCCAAATGTTTATCTTATAAACGATATTCAGGACCCCTTGCAGGTTAGTATTGTACCAAGTCTACTTGAGAATTATATTGCATTCGGTTTGTACGTCCAATTTATTCTTGAGTATTTTACTCTGTGTTGTCACGGCTGGTGCTTTTATGCTTCTTAATGTAGGAGTTTAGTTTCTTGACCCTTATTTAAGATTCAAAAATGAACCGAGGCTGTTTAGTATGCTTTGTAGCTATCCATTGGTGAAACTTTAAAAGGCATTGTGATAAATTTTGAAGTTATGAAGTACATAACGATTGAAGTCCTATATCTACCGTGGTTTGTTATGATTACCACCGAATTGCATAGTGGATTAATAGAAATCGTGTTTAATGGTGTGCTCTGCTTGTTTCAGAGGAGTCTTTCATCACTCGAGCTTACTGAAATAATTCCTGTAGCAGTGGTTATGGAACCTGATCCCGTTGAGACGGAGAAAGATGAAGTTGTTCAATCAGTGGTAGAAGAGAGCTCTACTGGTAGCAGCAGCGTGCAGATGTCTGTTAGCAGACAAGGTCCTCGTAGGGAAGCATCAAAAGAAATCATAAATGTCTTGGAGAAATTTTCTATGGTTACGAAGTTTGCAAGAGATACAACTGCGCATTTATTTGGAGAGAGCCGGCTTTTGGGCAATTCAGAGATGGATCTCGCTCGAGCACCTATGAGGTCAGTCTGTCGGTCATTCACGATGAATTCGTTTCCCGAAGTGCAAGATACTTGATGAAAGGTTCCATTCAGTTTCTTCTGATATTGCGAAAGCCCTTTCTTATTGGTTTCCCATCCGACTGCTGTCGCCTTGCGTGCCCACCACCTATTGTCTTTTTTGCTAGAAAATCCACATTTATAAATCTTCGTGTTGAATCACCTTGCAGGCTACGGAATGAAGATTCTGTACTCAGGAGCGCTATTGAGTTGCCAAGTGTTGATAGAGCACAACAATCTTCAAGGGATGACAAAGAAGCAACAGCGAAGGTTGACTCAACATATTTTTTGCTTTCAAATAGAATGGAAAGTTGCTTTTTATTACAGATGATATTGCGTTTGCCAGTCTGAAGTGGAATTTCTGCATGTTGTCATCATTTCCAGAGCTTTCTTTGTGAATGTCATGTTAGTATCAGTGACATACAACATAGGAATGTTTTGTGTCAACTTGGTTTGTCCTAACATCATTGTTTACTTGTGACTCGACTCAAGTTGGTTTACCTCGAATGAGAGCTTTGTGCCTGCGGACAAGTGGGGTCTAACTTTGAGTTTCTTGAACTGGTGAAGGAGGCGGTTGAGGAAAAGAAACAAGAGGAGAAAGAGAAAGAGAAAGAGAAGCAGGGAAAAGTGGCTGATGAAGAGGCATCCACCAATGTAGGAATGTTTGAGCTTGTTGATGGCACTCAGGTACGTTACTCCTTAGGCCTATCTAGTTGCTTTTTGAATTTGGTTTTTTGTATCTGATTAGGTACATGATACAGACTTAGTTTTCTGTAAAATATGTACATAGTAGATGGACAGCGCTACCTTTATCTACTGTTATGAGGGATTATGCAAACTAGCACTGAAGGTTGTTAAATTAGCGTGGGGCAAAGAGTGTAGTTATTTTAGAGGTTTTCTGAATCAAAATACGTGGATTTTTGTTTTAATCAGAAAGAATCACCTGCTTTGAAAAGGTTACTCTTTTATTTTGGCTGAAACTGAAGAGTAATTATGATATACGTTTATTGTCTATTGAGCATTTCCTCGATCGTTGATAATTGCAGAGCGACTCTCCAGCTTTGGTTTGGGAACGACCACGGCCACCTCCTCTTGGTCATGATGAGGTTTGTTTCATTCCGTAGCTGATTGAATTTTTAGGAAGTCGTTCATTTATAATCTCCCTTGATGATTACTCCTTAGTCAGGGGTGCAAGTAGTTGCCATTTCTTTTTCAAATACGTCCTATACCGAATTTCGGATTTGTTGGGTATCGTTGGTGGGTCATTTATCTTGTATTGCTTATGTGCAGTGGAATTCCTTTTTGGATAGAGAGGGTCGCGTAGTTGATCCAAAGACTTTTAAAAAGAGCGTCTTCAATGGTGGAATTGAACCTGACCTGCGTCCAGAGGTATTATGTCAAACCAAATCAAGATTCATGTTTTATGCTTCAGTAAATCTTGGTTGGATAGCGTAAATTAGAAGAGACCTCACTCAAGTCATTAGTAATTTCTGCGATATTGCTGAATTTACGATGATATACTTTTATATCTAGTACAGTTCTTTTGCATCTGTATTCTTGCTCGAATCGTGGTATGATTTGTTTACGCCAATGCATGCGTGTCGTTGTGACCATCGATCCTATCAAGGTGGAGAACACCGGAAATTAACTGCATTGGCGTGTAATATGAATCATCTTTGTCTCTTGCCTGCAGCTGTGGAAGTTTCTTTTAGGCTATTACAGCTTTGATTCTACAAAGGCCGAGCGTGATGCCTTAACGTCATCCAAACGTGAAGAGTACAAAGTCCTTCAGACGCAATGGAAGGTACAAAATTGTTTATTAGCTTCTGTTGTATTGTCAAACCAGTTCAAACAAGGGGCTTGTGGCTGTGGGACGTTAATGTAATCACTCAGATGCTGAGCTTATCGAATCTCTTTTGATGTGGTGTATGAACGTAGTTAACCGAAGGGTGTTATACTCCTTGAGAAGAAAACCTTCGAATTTCATTATTCTCGCATAAATTGAAAGAAGTGACTCACAAGCTGTCGAATTCTTGTTTCTAATTATTTGTATGACGATCTATAGACCATATCTGAAGATCAAGCAAAGCAATTTGCTAAATATCGGGAAAGAAAGCACCGGGTCGAGAAGGATGTGGTACGTTCTCTGACGTTATCTAATATTCGAGAAAACCTCAGCTTGATGTTTACATGCTAAATGATGTGTGTTGACCTTTGCTGATTATTGTTTGGTTGCAAAGCTAGTACAAGTGGCTGTGTTAGATACAGTTTATGCCTATAACGACCAAAAATTGTGCGACTGTGCAGATCAGAACAGATCGAACAATTCCATTTTATGAAGGTGATGATAACCCTAATGTAAACACATTACGTGACATCTTAGTGACATACTCATTCTACAATTTTGACTTGGGATACTGCCAGGTGAACACTTGTTCTTGCTTCTATTCTTCTGTAGGTTTGGATGTTTGCGATAGCGTATTGATCTGTTTGTTATTAGGCTGTATATGTATGCTTTGCTATCATCTTGGGCTGGACATACCACTTTCAAGTTGCTTTATGGGTTATAATCTTGTTCAACTGTCTTCCGTTTGGGAATCACTTTTTATGAACGGTAGAGGTTGTCTAGACATGTAACTAACCGTTGGCGAGTAATATGGACAGGGTATGAGCGATCTTCTGTCGCCTATTCTATGCGTGATGAAGGATGAGTCTGAAGCTTTCTGGTGCTTTGTCGCCCTTATGGAAAGGATGGCTCCGAATTTTCATCGGGACCAAAATGGAATGCAAGCGCAGCTCTCTGCTCTATCAAAGGTCTACCATGCACTCTCAGTTTGAATTACGTACTTGTTGCCTAGTCCCGTGCTGTAGATCTGTAGGAGCTCAACTTGAGAATTCTCCTAATTGTACTGGTTTCATGCTTCATGTTTTTCTTCCTTACCAAAGTTAGACCGTAGCTCGTACTTGTGGATTTGAAGACACTGACAGATCTGGTAATTACAGTTGGTGCAGTTGCTTGACAACCCTCTACATGACTACTTCAAGCAGAATGAATGCTTGAATTACTTTTTCTGCTTCCGGTGGATTTTAATCTGCTTCAAAAGGTCAGGATTGGCATTCGCTAACATCTGCGAGTGTGTCATGCAACATTGCTATTTTTTAATTGCGTTTTGTTTCAAAGTAATATGTCCGATCTTGGCTTAAAGTACGCCAGCGGCTATGCTTTTTCAACTTCGCTGAACTTCCTTTTGGACGATGTTTGATTGCAGGGAGTTTGACTACAACGATGTGTTGAGACTTTGGGAAGTGCTTTGGAGCCACTGTTTGTCGGAGCATTTTCATCTTTACATGTGTGTAGCAATATTAAAGAGGCATCGCCGTAAAATCATGGATGAGCAAATGGAATTCGATACCCTATTGAAATTCATCAATGAACTTAGTGGACACATCGATTTGGACTCCACACTCCGGGATACAGAAGCTCTGTGCTTGCTTGCTGGAGAGAATGGTGCTGCATGTATTCCCCCTGGGACACCGCCATCCTTGCCGGCGGTGGAAGTGGATCCCTTTGCTTTACAAGTATCGCTTTGATCATCGTGGAGGTGGACATTCTTTGTACAGAAGCTCTAGAGTTTGTAAGTTCCGGCCTCTCGGCCTTGTTAATTGAACAATGGATTCAAATCACAGGGATGTGAAGAAGCCTGTAGACAACATGTAAGTCTTGTTCTGTTATGCAGATATTGTAATAAAAATGTGTCAGAGCTGCTATTTTAATTGTTGAAAGTGAAGTTTGCCATTGTAATACCTGAATGGGAGCATCTAAGGGCTGAAACTGAATTTTTGGGTAGGTGAAACATCTTGAAATATTTTTCAGTAAATTTTCTTTGAAAGACAAGAGGAATTGACATCTAACCCACGTTGTTTCATATTTTTTGGAGCTTTGTGGAATTAGTTGTGAAGTTGTGAAGTGAAAAGGCCATAGGTCTCTAAAATGGTGCACCTCCTCAATTGTGCAGGACCTGTATGTCGCCTCCCATTTCACCAGTTACAGGACATAGCATGTTATGATAGAAAATTGAGGTTCATTGACCTTTTCTTTTTTTCTTGCATTTTTTATATTTCATTTGTACCCCAATCACAACCAAGCATACCAAAATTCAACCCCAAAAATTTAAAATTAAAAGTTTGATAAACCCCAAAAAATCAAAATTTGAAGTTTGATAAATTGTTTTGTGTCACAAATCATGGCCATGATTTGACAAGAAAATTGATTGAAAAATATTGATGATGAATTTTGAAGATTTGATTGCATGGGTATATAGGTAATGTCCATATGCACATCCATACAAAAATCTTCCATGCTAAAAAAAATCCCCTTGAGTAAAACAAAATTGATCTTTGAAAGGTTTAGTGTGACACGTGATTTGTCCAAATTTTGTAAAATAAATACTTTCTTGGGGAAATTACAAATAGGGGCACGAAAACGTAAAAATTTACAAATAGGGGTAGAGTTTCAAAATAATTACAAATAGGAGCACAATTTCAAAAAAAAGTGTATTTTTTTCTAATTTGTTTTTGGTTTGGACACTGGTTGATTTAGACACATCACATCAAATGTTAGCTAACTTTCAAAAAACTTAAAAGTTTCCAAAAATTGCCATCTTCTTTACTAAATTTTCTTTATTTAGGCTTGATTTGGAGTCCTTTAAGTTTTTTGAAAATTGGCTAACATTTAATGTGGTGTGTCTAAATCAACCAACGTTCAAACCAAAAAAAAATACAAAAAATTAGATTAAAAAAAATTATGCCCCTATTTGTAATTATTTTGAAACTGCGCCCCTATTTGTAATATTTTACATTTTCATGCCCCTATTTGTAGTTTCCCCTATTTTCTTATGATAATCAAATTTTGCTACATGACTCATAAGGTAGCAGCACCCATGAGCGCCATTGTCCCCATAACCATCACCTCTAAGATCTTGGAGAATTTGTGGAAGTGAATAGATGTAATTACAAGGATGTACAATATGTGAACATGAACCTTAGTGTTGGTATTAGGTGCAATTGCAGTTGGCTCTTTAACCCTTTAGAGACCATTGAACCATTTTGGTTCAGCAGAGTGGTTTTTGGCGTATAGAGTAAAATTGCTCAATAATTTGGAAATTGGTCTTGAAGAACGCTTGTGATCACAAGAATTTTGCATCCAACCAAAAAAACAACAATGGAATTGGGTATGTGAGTTCATAAATAATGGTGTTTATACGGCATGGCCTCAAAACACGTATTCATATTTGGTCAAAGATGGATCAAAGCAACAACACAATATACCAAACATCTATGAAGATTGCCAAATGTCAATTATGCTGTCCTAAAAAATATCAAATTGCTCAAGAAATATGCTTGTATTGGTTTCCTATACGGTAGTAGTATAATTGTAGTATTTGAAAATCTATTGAAATGGTGCTATCATTTCATCTTAAAAATTTGTTGTCCTACTTTTAAGGCCAATTCTTTATTATTTTCACCAATTGGATTTTCCATAGCATTTATCAAGTTTCTTGTAAAATTATTTTTGGGTAGCAAAGAAAGTGGGATTTTTGACCCTTTTTGTCCACTTAGCTACACTTGGTGATTGCTATTTTTATCCATTTTGTGTGAAACTAGTCTTATTGGAAAGGTGGGAAACCCAACTTTTTAGAAATATAAGGCTCTTCTTAAGCAAAGATTGTATGAAGTAGTAAGATCCAAAACCACACAAATATGAAAACTAGAGAATTTCCGCCTACAACTCACTCAATCATTATAATATTTCACCTCCAACAATAGACCTAATTGTGATTTTGGTGCTTGATAGTAGACAAGGTCTACTTCTCATTTGTACAGTTGGATGATTGAAATTGGGTCCATAATTGATTCAGACGCACATCCAAGTTTACTACCCTAGTTTCTAATGGATTTTGTGAAAATGTGTGGTCTTTAAAGGGTTAAAGGACGGGCCCCAAACCTAATGTCAACTTGGGACTCTGACCAAGGAAAATACACTATTCATGGGCAGTGAACAATGCATATCATGTGCCCACTAAAGAGAATATTCTCCTCAAAAGAATGAAAAGTCAATAGTATATGCTGCCCTCTCAAAAAGGGCAGCAAGGGACCTTGTACATCTCTTCAAAAATTGGTGTATTAAAAAAGATGAAGGCACTGGAAGCGGCTATTTTTTGCATTTAGTGATGTGGCACATCACTATGACCACTTTCAAATTTTTTTTGAAAAAAACGTTTTTTTCCACACTTGGGGTGTTTTTTTGGCATTGAAAGGACAATTTTTGTCTTCTTGGACGTTTAGGGGTTAAAAATTCACAACTTATTCTTGCAGTATCCAAATAATGAATTCAAAAGTGCAAATATGTCATTTTTCTCTTGCTAATAGGATCCTATAATTTGCTAGATGTTTATTAATGATCATCATGTTCAAATTCCTTAATTTGATGGTTATGGGTGCTGCTACCTTACATTGTGACTAAGTTTGACACTTTGACCATGTTGTGTTTTTTTGGTAAAAAAGCTAACTAAAAATGAACAACTAAAGAGCGCCCAAGAGACATTATATTGTCTCTCCAAAAGCTGGGTCAATACAAGTTTGACTATTGTAATCTCATTGCTCCTTTAAATCACCTCCAATCAAGCCCATCACGATAGAGATACTTTCTACTAACAATTTATATGGTCTAGTCTTGTAGATTGTAATTTTCAGTCCACAAGGAACACTTTGATTGCAAGTAGGCTAGATTTTTTTTGGTTTCAAGTCTGGTCGCTTAGGGGTTAAGTAGCAAGAGGGAACAAATCGCAAAACCTTTCAATAGAAACTCCCTATAGAATGATGTATGTCGAATCATCAGTCTTCACTTGCCGATAGAAACCCTGCCAATAGAATCTTGCGGTTTGAATTTGAGAGGAGGTATGAGTTTGTCAAACCAACCAATCATGCCATTTCGACGATACAATTTTCTTGACAGGTATATAACAATTGGATAACAAAATGATCCAGTTTATCTATCAAGTTGAACCTGGTCTGTTTGTAGACAGATAAATATCTCACGAGGCAACCCATTTATACTAAATCATTGGATGACCTGTTTTCAAAAATTTACATCAAAATTGCCGCTTTTGTAGCTTAATCTTTAACCCCTGAGTGTCCCAGTAGATCCTGTCGTTGGGGACCACAACTTGATCTCACTTTTTCTCTTGATTTGTACGGTGAAAATAGTAGTGACTGGTCCCTATCAATAGAGAAGGTAGTCATTTTTCAAATCTTACGGTCACTTTTTCAGGATGTAATTTTCCAAGCTTTGGTGGCCATTAAACCCCCATTTTCTCCTAAACCTTAAAAACAACTACAAACGCTCATGGGTTAAATATCCCATGGGGATAATAACTAAATATGTTTCTATATGATTGACATTTGCTACTAACAAGAAATATTAATTTGGGATTTTAAAATAGCTCACTGAAACCACATTGACATATATTTCAATTTTTTTTTGCTTCTCAAACGTAGTAAAGATGTGTATCCATCCCAAATACAAAAAAGAAAGGGTCTTTCAGAAGTTTAAGGGTCAATAGCTGCCAATTTTTTCACCTCGTACCGCTTGAATCCCAAGAGACGTGACCTGTATTACATGTAATAATTGTAATTACGCCACTAAGTATCTTCATAGATTCTTTCCATTTCACTGATCCTGTTCATACTAATCACTGGTAAGCTTAATCTCCATTCTCCAGCTTGCTGCCTGTCACTGGCTCACCACAATTGATTAAAATTCACCAAAAGTTTACCTTCTTACACAATTTTTTTTCAGAACGTAACACATTTCAAGTTCTATGCAGCAGCCTGTGCACGTGTATGTCTAAGAATCATGGTAATCTACTTTCAAATTTTTGCAAGTGGAGATTGAAATTGTTAGATATTGTGAAAGCAGTTTTCTGAACTAAATGGCTTTTCTTGATGATTGCAGCAAATCAGAACAAGTGTAGCTAAATTTTCAAGATTGGCTGGAGTGGGCAGAGATACGTGTCAGCAATTGGTGAAAAAAACAACAACAATCAGATAAGTATTCCCTTTTTTGGAACGTTATTAAGGAAGGTTCAAAAAGCAAGTATTTTGAAATTTGAATCATAGGGAAATTTTTTGTTTGGTTAAAACTTGTTTGTTAATTTCCATATCTTTCTTTACCTAATAATCAAAGAAAAAAAAAACAATGGCACACGATCAAGAGGTAAAAAAGATAGTTGATTTTCACATTCATAGAGCTAGGGAGAGGAAAGAGCAAGGTCAATATGAGGAAGAGAGAAAGCAAGGGGATATGTACCATCTTGAGCATAATTATAGATGTATATGTTATGCACCAAGAAGGCCACTCTATAGCTCCCTTTGGCCGCTTAAAGGTTTCACCATGCCTTTAGAACTTAATAATGACCCACCTAAACATGATCATAAGCTTCAAGCTCTAACTGGACGTTACAATTACCAAGAATCAGAGTGGAAAACCATAGACATTTTGCAGTACAATTTTCAAACCAAAACTTGGTTTGAATTAACGACTATGACTGAGAAGTATGTGAAATGTCATTTCCAAGTCCAGTCATGGGATTATATGCAAGCTTATAATTTTCAAGACAAAATTTGGATTACACGGTCAGATGGAATGACACAAGGTGCGGTTTATGATTGTTTGACTAAGAAATGGGACTTAGATTGGAGGTTTCCAATTTTCCCTGAGGGAACTTCGTGGTTTCATTCCATTGCTCCTTATAATGTTATCCTTAATGAAACGCCTTGGGTGAAGTATTTGCCTAAATGCATCACCCATGGCACGAATGAAGACCATTAGGTAGATAAGACCATCTCCACCGTTACTAGCCAAAATTTGATGTGTCGAGAGATTACATTTAATTTTGAAAAATCCTAAAAAAAAAATGCTTGTCCCCCACCTAGCCTTTAGAATTTGTTTTTCTTGTATCCAACAATGCAAAGCAAGTAAGGAAAAATTGGATAGAAATGGATAGCCCAACAATATGTGCACATTCATCCATAAAATCTACTTATATTAGTAGCTTTGATCCAAATTTTGGCAAACTTGGTGTTTGCTTAGGGATGGATTTTGCAATTGCATCCACTCATAGAAAACTGTGCTAAAGTCAACACAAACTACATGATGTTTTCATGCTTTTAATGCAGAAATTTGCTTTAAAAGCATGAAAACATCATGTAGTTTATATTGACTTCAACACAGTTTTCTACTAGTGATCAAAAAAATTTCACCTAGTATTTCTAGTGTTATATATGGTAACCAACCACAAATCGAGATAATATTTTGGCAAAAATTTGTTGGAAAAGGACATGTTGCCCCTACCCTAACTCACCAAATTTGTTCCAAAAATAGTCAATTGATCATTCACCAAGGGTGAATATAAAATAAAAACTCACTTAGGATAAAAAGAGATTTTAAGGGTTGATGTTTGACATGCCATGAGAGTATTTTGAAGGACCTAAGGCACTTATCATCCAAGTACGGCGTGTGTGAGACCCTTAGTGCATAACAATGGAGATGCTCTTAGCAAAGTCCAAAAGTTTAGAACATTATAATTTCAACTAAATTTAAAACCTTAGATCAAAATGGATATTTATTACAAAATTGTAACAATTAACCTAAAAACTTATTTGTTACACTTTTTAATGATTTTGTAAAATAAAGCAACCCAAATAAACCAGTCATAATTTTCATTATCATAATTTAAAAGGTTCTTAACTAGAAATAAGCAAGATTCGAGTAATGCTAAGTGAAAGCAATGCAATATAGTACCTAAGAAGTTTATACCTCGATGGTACTATATCTAAATAGAAATCAAACCATAATCAATAGATCAGGTGAACAAATGGTTTATTATGCTAGTGCTTTATTAATGATCACAATAAATATTATGTTGAACCAAAAAATAATAGTAATGGCAAACCTATAATTTAACAAAAATTGTTTGCTCTCAAAAGTTGCGAATGAATTTGCAGTTGATGAATTTAAAAAAAAAAAATTGAGATTGTTGAGCCTAGGTTGGAATAAAGTTTGTTGTTGGATTTAGCATTTATGCTCATACGGCATAAAAGTAAAAAGCAAACACAAGCATATACAGTATACTAAAATCTATGCTGGAATTGGAGTTTGTAGTTCTTTAAGATGTAAATTGTATATAGATCTTGCACTTTTGAAGCAACTTTATTATAAAGCTCATTCTAGCAATCTCAAAGTTGTTGATATTTGATAATACTCCCATTCTTTTTCTTCAAAGAATTTATCAACAAAAAAGGAAAATTTAATAGATTAAATTGTGACATTGTAGGTTGAAAATACTTATAAACTAACTTGTTATAGATGTAGTCAAATGCATGACTTGTTTAACCAAAACATAACATTGTTTAAGCATTTTAGAAAAGAAGCACAAAAACATAAAACAAATGCTTTTTTGGTGTGATGTTGACCTTTGTAGGGCATTAAGAGTGTACATCATGTTATAGTACATAAGATGCGACATTGGAAAAAGCCATAAAATTTTGATTTTCTTTTTCACCACAACATTATATATTGCATAGAGTGTATTAAGAGATAACTATATATTCAAATTACAAAATCATAATCTCTTTCTATAAGCCCTTATGTCAAACCTTACAATGATATACTTTGTTATCTTTTATGTCTTGAAAATAGTTTACTCTTGAGGATTTTTTTATAATAATAATAGGTATATTTCACTTTAAAGCTTACAACAAGGATTTTTTGAAACAATAACATGATCCTACTTCTTTTTACTTAGTAGGTACACTAAAGAAAATACTAGTATAGTTTGTATGAATGTTGAATGTTTAAGAACTTCCACCTAATTTTTGTTGTTGGATTTGCAGGTCATAAAGAGAATGGGACTTAGAAGTTAGAAGTTAGAACAGTAGGAATATGCATCGGCTCATTGGTGTTTTTTTTGTGTGTTTATAAATATGAGATTTATAGGAAGATCAACATGCGTTTTGCAATGAATTCCTAAATGATTTTTGGGTTCTTTCCTTTATTTGCAGGGAAAACTAAAGAGCATCACTCAACTCAAAGTATTCATTACCCTTTGGACGTTTGTAGAATATTTATCATGTGGTACATATGGCATGAGAGATGTAATAGGAATTTTAGGGATACTAAAACTTGTGGAGAGAGAGCATTTTGTAATACTTAGGTCTTCAAAATTCACACATGTATTGCAGCATGGAAAACAATCTACACATTTAATAAAAATTTAGATATTCTAGTACAAGCAGTTTATTCTATTATCATTAGGCCTTAACTCCTAATGAACCAACTGTCCCCTCAAAGGACAAATGGTTTTGGGCATGTATCTATAATAAAACTAGTTTTTGTGTTTTTTTAATTTTTTATTGAAAATGGAGAATTCAAAAACCTACGTACATCATCTAGTTATTTCTTCATTCCTACATTTGATGAAGAAGTTATCAAGAATTTTCCAAAACCAAGGAAGAAGGGGCAGTTTAGGCATGACCTCTTCTATGTAAGATGGTGTTGGCTCCAAGGAGGGTTAGCCCTTATGGGCACAAGCTTTGGACACTTGGGCAAAGGGGAATGGAGTGGAAGGTGCCCTTCTTGGGAGACTCCTAACCCTCCATTCCTTTTGCCCCTTGTAAAATTTGGTACTCTTATATTTTTTGCGCTTTATGTATTTAATTAAATTTTTGTTTTCCTAGTTGTAGTAAATGAAGACTCCTTGATTTTTGCCATTTGGATTTAAGTAACTTAGTTTCTTGAATTTTACATAAATCTTCCAATTTTGCCTTGCATATTTGTGGATATCAAGACCTTTTGGCATTCAAAATTTTTTTGAAGTATGTTGTATGCTTTTGATTGATTTAAAATTCTCCCACACACATCAAACTTGGTCTCATAAATGGAACAATTAAACCTTGCCTTTTTGTAAAGCAATTTTTTTGCTATAAGAGTGGTCAAAAATCTTTGGGCAAGAAGGGGAAAAGCTTTTTACTTCACTTCAAATGTTAGTATCTCACTCTTCCTCATTAGAAATGAGTCAATTTTTTTCCAACAAGTACTTTCTATAGTTTAGGGCCTCGGGTTTAGGGCAAGATCCTATAGTTGGATTTTTGAAAAAAAATCTTTTTCCTAACTCTCTACTCATTCCTCCAAAAGTGGCAGTTTTTAGTGACTTTCACACAAAAAAGGGCTTGGTTCTTTAGGAGATAAATCAAAAACTAATTACAATAGCTACAATACACCAGATTTCATGGTTATGGTATCATTTAAAAGATAATTGAGTCAAGGCTTTGTATCAAGTTTCAAAATCCTAAATGAGTGAAGTGTGTGTTAGTTACTAGGGTTTTGATAAGATAAAGTCAAGGTTAAGCTCAAATATGAATTTGCCCTATTATCACTTCTTTGGAGATTTTGGTTGTCATACATGATCATATTTTGTCATGTTCATCTTTGGCCTTCTTCTTCCTTTCCTTGGCCTTTATTCATCCATAAATGCTAGTTAAGTTGACAGCTTTTAGTTGTTTTTGATATTTTGCAATCAACACTACTATAGCTAAGGCAATGAGGCAAAAAATTGTATGTCTAATTGAGGTCTTCATAGCTAACATGCTTTGTCTTTAGCAAATTTTGATAAAATAGAAAAATAATTGCACTACAATATCACATAAAGAACTTTGAGACATTTTTTGCCCTACCAATAAACCCAAATTTGAAGAAAATATCTATACAATAGGGATTTTTGAAGATAAAGAAGTGATAATAAGGACAAAGCATTAATATGGTAAACTACTTGTAGAGGTTGAAAAAATATTTGAAGCGGAATGATCCCCACTTTTTTGTATTGCGGCAATGGCACTAAACCATATCTGTATACTTTACAAATTTTTGAAATAAAACAACCTGTGATTAGTCCAAAGACATGATTTATATGGGCCTTGAAAGGTCATTTGCCCTAAATGTTTGTTATTTCTGAATTTTGGAATTTCTATTCATTATTCTTTACCAAAGATAATATTAGAAATCGGAACTAAGAAATTTTGCCAAGGTTATTGGTACTTGATGTTGTAGTGTCTCACTCTAACTATTAGATTTTCAATAGTCTTTGTTTTTGTCATGATACGATTGGAGGTACATGATGGAAAACTACATATGGTAAAAGCTCACAATGCCGTGCATGCAAAGAAAATGTTCTCAGGCCGTGGTTCCTTGAAATTTGAATTACAAATGTACAAAATATTAATCAACAAAAACCCAATAAAAAACGAAGACCCAATGATAAAGGTCAACTATGATCAAGATTTATTACGATTCAAAAATTTAGCTTTATCCTAAGCTATCCCTAAAAATAAAATCAATTACAACCATATAAGCCTTCCTATCCCAAAACATGCTGTATGTTTTGATTAATAAACTAGAGGGCATTCACCCAACTTTATACTACAATAACCACTTGCATGATAAATAAACATGATCATTATACATTTCAACCTTTACCTAACTTTGAGTTCAAACTTAATCAAGACCACCATTAAAACAAAAAAGAACAATAACTTAACTTTAAAATATAAAGAAAAAC
Organism: Ulota crispa; assembly: GCA_963920765.1. Taxonomy (NCBI): domain Eukaryota; kingdom Viridiplantae; phylum Streptophyta; class Bryopsida; order Orthotrichales; family Orthotrichaceae; genus Ulota; species Ulota crispa. The sequence goes on from OY987246.1 coordinate 3,326,467, forward strand.
ACTTTTTAATTCCTTGATTTGGCTTTGCAAAAAAAAAAACCTCAAGTTTTCAAACCAAGTTCACGCACATGTTTTTTAGTTGATTCATTTCTTGCAATTCACCACAAACAAACATGTGAGAACAACTCTTACTAGAGCTTTTGTTGCAAAAAACACATTCAACTTAACAATAAATTCATTAAAATTGGCATATCTTAATCCTAAATTCATCACATGGTGTTTCTAATGCAACAGAGATAATATTACAATTTCTACAAAAAGTTGCAAAAAATTTAAATTACTTTGGCTCATTTGTCAATAGTTTTGAGTATTATTTTATATTTTACTTGTCATTTCTTTTGTAACTAAATGAACTAAAAAAGCTTCAAAATAATTGTTGAGAGGCTCAAATTTGAATCAATTTTTGGATTTGTAAAAGTGAATAAATCTACGAGGGATGTGTTTCACTAGGATTATCAAGCAACAACCAAAGTTGGATTATATCATTAGAAACTCTAAACCTTTCCATCATATCTCTGGTGACAAACCTTCAAATTATATATTGATAAAAAAGTTTAACTTTATAGAGGTTGAATTGGTAATAAAAGGTGAGGTGTGCATTACATTACAAAATACACTTATATTTTGGAGGTCAAAATAAAATCATGAGACTGAAAAATAGGAATAGCCTTCTAAAATTCCTCTTAAGTATACAAAAGCAAGTTGCATAAAAATCATCAACAAGAGCTCCTTTTCATAAAATCAAGGCAGCGGCTACATTCTTTGTCAAGCTTTGCTTGAGCCATAACAAGAAGCTCAACCATCCAGTTATGGAAGGAGAACAAATTACAACATAATGTCCCTCTTCAATTCCAAGTTCCATCATATTTAAATGTTTACTACTTTTAAAATTTGATTAGAGTCCCAATTCTAGATTAAAATTCTTACTATAGTTCTATATAGAACAAAGGGAAAATTCATGGATATCCTTGAAGTTTGCAATACTTTCATAGATACTCTTGCTTTTTCAGAAATTTCAGAAATACCATTGGACCAAAATTTTCAGGTGTTTGTTTTGTTGTGCCTGTCACTTCCTACTCCCTTTGTGCGTTCACTACTTCTTTCTTGTTATGTGTGTGCACAAAGGAAAAAGGGAAGTGGCATGCACAACAAAACTAACACTTAATTTTTTTGGTCCAAGGTTATTTCTGAAATTTCTGAAAAAGCAGGGGCGTCTATGAAAATATTGCAAACTTCACGGGTATCAGTGAAATATTCCCTAGAAACAACCATAACTTTAGAAGATCCAATCTATATTGGAGTGTTCTTATTCCAATACTTGTATTTTATTTTTGGATTTGTTTTACTCCTTGTTTCTATCTATAAAGTGATTTAACTCAAAAAAAAATCATCCAAATGGAAGTGTTTGATAGTAAAACACAATTCATTGGTTGAAATTTTCTAATTCCAATCATCTCATGATAATTGGCTAACCCAAATCTAGTATGATTTGTACTTACCATGGTGATACCCATAATTCAATCATCCTTTGACTAGTATAAGCACTTGTTGATTTGACAAGATCCAAGGTATTTCAGGCCTAGTCATGCAAAAATTTTCCATCGCAAGAAAATAATTCTTACTTTTTATCTGCGCACTCCAATATCAAACTTTACTCAAAACATTTGTTTTTGTTTACAAATCATTCCCTTGCAATAAAGCATTTTTTGTTCTATACCCATAGAGTTTTTTACCCAAAAAATAAAAGGAAAGTCACAATTTTCTCACGCAAAAATACATTTTTTGTTTTTTACCTTTGCAATATTTTTACGCATGTAGTAATTATTCACGCAATTATTTTAGTTTTTTACCCATGCCATTTATTTACGCATAATTTTTTTTCTCATGCAATGTTTCACATACGCAAGTTTTTAACCCAAGAATTTTTTTACCCACGCTGGTTTTTTAATACACACGGTAAAAATATTATGATAAAAGCATCGCCAAAAAGGAAAATTGAATTCTGTTTTTTATATATATATATATATATATATATATATATATATACCCCATGAGGATCCTAGTGGTGATGTTTGACAAAGCCAATGTATATATATTACATATTTTTAGCCAATCACAGGGATTTTTTTTTAATTATTGAAACTCTGATTTTTGATGATGCAAATCATGGATTACATAATTAGTGATTTATTTGGATACGATGCTGAGTCTAATGATTTTTGAAAATTGTAATTACTTTAGTTCTATTTTGAAATAAATTTTCATTCAATCAATCAAAAACTTTGTTTGTTCTTTTTGTTTGGTTTTTTAACTTGTTCTTTAATATTACCTTTTCCAATCACGTAGTAATTACATCTCCTATAGGAATTCTTGTTGTCTAGATGTGCATGCCAACTTTTACTTTTAAATACTTTATTTATATAGTTTGTAAATATACACAAGTCATTTTTACAACCTTATTCACAATATTTACTTTTCCTATATTTAATTCTCGTAGCAAGTATTGGTACTTTTACTTTTGATGGTTGTTTATAATCAAGCTTGCACAAATATCAAGTACACAAATTACATTAGTATATATATCATGTCTTCAGCACATGGCAACATCATTGTAAGTTTCCTTGTCATTTGAATGTTCTTGTTCAATTTATCAAGTACTATCCAACCAAGTAACAAAGTGAAGTGTCAGACAAATTTCTAGGAAGGAGAACATTTCAGCTTGTTAGCATAAAATTCTCAAGATGGCCGATTGCAAACACCAAAAGTTGGATCCAAATGTTTGGAGCAAATTGCCTAATGATATCATGGCTTTGATCTTTGCATGCTTACCAATTCCTCAAATTTTTGAGATTCAAAAGCTTTCCAAAACTTCGTCAACAATATCTAAGACATCAGATTTTAGATTACTTTGTGGTGAAGTACAAAAAAGAGCATTTGGATTGATAAATTTTCCCTCGAAGAAAGACATTTGTGTTTCAACTTTTGACCTTGACAATTACAAGTGGTATACTCATACAACCAGACTACCTTTTGAAATAGAGCATGATGCTTTTCCAATAGGACAAGATTTGGTATCACATGATGGTGGTTTGATTTGTTATGCTCATCACAACAAAGAAGGAAGATTTTCTCACTTTTTTGTGTGTAATCCATTGACAAACATTTGGAAAACCCTTCCATCAAGTCATTTAACAAACACAAATATTGAACTTTCTATTATGCAATTGACAATGGATGAAGACACACCAAGAGGTTACAAACTATTGGTGGTATACAAGAAAGATGGAAATGATATTGCTGAAGCTTATGATTCAAAAACTAGTCAATGGAGCATAATGGACCATGGCTATATTTGTGGATGTGGCACATCTGCAAAAACCTCCTACACCTATTTTCTTAGGCCAACCTTTGATTGCAAATCCAAGACAATATATTATATACTTACTTCAAAGTTTCCATCTAATAGCCAATATTTTTGTCAAGCTTTTTCAAAACATCATTATTTTGAATTGCTAGAAGATGAGCCTCAACTCCAATTAACCCAAGAAAATGGATTGATTACATTTTTGGCACATGTTGTCAAAACTGAGGAAGAGCAAATGCATAGATCAACAACAAAGGAAATTGTAACTACTACTGTAGCGTTGCCCATTGGTAATTCTATGCGCCTCTTTGTATGTGAAGGTGTTATAGTGATTGTAGGACATGAATGGAAGAGCATTATTTGTAAAATCTATGACACACCTTCTAAAACATGGCACAAAGTCCCTAGTCTAGATTTGGACCAAAATGCATCAAAGTCTAAGTTCATTTGCAACTTAGAGTGGAATGCTATTCCTTAGAAAGCAATGGTTTGTTGAATTGTGGTAACATAGAAAGACCTTTGATACTTATCTTTATTTGAAAGATTAGTAGTAGATCATGAAAGTAGAGATTTGGAACTCCGTGAAAAAATTTCAAGTTGAAATGCTTTTTTTATCTTCACTAGAAATGCTATATACAAGCAATTTAAAACACTATCTTAAACTAATGATTATTGATCAATTGCATCTAGTTCATTTTAAATAAACTAATGTTTTCTACTTTTATACACAAGGTTACAGTCTTGCACTTTGTGAACTTCCATGAATAATTTAAAAACTCACAAAAAGAAAGGACATGCATGTTTGTATGGTAATTTGGTTATTTTTATAGGTTTCATCAATTTTTATAGATGTATCTTGATGTTTCTTCACTTTTGATAAGCAATGTATTTAGGTTTTATGCTAAAACATAAACTATTGCATAGTACTTGTATACATCCATATCATTACATTGAAGAATCTATTTTTTAGTGACTTAACCCTTAAGCGTTGGGTGGGTCACCATGGCCTGCGCTGACTTTAGCTTCTACAGTATTTTTGCAGCTACATACCAATAATATTGCGTCAAAAAGTTGCAAAAGTCAACAATACATGTTGATTCCATAAAAATTGCAATAAGAGCAGCTTGGGACATAAGAGAGTGATTTTGAATTTTCTCATAACTTGGGGTACTTAAAAGTATGAGTGTATTTGATGAAGTTTTTTTTTGCCTTCCATGATGCACTACGCATTTATGGTCACTTTTGAAAAAAATCAAATCAAAATCAGTTTTTTTCAAGGCTGTAGAGTCTTTTTTCAGAGCCAAAGTACGTTTTTTGTCTTCCTCAACATTTAGGGGTTAAATGTGAGAGTGCCCTTGCATGAGAATCTTCCCCTAAACATTTTATTAAAATAACTAAATTTTACAAAGATGTTTAAAATGGATGTGCAGTACTAAATAATAGGTAACAAGTAAATCAATCTAAATTCATGTTAAAAATTCTACTAATATTACTAACTCATGTTGCTAACGCTTGTCTACTTTTTGCACCTTATTAAAATGTTGAATATTTCATTAGCTTCTTTATATTGAAAAATTAAGATTGGAACTTCTTAAGTTGATGGAATCTTTTGAAAGAATGTAAGTCCATAAATGGAAAAAAATCACAATAGCAATATGGGCATATGATGATTTGAACATTAAGTAGAATTCTTATAACATGATTTCCTCATACTTTGAATGCGCCTTGTGCATATTATAAAAAACATATAAAATTTCCAAATTTGGTAAAAAAATGAATTTGGTGATTGTCAATTACAACAAAGAATTGTAAATAATGTAAATTGAGATACTCACATTATACTACACTATCCAATCAACTTTGTAAGTGACACAAATGCCCAACATGTACAATGATTGTTTTTGTACTTGTAACAAAACTAATATCCCTTAATTTGTATTTGATTTTCAAACATCCAACCTTGTCCCCTCATTTGTATAGAGTTATGAACACCATTGTCATATTTGCTTGAGGATAATTAAACCACTTGGATCTTGGAGATTTTGCACTAAGATTTAAGGGAATCCTTCAATAGTTGAAGCAAACTTAACAAAGTCTAATGTTTAAACTTTCAAACATTTCTGTCTTGATATTATTTTATAGACATGGGTGTTTGTATGAAAGGATTTGCTCGCTAATATATCAAGCTATCTCTATCCTTCTTTGCCAACACATGTACTCTTTGTTTCAAACTTTTAATTTCAAGATAAAATTTAGTCAATTTAAAACCATAAAACTTTACGTCTTTGTTGCGTGGTCTCTTTGAATGATACACCAAAGGGCTTAGACCTTGTATTACTCAATAATATTCATAAACATACACTTCAGCTTCTACCACCCTTTGAGCTCACATTGAATGATCACCCCCCATTCAAGCAAACCAAAAGGAAAAAAATCTTTAAAAAATGAATAAAAAAGAAGCCACTCTAATTTCTGCACTTAGCTTTTGCTAATTCTTTTTCAAGTTTTGCAACCGTCTGCTTGCACGTGTTCATTTGTTGATCTCTTTCCTGCAGTTCAACAAAGAAAGACATGTGGAGTATAAGTTGAGCAGCTTTGTTATAACAAGTGCAACTTACATATCAATCAACTCACATAAGTTGACATAAACAACTACAAATTGTCGCTAGCGCAAACAAGAAAATAATACCTCTTGAATATTTCAAAATAAAGCAAAAGGTACAGAAAACAACTTGGCGCATCTGATTAGAGTTTTGAGGCTTGGTTCCATCTTCCTCAACTAGGTTACAAAATGGGTCGAGGAAGTTTTAATAATTGGGGAGAAGTAGAAATTGAATGTAAATTTGGACAGATGTGGTTGATGTAAATGGATGTATTTCACTTGGATTGCCAAACAACAATCAAACTTGGATCAAATCATTTTTTTAGATTAGATTGCTATATCCTTTAGCATATACCTTCAATGCTTGAACTAATTAAAATTTAGAAATTAGAGGTTCATTCAATGTAGAAATATAGGATGTGCTCCATTGGATGAGGAAATATGGTTATTTCCAGGAGTTCTAAGCAAAACCTAGATTGAAATTTTGAAGGAGCTTCAAGGTTTTTTCTGATGTGCAAAGATTGTTATAAAGTAAAAATCAACAACAATTGCTCTTTCTTACCAAATCAAGATATTTGCTGCATTCTTTTGAAAGCTTTGCATAAGCCGCACTTGAATGTGCACATTTCTTGTGCAGCTTGCAATCCAATAGTGAATTTGCTGTTGAAAGACCTGAACAAATTCAAATCCATCTGTGCTTAGATATCACAACAAGACAGTCTTCAATTGACCTTCCTAGGTCATACTAAACATTGAGATTAAATCAGGTTTTAAATGGTGTACCATTGAACAAAATACACCCTAGCCATATCAACATCCCCTTTTCCAAAACACCACATTTCATATTCTCTTATCAAGCTTGAGGAATAGATGTGCTTAATAAAAAACTCACATAATACTTATACTCTTATCGCACTCTATTTGTTGCAAGAAGTTGCACACGTATGTCGTCAGAAGGATTTCAACAAGTAAGCTTATGAGGAGGGTTCAAGAGCAGCATTTCACCCAGCAATCCCAAATACTTTTATAATGTTATCTTCACATGTAACACTACTAGTGTTGATTGTCCATGATCAACAGAAGGATCCAATAACAATCATGTGCATTTTGGGTACTAAAGAAGGGATAATCCAAGTGAGGCATTTAGTGGAAATAAATTAAAATAACATTCTGCAGGGACAATTCTTTTGCAACTAGTTCGTACCTTGCAAATAGGCTCCATGGACATAGCCATTGTACAATTCACTAGCATGTTCTCCTGTGAAGTACAGCGTCTTCACTGGCGCCTGTTAATAATTACCCGTAGCAAGTGTCAGCGTCCAAAACAAATTAGCCACTCCATCTCTTCCAACTCCGAGTTTAGATTGCACTCACTAAGGTAGTGTGTTCTAATTGCGTTCATGCTCTAATTGCGTTTGGCTCTAGGAACAAGAGACATTTTAGATTACATATCTATGACTGTCATTGATGAGTTTGGTGGGACTAGCTTTATTAGCTAATCCCACCAAACTCATCAATCACAGTCATAGATATTTAATCTAAAATGTCTCTTGTTCCTAGAGCCAAACGCAATTAGAGCATGAACGCAATTAAAACACACTACCTTATTGGCATCCACGCTACATGGACAATAGAACTACCTTCAACACACAGTTCATGCACAATGGTCTTATAACACAATGGCACGTGTTTCTCCTTCACTTACAATTTACAATCAAGAGGTGCGTATAAAAATGGTTGTTTTTGTGCAATGATAAAACCCAGCCTTTTAAACCTTGGAGATAAACCTTGGAAACATTAAAAAGAGGCTACAATCACATGCTCCGTTCAAATTTGGAATATCATATACTACCCTACTTCGCCAACCCAAAAAAGGTTAACCAAAAATTAGACTGTCATGTTTGTATAATGGCAAAATTCAAGCCCTAGCCCCTGACTGCTCTGTAGTCCATTAATAAGATTAACAAACTTACTGTTTCAGGGCAACGTGTCATCCAACAAATTCTCGTCCAGCTAAAACATCTATCAACTTTTTGAAAAAACAACCTTAATTTAAAAATAAATTCCCAAAACACTAAAGAAAATTAATTTTAAGTGCACACAGGTTTAATCAAAAGATGTGTGCAGGGATTCCAAAAAAGGGATCGTAAAGTTGAAAAGCTACAAATAAAACACATTCCAATCACTTGTCCACAAAGTTAAATATATATACGGATTTCGGAACTTTGTGCATCTGCATGTCACAATGTAAGCATTTAGAGACTCCTCATTTTGACGGGCATATTACTATCAAGTACTGTAAATAACCACTGCATAACTAAATGTTGCCAGAAATCAACAGATATTTTGATTTCGTTGCTTCCTTTCAGTAGGAAGATTTAATAATGAGGAAAATGCAAAGAGTAGAGAGCCATATTTTACATGTATCCTTTTTGAAGAACATTAGTGGTGCAAAATCAACCAAAATTGGTAACCTCCACCAAACTTTTCTTTTCTAGAACCACACACCAAACAAAAAGGGGAATACAAATAGGGGCACGAAAATGAAAAATATTACGGATAGGGGCGTAGTTTCAAAATAATTATAAATAGAGGCACAATTTCAAAATAATATGTAAATTTTTGTAAATTTTTTTGGTTTGGACATTGGTTGATTTCAATACATTACATTAATTGTTAGCTAACTTCCAAAAAACTTAAAGGCCCCTCCAAAATTGCCATCATCTTACTAAAATTTCTATATTTAGGCTTGATTTGGAGATACCTTTAAGTTTTTTGAAAATTAGCTAACATTTAATGTAATGTATCTAAATCAACCAATGTCAACACCAAAGAAAATTACAAATTTTTTAAATTTTTAAGAAATTGTGTCCCTATCTGTAATTATTTTCATTTTTGTGCCCCTATTTGTAATTAACACAATATTCATTAAATTGGGAAAACACAATTCCCAAGTTGTACTTCACCTGAAACCAAAAAAGTCACCTTAAAACCCATTTGAGAGGTTTCAAGTGATCACCTTAAACCTAGTCAATGAACTTTCAGTTCATAATTTCAAAAGAATTATTATTTCTTGGAACAAATAGGTCCTGTTCTTGGCTTCTTGGGTAATAAAAGCATATTTCTAGAAGATATATATCTCATTTCATTGAAAAACAGTCAAGTGCACACTTGATAAAAAGGGCCAGAATTCCCAAAATGTTCACAAGTTCCCAATTTAATGAATATGGCGTTAATTCCCCAATTGAACAAAAATAAACAAAAATTGTAACAAGAAAAGAAAGGCTGATAGAGAATAGTGATTCTTCTTGGGAGGGGAATAAATTGCAAAACCTGCAGTTGCAGGAAGATGTCCTCGTCCACACCGATGGGCCAGTTGGAGAAGGAGCCTCGGAACAATCGGTCCGACCACCAGCGAGGCACGTAAAGGCTTTCGGCAGTGGGGATGGTCTTCCCAAACATGGTGCGCAGCACCGCCATGATCTCCGTCAAAGTGTCGCCGTCCAGCTGTTGCTCAATGCGGCGAGCCTCCTCGTCCGTCACCGTCACCATCAGCACGTTCTGCCCGGGGAACTCGCTGTCCATATTCTGCATCCCACGTTAATCCAACAATCAATCAATAGGGGTAGTCAGAGAATGAAAAGAGAATGGAGATTGAGAAGTATTGGAGAGAAAGGAGGAGCCAATAGGAGCTCGTTCTTCGTGAAGATGCTGTGACTCCTCTAATTGTGTGTTTTGGAGAATGAGAATGGAGATTGAAGAATGGTTTACTTAGAGAAAGGTAGCACTGTTAGTGATTGGAGGAGTAGAAATAGCTAGCATGAAAAGTGATTCACAAACGGGGAAAATGCGTAAATCATGGTAAGAAGTTCACACGCTAACTCATTCTTCACCTTTAGAGGAGAAGAACGAGGTTGGGAGAAGTTTCACACGTGAAGCAAAACTCAAGCTCCAGCAGTCACTAGCGATGCGACACCGCAACGTTCTCATGCTCCACTAGCACAGAAGAAAGTGCCATGACTACCCCTAATGCTTGGCACAGCGAATACGAACTTCAAACTTCTTTTTCACCTCTCGCACTAAACTGAATGATTCCCTAAATAATAATAGGGAAAATTTCATGAATACTCCTGAAGTTTGTCATATTTTCATAGATATCCCTGCTATTTCAGAAATTTCACAAATACCCTTGGACCAAAAATTTCAGGTGTTTATTTTGTTGTGCATGTCACTTTCCTTCTTCCTTAGTGCACATATATAACAAGAAAGAAGTACTGTAAGCACAAAGGGAGGAAGAAGTGACATACACAAGAAAACAAACGCTTGAAAATTTGGTCCAAGGGCATTTGTGAAATTACTGAAAAAGCAAGGTATCTATGAAAATATGGCAAACTTCAGGGGTATTTATGAAATTTTCCCACAATAATACCGGAGAACTTGGAGACTCAAGAGCATTTACTGACATAAATTCCAAGTTGTTCTACACTTTTTCGTTGATATGAGAGATTAGAGAGATATTGTTGTTTCATATAATTTTACAATTTGTTGGTTAAAGTGCTTACAATGAGAAAAAAGAATAAGAAGCTAGGATTCCAATCGTATTATGATTAGCCACAGTCGAAAGTGGCTTGAACTCTGAGCCAGTTCACAAGGAACTTGATAGTCCTTCCCCTCATCAAAATGTCCAACTCCTATGTAGGAAAGAGCCATGATAATTGTCATCCTAGATTTTTGCCTATAAATCTGCAGCAGATATCAAGTAACATACAGTGACCAAGCATGCACATGTCCGCATAAGGAAAGCCAAGATGTCACCTATTATGACTGTGCTCATCTTGTTCTTTAGAAATTGAGGAGATTAACTCTACTCCTCCCTCTGTCCCACTATAAAGCTCCAAATTAGGCATTGTTCGTGTCCCACTAAAAAGCTCCATTTTGCTACTTTCAAGCGCTAAGAAAGTGTATATCATATTAAATGATCTCATGGGGGGCAAGTTAGGGAGTATTTCTCTCATAGCAAGCTTGATCTTGCCCATATGAGGTATCATTGTTGCTACTATTCTTTAAATAATCAACAATGAGGAGCTAACAAATACAAATATGGTACTTTTTGCATGGAATTTGGGTGCCCAAATAACAACATCAAAGTTGGAGATTTGTATACATTTGGTAGATGGTATATTGATTCTAGAAAACATGTGTCACTAGTACAAAGACTAAAATAATGAGTAGACAACATTCACAAACTATGCATAAATATGGTACTTTTTGCATGGAGTTTGGGTGTCTCAACGGCAACATAAAAACTGGAGATTTTGCAGACATTTGGTAGGTGGTATAGTGATTCCAGAATGCATGTGTCACTAGCATAATGACTAAAAATACAGTTAATCCGTCATGAAGAAGTCTTTTTGGAGACAGAGGGAGTATTTCACGATTGTTAGAGTGATGTAAACCACAAAATTTCTATGTTGTAATTGGTGAACAGCAAGTATAATTACGTTCTCTTTTTTAGTTTAGACACTTAATTCTGCTTTTGTTGCACCTTGAAGACTAAGCAAGGTACACAAGACAGAAGCGGCCATAACAACAATCTGTGGTTTGTTAGGATTGTACCTCCCAAATCGGGTAATACCCGCGGCGCTCATCGGCGTACAACCAAAACTTCGTCCCCGGGTTTGTATCCCAGAACCGAGAGGGAAATTTCAGGAAGATCTTCATGTACACAGCCATGTCGAACGTGTAGAGCGCTTTCAGCTTCCAAAACTGCAAGTAATGCAAACCCTAGGTTAGAAAGAAAATCAATACGGAAAAATCGTCCTCGTTCAAATCATTAAAAAAAGCTGATAAAATACAAAACCTGTTCCTGAACATCTTGAATACCACCATTAATTAGATACCGTTGAAACTATCCTCCTTTAATTAAAAGAGTGGCTCGTGATTTGAAGAATACTCCCTCTATCCCTCTAAAAACATCCAAAAAGCTTTCTTGCATCCAAAAAGCTTCCTTGCAAAGGATTAACTGTATTTTTAGTCTTTATGCTGGCAAAACAATCATGCATTCCAGAATCAATATATTGTCTACCCCAAATGTATGCAAAAGCTCTAGCTTTGTCGTCGTTTGAGCACCCAAGTTCATGCAAAAAGTACCATGTTTGTGCATGCTGGCAGCTCCTCATCCATGATGATTTAAAGATTAATAGCAACAATGGTACCTCATATGGGCAAGGCCAAGGCCAAGCTTGCTATGAGAGGAATGTTCTCTAATCGCTTAACTTGCCCCCCATGAGGTCATTGAACATGACAAAAGTTGTCTTATTTGAAATCAGCAAAAAGGAGCTTTTTAGTGATACTAGATATGTGTCTGATTTGGGCGTTTGGACGTTTTTAGAGGGACAGAGGGTGTATGCAACTGTTCGTTTGTCAACCGAGATATACGTCTGTTATTTACGTTGATCTTGATTGAAGTTTTTCCTTAGCACTCGCTTCTACCTAATTAGATTTATTCAGAAAAAAAAAAAAAAAAAACAATCAAGCTACGAATTCCAGTTCGATGCAAGAAGAAGTCAAACATTTCGATGTAGTACATTTTTATCATTCTTTCTTTTTCTATTTGCTAGAAATGGGATATTCGTTAGACAAAATGGTCATTTTGGGACTTTTGAAGATTTGGGGTGATCACCCCAAAGCAGGCCCCCAACCGAGCTCCAGTGTTTTTTTGGTACACATGTCCTCACCTAAGAAGAGAAATTTGTGAGGGAAAAAATCTTAATGACTTATACTAAATTTGATACTTTTGAATCTGATTTGAGGTAACTATTTTGGATTGAGGTGGAGTACAAAATGGTACCTTTTTTTTTCTCAATTTAATGAATATCCCGTTTAAACTTGCTGAGTGCCGTTGAATGTGGATCCAGAGAGGATGATGTGAAAGAATTATTTACAGAAGGCGTGATCGAGGTGAACGTAGTAGCTGTAAGTTACCGGCAGATCAGGAACGAAGTCGATGAGCTGGCTCTGGAGCACGCCCAGGCTCACCGACAGCATGGCGTACTCCGCCGTGTAGACCGATCCGTCCTCGGTCGTCACTCGAACGCCTTTCGTGTCATACTTCACCTTCCGCACAACCTGCATCGATCAATTAATGCCAACGTGGAATCACATCAAAAATCACCACTGTGGTCATATTCCTTAATTTGGGAAAACGATGGGTACGACATTTTGTACCTCACCTTAATCCAAAATAGCCACCTTAATTCAATTAACCCTGGAGCGCCCAGAGTTGAAACGGAAAAAACTTGACTTGTGTGCAATCAAAGTGCCCTTGTGGATTGAAAAATACAATCCACAAGATCAGATCATATGAATTGTTAGTGGAAGGCATCTCCATCATGCTGAATTCGATTGAAAGTGGTTTCATGGAATGTGCAATGAGATTATATTGGTCAAAATTGAATTGATCCAACTTTTTGAGAGACATTATAATGTCTCTCGGGCGCTCAAGGGTTAAGGAGGTTACCTTAAACCTAGTTAATGAACTTCTGTCCAAAAATTGAGAAGTTAATGAACTTTTTGTTCAAAAAGAGCGTATTTCTTGAAGACATATATCTCATTTCATTAGAAAACAATCAACAAACTCCCAATTCAATGAATATGGCGTTCTTTGGAAAAAAAAGCTAGAAGTCCCATTTTGTACGCTATTTCCCAAATTAACAAATATGACGTGAAGTAGTCACCTTCATCGCCTCACAAGTTACTGATCTAAATCCACCGGGTTTGACAATCAATCCTAGAGTTTCACATTGAAATATGCATGCATTCTGACATCACCACGCACCTTACCTTGTTCAACTTCAATCGAGGATCCGTGATTTTGCCATGCTTGTTGTGCTTGAGAAACGACTCCGCCACATCCTGGACGACAATTTTGTAGCCTCGCGGGTCGTGCACGAAATTCATATCCTCACCGAAATTTGTAAAAGTCGGCAGAGGTTGTGTGCTTTTCAAACTCGTCACTCTCGTTGGTTCTACCATCACAACAACAACCCTTCCACGTCAGCACAGTCAATGACCATATAACTTACAAGATATTGAATACTCCATCCATGGTTGAGTCAAGAGGAAGATTAAACGCCATATTCATTAAATTGGAAGTTTTGTGACATTTTGGGTTTAAGGTGACCACTTTAAACCAAAGGTAAAGTACAACTTGGGAATCTGGTTTTCCTAATTTAATATGGAGTTATTAAATCTTACAATATTAGCCTTACTTGATAAATATAAATAGTTTGATCTAAAAGATGTGCACAAACTAATTGCCAGTGGTAAAAACACAATTCTAAATTCCTAAGGTTTCAAACAACGTGCCACATACTAAGTCAAAAGCAACCAAGCACACACATTTTCCAACAAATGCAATAATAAATGTGAAATGAAAACCTGCAAATTCGAAGTCATTGATATAGTAATCAATCACCATTTCCACAGGGTTTGTCGGCACTCTACCAAATCACCCAACAAGTATGCTCACTGTCAATGCTCATTCCTACAAACATGGCTAAACGCGTTATTAAAATAGGTGTGAATAAGAGCTCCAAACTTGTGATATTCCAAGAGTTCAGAGCTGAAAACAGTAAGACTTGCAAGCATCATTCTAAGCTTGCTGGAAATAAGTTACTAGATATGGAATTTCAGAACATGAAAGGTAATTAATAGGCTTAGTGTACCTTTTATACAAGCGCTGAGCGGTGAGCACGTTGATGTCCGCCTCACTTGTGTTGATCAAAGTCTCCCCCAGGCTTCCAGTGAATGCATACAGGTCGTCGATGAGTGTGGTTGTCGCCTCACAGACCTCGCGTGGGACCTTGCCGCTGCAACAACACATACAATCGTCAAATTAAAGGAGTTTTATCAAAGGGGAATGATATGTCTACCGCACCCTTTCAGCTATTCTACCACCCGGGGTAAATTTTAGATTTCTATGATCAAAAAGCTGAATTTGAGAATTTGGAATTTAGATTTGGACTTAGAGATCGTGATTTAGTCTAGAATCATAAAAAGGTTATAATTGAACAACACCCAATGAAAAAGCTTATCTATTTTTTAAAACAAAAGTAAAAATAATACTTTTCCCCCGGACTAAGCCTTTTCATTGAATGTTGTTAAATTGGAACTTTTTTTATGGTTCTGGACAAAATCATGGTCTCTAAGTCCAAATCTGAATTCAAAATTCTCAAATTCAGCTTTATGATGGTAGAAATCTAAAACATACCCCAGGGGGATTGCAAAATTCAACCCCCCGGTGTGCATATATCAATACCCTTTATCAAGTGCAGTTTTAGTATACGAACAGGTCTGTTGAAAATCTAGAAACTTCTGGGAGTTCAGGATGGGAGTTTGAATGTGACGACTCAATTTAAGTAACTTACTTGGCATCGTAGATGTTGGTGGTGGTATTGTCGAAGTTGGAGTAGGTGTTGATGAGGTGGTGTTTCTTGGCGATGGGGATGATGGGGTTCAGCTCCGGTCCTCCGACGCCCTCAATCCAGTTCGCTCCTTTCTCGATGATGATGCCGTTGAAATCGTGAGTCATCATCCTTCCACCGATCTCTTCTCTGGCCTCCAGGATTATGACGTCTGTCACGCCCTTCTCCACTAGACGCTGCCCAGCTTTGATACCTACAGGACGAAATCAAGTGTCAGAACTCTCACCGACTCTGTCAGTACTAAGCTTAATATACAACAAATTAGAGCTACAATTCTTCAATCTTTCGCTTTTGGACTAACCAGCGAGACTGACTCAAACGAGAACCATCAAGCAGTATGATTTCCATTTGGTAATCTCCTTAGTTGGATTATTGATACATCTAATGAGAAGCAGTCATGATTGAACACGGTAAATTGGAAAAAACGGAGGGACCATTTTGTACTCCACCTTAATCATAATGTAGGCATAGCTATAGCTCAAAGTTGTAATTATTTGAAATTCTTGGATGGAGGCAATCACTGAGACTTCACTATTATACAAACTATTATACAAGAAAGTGCACGCTTGTGTTTTTCTGTAATATGGCAACTTGTACATAATGACAGAAATAGAGAAAGTCCCAAAATGTATTGCTTTTCCCAATTGACCTAATATGGTGTTATTGCACAGAGAATACCGCGTTTGTTCTAAAGAAGTTTACTACAAGTTGTTAAAAAAAACTAGTACTTTGAACGTAGTAATATCTCAGCAGGTTACGGAGATCTTTCAACATATGATTTATTTTCATTCGGGTACAAAACATTCAAACTACTGAACCATGGTCTCAGTAAAGAAAATCGAGCTAGCTGGTGTGATATATCGTTCGGAACTGTAGGTGTAGGATGAAAAGGACGTTGCAGATGCAGTTCGTGAAAACTGAAGCGGCATGCATTGTTTCCGCTGGAACTGTAACGCACTGAAATGAGTTGATGATTAATTAAGCAAAAAGTTACCCTTAAATCTCGACCTGACATGCCAGCGCCGATGATGATGACCGCCGCGTGAGTGGGATCAGGAGTAGCCTCGGCCTGCAACAGTCCTGCCCCAAGTTGCACCAACAGCAACACCAGAAGCGGTAATACTACTCTCACGGAGCTCGCCATAGCTGAAGCAGGCTGCACATACATACAGCCAGAAACATCATATTAGGTAAATTGGGAAAAACGGAGGGAACAATTTGTACTCCATCTTAATCTTACACACAATAAATGTACGCATAACTATAGCTCAATGTTGTAATTTTATGAAATTCTTGGAGGGAATCACTAAGACTTCAGTATTATTGTACAAGAAAGTGTTTTTTTTGTAATGTGCTAAATTGTACAATGGGGGGACAAAAAGATTGGGAAATCCTAGATCACCACCCAACTCTAGCAATCCCAAATCTGATTTTGACTTTGGCGGAAACATTGCTAAGAAGCTAAAATTTTCAACTTTAACACTACAAAGTTCACAAATTTTCAAGCTGCAAATTTTTTTTGATAGCAATCCGAAAAAATTTAGACAGTTTAAAGGTTGGCTGCCTAACTCCCCCATTTCCCAATCTATTTATCCCCCACTGTACATAATGACAGAAATAGTGAAAGTCCTAGAATGTCTTGTTTTACCCAATTTACCTAACATGGTGTTCAGACTCATCGAGAGATCACTGCACAGTGAACACGTACGTACAGCAGTGCATAACAATGAACGCCCCTGTGAACATTCAACAATGCATAATAAACGTGAACCTCTCCCTCAACACAAAAGCTCACATGTTTCAGAGCTAAAAATCAAAGACCCACACAAACCTCTCGAGATCACAACCTCCAAGCTTCAGGCACTGACTGGTACAAGTGTGAAGTTCTAACCTCAATCAATGGCAGATTTCAACGAAGTTGAATTGCCTCACAAGAGTTCTGAGGTTTGAAGGGTCCACACATCTATCTATAGGGGTCGTAGTTTCTACACGCTCGAGATCGGCACTAGGTAATATATGTTGCATTGGCACTCTGAAGATTTGCCATATGTATGACAGCTGCGGAGTAAACGGAGCATTAGATCGGTTACTCCGGAGGTCGGGACTTTCAGTGAGTAGACTGTAGACCCGGCCAGGAAGGCCTGCAACTCTGCAAGGCAATTGCATGGATCCTGGCAGCAATGAGCGGTTTGATTCGATGTTCAACAAATGACAAAGAAAAACCGACTGAAATTTGAACTAGGTAGAGGGTTCTTTCTCTGAGCGTCTCCCAATACCGATCCCTACTTTTTGGGGCTTCTTCAGCCACTGAATGCCTTTTGTACAAGCAAATTCTGCCACATGTCAAGTGAACACCTTTTACACAAGCAAGTTGAACCCAAAGTGGAGCAGTGAATGCCTTTTGCACAAGCAAATTCTGCCACATGTCAAGTGCTAAATTACTTTGAGAGGGTGGGACCGTCAAGTACATGTATAGGAACACATCCAAACAATTTCAAGGATAGTCTAAAATTATTAATAGGGATTTTATGAGCTGCAACTTTGCCATTTTATAGGAAATAATCTAAAATACTTTTTTACACAAAAATTACGTTTCAAGACAGCTTGTTGAAAGGCTAAACCACTGATTTTTTTCTTGAATATTCCAAACCCTTAAAACGCTCGAGTATGGGTCTGTCTACCTTAGTCGGATAAAACCTGCCCAGCTTTCCCCCAAAATATGTCTAGGCAACATGTATCCGGTGCTTGCACTCAAACAAAACCGTGAAATGTCGGAGTTTTACCAATGGAGCTCAAAATCTCCCCTGACACACTGGCTGGCAGCACTTAAAGTTAAGTGAACACGGGGGTTGTGTGCTCCACAGCTTTCGCCCAGTTTTCGCAATTTGGCCCTGAAGCAAAATTGAGTAACCCAAAAATAAGAACATATCTGAGGCCCGGTTCAGACTAGGGTCCAGTCAAAAATTTCTCAAACGTGATTGGTTGAAATTTGGTTTTTCTCTGCTGTTGGGTTTAGATTGCAAATTTGTCCGGTACTTTTACATTCATCTTCACCATCGTGGGGAGTATTCTATATAGCCATGTCAGTGGCCAAGATAGTGAAGATTTGGGGCATGCTCCAAGGGTGATACCAAACTTGTCCGGTAGAGGCACACTCTTGGATGACAAGCGATTACACGGAAAAGTTTCTATCGGGCGAAACATCGGACAGGGTGCCAAGTTTCTTGTTTTGGCTGGCTGGTAGTCTAAATTGGGCATGAGGCATGTCTCTGGCCAGGCATGCCCGGCTAACAATAGTCTTGGGGATCTTTGACGGCATTGGAGAGGTTTGACCAACGTATTTTTTCTTGGATTTTTGTTGGTAGAGCGACACGCACCCACCACGCAAGCAGGTAAGGGAAATTTGGATAGAATTGGATAGAATCATTGACGTCTACTTGTTCATCTATAAAATCTACTAATTTTAGTAACTTTCATCCAAAATTTGGCAAATCTGTTGAAACTTAGGGAAAGTTTCAGAGAATTCATCCATTTTTCAGAGATTTTTTTTAGTGTTCAAGTCGCCAAGCTGGTTTCAAGGTAAGATTTAGGCGACTATTTGCCAAGAAAATGTACGCTGGGTTTGACGTCAACTAAACTGATCAGAACATTCTCTTTGCTGTGCTTTTTGTAACACTGGCATTGGGCTCATATTACTGCACATACATCAATGTGGGCCCGGGGTGGAAAAGCAGTGTTTGTTTCACCTGCCAGAAAATGTGCGAGTTCAAAAAATGTGAGAGTTCAAATATTTACCATATGGAAATTGAATTTGAGAATTAGAAATTCATTTTTAGATTTAGAGACCTTACTTTAGTGTAGGGCTTTGGAGTAGGACACAATTGAACAACAGAAAAATAGGGGGCAAATTATTACTATTACCTATTTGGAGAAAACACCTGACCTTTTCCGCCCTGGCCCGTGTGGGCAGTAAACTGAGCCGTTGGAGTGGGACTGTGGGAGTGCGAGGGAGTTGGAAAAGCCTGTTAGGAAGCTAAATGCATCCAGGTAGATCTTGTGGCAGCGCCCGGGTCCCGCCAGGGAATAGTCCAGAAAAGATTTCCACTTGGAGTTTCTTTTTTCTTTCTATTTATCTGATGCCAGGCAAGGTTTTTGTTTTTTTTTCATTGTACGCAGGTAAGGTAGAAGCACCCAAAAGCGACACTTACCTCAGATGTGGTAACTTGGAGGGTCTTTTGTGAATGTAATGGCATGTGCTTGTTAAGAAATGGGTACGGATTCAAGCAAAATTATTTTTGGAACTTTTTGAGATGATATAAATAAATTATGAATTGTTGGAGGTAACTCCCTAGATTGACCTATTGTGGACATTAGACCCTTGAAAAAGCAACAATAAAAAGACCATGTCATGACAACAAAAAGACTATGTCACATCCAATCATAAACCGCCACTTACACAATTTTTGTTCCCTTATGTCAACTTACATGTCTAATTTAGGTGCATGTGTGTCTTGTTTGGGTGCATGAGTGCTTACTTTTAGGTTTAATTTTAGATGTCACTAAACGGCTAGTGTTGCTTATGGGTGCTTCTACCTTAGAGCGACCCGCACCCAACAATGCAAGCAGTTAAGGGAAAAATGGACAAAATTGAATAGAATTGTTGACATGTGCTTGTTCATCCATAAACTATACTACTATTAGTAATCTTCATCCAAAATTTGGCAAGTTTGATGTTGGCTTGGAGAAGAATTTGGCAATTTCATCCATTTTTCCACCATAGATTTTCAGTGTTACAATAGCCAATGACATTTGGGGTAAGATTTAGGCAAATTTTTGCTAGAAAAATAAACCTTGATGTCAAGGGCAACTTTTTTTAAAATGGTAAATTTTTGGCAGCTTCTTACTTCAATTTGTGACAGACTACCATAACACTAGAAAAATTGGGTGAAAAAACGGATGAAATCTATAGATCACTCCTCAAGCAAA
The DNA here is from genome assembly GCA_963920765.1 of Ulota crispa. Classification (NCBI taxonomy): domain Eukaryota; kingdom Viridiplantae; phylum Streptophyta; class Bryopsida; order Orthotrichales; family Orthotrichaceae; genus Ulota; species Ulota crispa. The sequence goes on from OY987246.1 coordinate 3,346,904, forward strand.
CACCATGTTTGCCAAATTTTGGATGGACAACACTAAAATTAGTATGTTTCCTCATATGTTTCATGGATGAACGTGCACACTCTGTTAATTCTCTCCATTTCTATCCATTTTTCCTCACTTGCTTGCATTGTTGGGTGTGTGTTGCACAACCAACAAAAAAATCAATTTTATAAGTTGCCAAACCAACTCCCCCAAACAACATTTAGGGAGGGCACCCCTTGCATTGGGCAGCGTTTGGGGGAGAGATTTTGATTTCACCGGCTAAAATCCGGCAATACCCACTTTCAATTGGTTCGTCACTAGATTGCACCGGATATTTTCTATATTTATATTGTAATTTACTATAATTAGATATTTATGAAACTCATAGATGTCTTTAACCCCCTAAACATTTGAGCGTCCCATATATTGTCTCCCTTGATTCTAAAGTCTTGTTTTGAAGGACTTGATCTAAATTTTTGATCTTGCTATAAACTACAATTATGAAGGCATTCAAGTTGTCCATGCCAATGGAGTAATGGCCAAGAAAGTCAAATGTTGTACAATTGTTGCAAAGAGATTTGATTGGGTGAAACACCATATGGAGAGTGGTGGCAAACATACGGGATGTGGGGTGCGCAAGCAACGTTTTACAAGTTGCAATTGGTCAATATCCCTTGCAAGCTTCCTTGCGTAAGCTTTGTGGTAGCGGGAAAGTTGTTGGCAAGGGTTCAAGCATGTTCTAAACCCTTATTATGGCAATTGTCACCGACTATGCCGATCATTGTCTTTTGTGCAATAATGATTTGAAGCCCTAAAGGCTAAAACTTGACATAAAAAGAAGTGCAATCTTCAATAATTTACAAGTGCGTGCATTCACATCTAATCTTGCTACTCACAAAATTTGAGATGAATTTGGGGCTTATATCATTTTGTGAAAATCATCAAATAACAACTACCTACCAAAAAATGAGGTTTTGTCATTACATTTTGTTTGATCAAATATAATATCTCCCATCTCCAACTGTCCAATGTCTCCAAAATTTGCAAGCCAATTTCTAAGTAGGTGTTCCACTATTTTAGATTATCAATTTTTGTGGATCATCCAATTGATTGAGATAAGATGCATCAAAGTTGTCAAATTCCAAAAACCTTGATTTTGGTGAAAACAGCAGGGTGCTCAGGGGTTAACTAGTAGTTTCATATTCAATTGGTTTTTTACAATTTGAACCGGCTAACAATTCACTAAATGCCAGTTGTCCTAGGACATTGGCCACGGCCACATGCCCAAACAACATTTGGGGAGAGATTTTGATTTTACTAGCTAAAATCTAACATTTCCTATTTTCAACTAGATTTTTTTATTAAGTTGCATGGGATATTTCCTACACTTATATTGTAATTTACTATGTTTTGCAGAATGTATTGAATGTGAGTTGTTTATTTACATTATTACCCAAATAATTAACCAAACCAAAAGTCTAATCTTGTTACATCTGTTAGTTTGCTTTTCAAATAAGGTACCTACTCAAACTTCTTCAAGGATGCTTCTCTTGATGCAAAGCATTCTCCCTTGGAATCCATATATAGCCAACAAACCTCCCATGTGGCTAAGGTATAATGTCATTAATCTACAAGTTGTTTACCCCATTCCTACCTTTTTAGGAAGCATGCTTCCCTTCAACACAAAGATAATTAAGATAAATTAGCTTGTGACCTAGAGTTAAGCAATGAAATGAAAACATCTATGTTACAAATGAGGTTACAAAGCATGGATTGTCAATTTGTCACGCAATATTCAAAACTCTCTACCAACACCAAAAGTACAAAATTTTCTATTATAAAACATTGGTGTCAGGCATTGGGTGTATGTTTGTCAACCAAAATTTGAAATTAAAAAAGAGAGCAAGGAAAAAGAAAATGAAAGGAAAGGAAGGGCAAAATGTCACCTATACTTTTAGGGGGAAAGGAAGTGGAAAAAGTAAGAAAAGGGAGGTGACTTAATTCTCTATTATAAAGCATTGGGCCTCAAGCATAGGATGTTTGTTTGTCACCCAAAATTTAAAATTCAAAAGGGGGAAGAAAAGGTTGGTAAAGGGAGGGTGAAAAATCATATGAAAAGTCACCAAAAATTAAGAGAAACATAGTTGAAAGCGTGTGCAAGATGTACTTGTCTTCCAAAAATTTATAGTATAAAAAGCAAGTTGTTTGTGTCATGATGTGATCTATGGTATAATGACTCAAGATGTAATTCTGTATTAACACCACAAGCTCTAAAAGAGAGGGAGGAAGGGGGAGGAAAAGGCACCCAACTAAAGGGTGAAAACCATTGAAAATTTTCAATTTTCTATATTATAAAGCATTGGATGTGAAGCATTGGATGGCTATGCATCACCTAAAATTTGAAATTCAAAAAGGAGAAAGAGAGAAGAATAGGCATTGAAAGGAAGGATGAAAAGTCATCGGAAATTAAAATTATCTATGAATAAGAGAAATCATATAATATATGCTTAGAATTATCTTAAATCCTAAATGCAAGGCACCAAATTTTGGTGTTGACTATACTTTGAAGTTCAACAAACCTAACTAAGTTGCTATTTTTAGTCATTTATATTTTTGAACTATTATTTTTGAAGTCTAGTTTTAACATCAAAAGTCTGATTTTGAAAATGATTGATTATGATTTGTTTGTTCAGAATTTTGTGCTAGGGTTTTGACTTTTTGGAGTGTTGAGAGCTCTTGGAAATGAACCTCAAATACTCTAGATCTTGGAGAAAAAATCACACAAGAAATTCATTTAACAAAATTGTAGACAATATGTTGAAAGTTGTAAAGTGATTGGAGTTATGTATATTTTGTCCTTTAACCTTGTATTTTTTTGGCGACCAACTTTTTAGATGAAATATGTGAAAAGAGGATTGAATGTCACTTCGGACTATTTTTGCATTTTTAACACCCTCATAATCAAACATTATAATCTTTCAATCCAAAAGTGATTTTGTTTTGTTTTGTTTTCTTGTGTGGTCTCTAACATATCTAGTTTGAATATATATGGTTACAATTTTTTTTTTAAATGAAATAACTTATTAAAATGTTGGAATTTTGTTAAATTTAGAGTAAATTCCTAGAAGCTCAAAAAAGGCCTCAAACATTTAGGGGTTAAAAAATAACACTGTCTTCATAAAGTTCATGAAATTTTAAAATTTATTGCTTGTGTAAACTTTGATAAAAAATGATTTAGAAAAAAAGTTTCAAAAATCTTGAGCATACATGGCAAAGCATATGTAATTTAGTAGAATTTTGTGTTTTGTAGGGTTTTGAATAGAATTTACATACACCAAACATCCTGAATTCTCCACAATTTGCTTAGAATTACATTAAAATTTAAAAACTGTCTTGATAAAAATCATGAAATTTTAAAAACTGTCACTAGTAGAAAAGTTCATAAGAAATGATTTCAAAAATTACATAATGTTTGTTATGCATAAATCTTGAGCAAATTCGGCATTTCATAAAAAGATGTTTAATAAAACATCAAGCAAATTTGGCAATTCATGTGATAATTCTACCTCAGATTAAAATTTTATGAATTTTGAATAAATTTAGCAGTTCAATTTGTCAATTTATTTTAAAATGCTAACAAACAACACATTGCAAAAATTTAAACCTCATTATCAAGCATAATTATAGAGAAATTCTTCTTTGAGTATATGCAAATTTGCCTACATTTTAATTGCGGATTTCGAATGGATGCCGCAAGAAGCACGGGCAAGGCATACTTGTATGTAGATTATAAATAATACATCATATTTTTCTCCAAACTGATGCACATCCATATACATATTGACAATGTCTTTATACTAAAAAATTTATTAGGACGGATATAATTGGCAATTATACAAGCAAAGAAAAATTTCCAAAATCACAACTATGCAAAAAATGTTGTCACTAATAATAGCCATGCATCTTGATTAAAGCTGCCAAGAAACCAGCCACGTGGCATGAGCATGTGGCATGAGCATGTGGCATGAGTATGGATACGTAAACACATTCCTGCTCAGCTTGTTTTCTTGGCACAATCATAGGCTAACTTATCTCCAAACTAACTGTATAAAACGAGGCTCGCAGCTAAACAGAACTTCAAACATGTTATACCTCTGTCAAATTTCTCACTCCCATTATAAAAGCATACAAAAATATTTGTTCTCTCGAAGTCTTGACTTCCTCGTGCTCCGAAGCTCAAATTTCATCTTGAAAAAGGTACGAAAATTAAGTATCCAGCCACTCACTCCGGTAATCCATACTGTGTGTGATTCAAATCTTGTTTTTCTCATGTAATGGATGCACTCATTCAACCCTCTCAATTGACACAAGGCTTTAAGAATCTGTCATGTTGTGTGCACATTTAATTAAGCGCCTTTCACATCTTAAATGTCGAGAGCATTCACAAGACCGCTGCACAGTAGTTTGATTAGAGAGGATTGAGTGGAAGCTTAGTGGAGGAGCATCCAAAAAATTACGCTTTTTAGTATCACTCTATTCCGCTAAAGCACTCTCGAAATCAGCGGTAAATTATTTGATAAACATTTTGAGGATGTTTATTGTTATTCTTTATTGATGCTTCGAGCAAAGAGAAGAAGAATTTTGAAAGATCTTTTGAATAGATCAAAGACGTGCGATGCAAGAGAGGATAGAACTGCAGGAAGTAAGTTATGACTTGATTAGGTTTGAGTTACCGATTTGATATTAAGCTATTTCTTTGAGAAACTTTCTGAAGATGCATGTTTAAATCATGTTTTTTTAGAGCTTGAAACAAGCGAAAGAGGAGGTGCTTTAATTATTTTCGAATAACGCAAAGATGTTAGGAATTTGAGGAGGTAAGGTTAGAGGCTCATAAACCGTGCAGTCATTTTGAACCATCTTGTAGGATTTTCAAAAACCGTGCACTCAGTTTCTCAAAATGGGTCACTTTTTTATGTTTAGAAATTGTACTTGTGCATGCACTATTTTAGAACCTCAAGAGAGTGACATGAACTACCGCTAAGTGTGCTTATTGGTCATAATTGTGTTCAACATTTGTCTTTCAATAAAATATAGATACATGTCATACTAAAGTAAATGAAAATTTGTTCTCAATCATAATTTGAGTTTTAAAATTATATGGAATGGGTGCTTGCACGCTTTAAGAGCCTTATTGGAACATTCTTGGCTTTGTAGTGGTTGCTCTTAGGATGCATGTGCTCCGTTTACAAGCCACCTTTGCATCATGAATGCTACCACCACTAGTAGAAAATTTGATAGAAAATCAACAAAATTTCAACTTGAAATTACTAATTTCATTTGTTGATTTGGTCAAGTTGATTCGGGTACTTTTCAACAAGAGTTTGTTGATTTTCAGTTGATTTTCTGTTGTTTCTTTGTTTTTTTCTGTTAATTTTTGCTTATTTTTCTATGAATTTTGTTGTTAATTAATTTTTTTCATATGTGTATATATATATATATATATATATATATATTTCATAATAATTTTGTAATGCTGAAAATTAAAAAAAAAAAAAGGTCTCAACCGGAGGCCAACTGCAACCGCAACAGCCTGCCAAGGGTACTGGCTGCAAAGTGCCAAGGCTAGGGGTCAAACCCCAAACCTTGTGCCTCCAACCGATGGCCCTTCCCTCAAGTTCCTTGCCACTACACCACTCACCACCTCATGTGTGTGTAAGATTATATGAAAAGTGTATTTAAACACTATGTAAGACTACTTTTAATTACTTTGCAAAGTCAGTAGACTTTGAAGCCTATTTTGGTCTTGTAGAAGACTTTTTTTCAAAAAGCTCAAACATACAAAAAGTTGGTTAATGTAGTCTACTTTCACCTCCAACAATTTTTTTAGATTTAAGATCTTTAATAAAAAGTTATGGGCAAAATCAAAGAAGGTGTTCGGAAATTTTTAAAAATTATTTATTTCCACCCCTTTGATTTTTTATTATAATTTTTGATTGAAAAGCATAAATCTCAAAAAAAATGTTGCAAGTGAGAATTGGCTCCATTTTTTAATTTTTTTTAGTTTTTATTTTTCTTGAAAACAAAACTCTTATTAGGTTAAACTAGCATCCATAGTTTGCTAGCTTCAAAAAACATCAAATTTTGAATAGTTATAGAATTAAAAAGTTGTAATCATACAATCAAAATTTCAAAGTACCCAAAAAACAAAAAAACATTCTATAATATTTTGAAGATTTTTGAATCCTTTTTAAAGATTCCAAAAATATTCCGTATGATTTAAATTTTTTTGTTGATATGATTCACAAAAGAAGGGGAAATATTAAAAATGCTCTTTGGTTGTTTCAAAATATTAACTTTATCCCTTAATGATTTAAAATATCAAAAATACTCTTGTTTTTTGTCAAAGTATCAACTCTACCCCTAGTATTTTGAGATAATATAAAAAATGCTCTTTTATATTGAAATAGCAAATACACTCTTGTGTTATTTGAAATATAAATGAATTATGTAAGAATATCAATTAAAGTATACCCTTAGTTATTTTTTAAGCTATTTCAAGTTCCCATAGTTTGCTTTTTCTATTACAGTTTCTTATAACTACTAGAATGACAATGAAAATTACTAAAAATAGAGGCAATTTAATTGCAAACTCAATCTTATAGTCAAGTTGTTAAAACTCTTTGTAGGAATTTTGCCTATAGATTTGTCATTGCAAAAACTAATGCATCAATTGCATAGTGATTTTTATTTTTAATATAATATTTAAAATACAATTGGACTAAAAAGGCACAAAAAAACTAGAGGAATTTATGATATTTACAAAATCTAAGAATAAAGATTAATTAGCATTTTTACACTAAACCAAAGGTAGATTTTTTTTTCAATCTACTCAAGGATTTATTGGATAATTTAAAAAAATTGAGGAGCATTTTTAGTATTTTCCTAGTATATTATAGCTAGGCATTGTTGATATTTTTGCAAAAAGCCGAGGGTATTTTTGATACTCTTAAACTTTAAGGGACATATATGATTTTATGAAAGGATTGAGGGGCATTTTATATATTTTTTCACAAAGAAATTTTGGTATTTAAAACAATAAATGTTGTACTTTTTATATAAAATTTTGTTGAATTAATGAAATTGTGTCCAAAAGTGTTCATATCAACAGAAAACTATTGATTTTCTGTTGATTTTTTATTGTTTTGTTTTGTTTGAAAGTGTTCAAATCAACAAGAAACTGTTGATTCTTTGTTGTTTTGGCCATGTTTTTAGTAGACTTTAAAGGCTACTAATGTTAAAACCATATATGCCAAATTGTGAAAAATGAAGAAAAAAGCCACACTCAAAATTCTAAAAGATTCTAATTTTTTTGAAAACTTCTTTTATTTTGCAAAACTTCAAAATATTTTCATGTAGTCCACAAATATTCTAGAAAGATTTCAATAACAACCTAAATTATTCTATTAGTTTTTTATGAAAAATATTCTAAAGTATTTTAATGATTTATAAAAAGATTCTAAAACAACTCTAATTGAGTCTAAGAGATTCTATTTGTATAAAGATTTTGAAGTCTTTTAACAAATTACTTAATTAAATATTTCAAAAAGAATCTTGAAGATTCCAAAGAAGATTCTTGAGATTCCAAAAGATTCTCAAAGATTCTTTAAAACATGCAAAAGATTCTCAAAGATTCTCAAAGGTTCTTTAAAAATCTAAAAAGATTCTCAAAAATTCTTTAAAAAAATCCCAAAGATTCTCAAAGATTCTCAAAATTTTGAAAAGTTTCCCCAAAGATTCTCATAGATTCTTAAAGATTTCAAAAAGATCCTTAAAGATTCCCAAAAGATTCTCAAAGATTATTTAAAAAATCTCAAAGATTCTCAAAGATTCTTAATTTTTTGAAAAGATTCTCAAATATTCTCAAAAATTCTTAAAGATTCTCAAAGATTCCCAAAAGATTCTCAAAGATTTCGAAATAGATTTTGAAAGATTCTAAAATTTCTGTTGATTTGGACAGTGGTGTCCAAATCAACAGAACGTAGGTAGTTTTTTACAAAATTTTGTTAAATTAGTCAATTAGCGTGTGCAAGTGCCCAAATCAACAAGAAATTGTTGGTTTTCTATTGTTTTGGACGTAATTTTCTACTAGTGCACCTATGATCAAGAATAGCTACCTATGCACCTTTTGGTTTGATAAATTGTAATTAATTCATACCAACTCAAAAAAATTTAAATTAAATGACCACATAACTGGCAATGCATTATTCATTAAAATGGGATAACGATGGGTACCATTTTGTACCACCTTAATCCAAAATAGCCACCTTAAACCAGATTCAAAGGTATCAAAATTAGTCTGAGCCACTAAGATTTTTTCCCTCGCAAATTTCTCCTCTCAAGTGAGGACACGTGTACCAAAAAAAATGCTAGAGCTTGAATTAAGGTGACCTCCTTAATCCTTCAAAAATCCCAAAATGTACTCTTTTTCCCAATTTAACAAATAATGCGTTTGTCTCTTCTTGGGCTTTCTACCAAAAATATTTCCAAGCTCCTAAACTAGCTTGATTTTTGTACAAACGTTATTTTTTCCTTAGATGGTCAGTTTACGAGTCTCCTACCTTAATTAACCCTTGAGCGCCCAAGAGACATTATAATAGACTGCTGTAATCTCATTGCTCCTTTGATCAAACCACCTCCAATCAAGCCCATCACGATGGAGATGCTTTCTACTAACAATTTGTATGGTACAAGCTTGTAAGTTGTAAATTTTAGTCCACAAGGGGCACTTTGATTGCAAGTAGGTCAGGTTTATTTGGTTTCAAGTCTGAGCGCTTAGGGTTTGAGCATGTAATATGTGAATTAGGCTGAGTGACCATGAAGACTATGGTGGTGATGACAATGGTGATGGTGGCAATGGCCATGGCCATGGGGTCACTGGTGCAAGGAGCATGCAGCAATGACTTGTCCCCATACAAGGTGTGCATGCCAGCAGTAGAGGGCGCAACACCGCCCTTGCCAAGCAGCGATTGCTGCAAGATCATCAAGGCCAGCGACATTGCGTGCCTTTGCACCACCGTAGTGCTCGCCAACCTTCCCTTGCTCAACCTTGAAGCAGCCCTCATGCTGCCCAAACGTTGTGGCCTCGTTGCTCCCTGCACCAGCACTTGCGCTAGTAAGCTAAGCTCTTTCAATTGTTTGTATTCCCTTTTTTTCCCATAGAATTGAGCTCTTGCTTATCATATAGTGCATGACACTTATAACCAACAACTATTGGTCAAATAAGAAATACTAAAGCACAACACATATATTCATGAACTCAAAAATAATTCCACCATCAAATAGGACAAATCTTAAATTTCATCTTGGTGGACTCAAATTTTTGGTAACTTTATTTTTGACAGAACTTTAGGCTAACCACTTGAATTAGAAGTTGTTGGGTACAAGTGTCATGCACCATGTGAGGGCTCAATGTCATGTGACATTGGGCGGCTCACATAGCGTCTCATGAGGATCACCCTCAGTAGCGTCACTTGCTCCAGGCATGAGCACCAAGGCTTCTTTTTTTTGGCTTGTTGGTGCCGGATTGCACCAAAAAAACAATTGTTTAGCTCAAAAATGTAAAACAAATGCAAGGATGAAATTGACAAAAGGCTTCAAATTAAAAAAAAAAAATTGGATGAAATCATCAAATTTTAGATGAAAACCAAATTATAGACATGTGGTATGTATTAATGTGATATTTTCTATCCAATCTATGGATGAATGTTGAAATTTGGAGCACCATTATAACACTTTAAATAGTCACTTTTACACTTCTTAAAAAATGAAAAAAAAAGCCCTAATGAGCAGTTGCGGTAGTAACTCCAAGAATTGGATGAAGTGGCCTTAGCTTTTTTTCTAATTAAAAAACGGTTGAGTAGCAAAGATGGCTACATTTTTTTTACAAATGTAAAATTGGGTGCTTTCAACCTTTCATCAAAGCTAAATCTTATGATGGTTTTGTGAGAAATTAGAATATTGCACTAGTAGGATGAGGAGACATCAAGTAGTACCCTACAATCCGGGCTCCTACTCTCAAACCCATGTATAAAAGTTGGCTAAATATTTTACATTTTTTCAAATAGTATTGTAGAACAATTAGCCACACCAATTTTGGTGTTGCAAAAAAGCGATAATTAGCACAAAACGTTTTCACTACTAGTAAGCCGTTTGTTGCCCTTTGGAGTTGCTCTGTTGTTTATATTTATGATTGTGAAGACTCAGAATCATGTGTCATAGAACAGTGTGACGTCATTGTTTCAACTTGTGTAAGTAATCCATATTTTTGTGCATTTAAATTACTCATTGATTGTGTAGGCTCAAAACTATGTACCATCAATAAGCGGTTTAATTAGCTTTTAGTGATTGTTAGTGTGTTTGTTTCAATTGATTAACTTTTGTTCTCATGTGTGTTGCAGCGGCTGGATATCCTCTTGCAAGGAAACTCATGCACGTGCACTAAACATTTCAAATTTCGCGACCAGAACGGAGAGAAGTGGCCCTTCATTTCTCGAGCAAGGAGCGTCATTTTTGTTGTTGGAATCTTTCTAATTCACAAGGTTTTTGGAGTACACTAAGCAAATAAAGAGAATGCCATAGAGTTTGTTAGAATGAAGACATCCACACAATATTTAATAAATGTTTTTCAGTTTTGATCTGAGTAGGTGTCTAGAGAACATCAACTGAAGATAGAAGTGCAAATGGTTGGAATGAATTTATTATGCAGTGACATTTTCCAAAAACTTCTAGGTATAAGGTTTAGGGCAAGTGCAACCAATTCTTTCATAATCCCTTTTGGAATTCTTTCATTCCTCTTGGAATGAGCTTGTTCAATCACATGTTCCCATAATTATTCTTAACAACTCTAGAGTGGGTTGCTTGAGGTAAGCTATTTTGTGAGCATAGAACAGTGAGCCTATGAGCGGTGAGCCAAGATTTTGTGAGCGGGAATCAATTTTGAGCTCAAAATTAATGAAAAAACTTAGAAAACAACAATTTTTGAAGAGATGAATGTTTATAATGTGCAATTGTAAGGTCCTACGTAGACATTTATAGATGAGATATAATATTTTGACAAAAAAAATATGCTCATAGCTCACGGCTCATGAATCCATGCTCACAATTTAGCATTCCCCTGAGTTGCGCATTGGGGTTGTAGATTCCTTGGAATGCCTTCTCGGCTTTGTGGGGATGTGCCCTGGGTTCCGCCAGTGGCGGTTTCATGTTGTAGACTCCTCAAAGAGGTCATAACAAGAATTGCACACATAACATAGACCTCCATGTGTTGTTTCTGGGGCTCTTATCCATGCCTCAGTTACAAACAACCTAACAAAGTTTGCAAAAGTACAATCATGGGTTTTGTTTTATAAGAAAACGTAAAAAATCTTAAAGAAAAAAAACCCCGTCAAACCATTGTGAAAAATCAAAATTTTATTTTTAGGTGAACATGTGCAAGCTCAAAGAAAAGCAGATTTAGATTAACCCTTGAATGTCTATGGGGCTCTTGGACATGGCACCGTATTTTAACAATTTCCCAATTTTCTTCTGAGTATTTTGGGTTGTTGAAAGTTGACTTGAAGGCACTTGTGCAGCACATAACACTTCCTTTTATATTGTCACGTCTAATTCCACCCCTAACCCCTTTGAATATGTTATATATAAAAATATATATACGGCCACAAAGGGCCTTCCCGACATTCAAGGGTTAACTAGCTTTGAAACCCAATAATGTTGCTGACACCTCTAAGCGTGCATGTATTTTGTCTGCCTAGAAGAAATGATAACAAAGATATTTGGGTGTGTTCTAGTACAAGGCTGTGTTGTAAATTAGCGTGTATGTGCATTGGTTGCCAATTGACAACGGGTTCTTACATTTAAATTGGCATTTGGAATTGGACCTTTTTTTACGGGCATTTTTTGGTTGATCAACTACAAAAATTGACTAACATTTCATGTGACTAGTAATTAGGAAGAAGAAAAAAATGGTTTCTTCAGCTCAATTTAGTACCTTATTTTTTCAGCTTTTATGTGCAAATGGGTATAGTTTCAAAGTTTTGGTATTCCTTGGATGGGTTTGTGAGAGTAGTTGGGATCCATGAGGTCCTAGTTTTATCCTTGAACGCAGGAGAAGAGACTGTGCATGCCCTCTATGTGGTCTCTAGAGCGGTGTGGTAGGTGCCCACTCATTAAAAAGTTATTTCTTGCAAAAGTGAACAATGTACGGTGCCCTCATGAAATTTGCAAGAAGGCCAGCATGGACCTAATGTTCATTGCTTCTTTAAATCTTCTCAAAATTTGGGTTACTTAAAAATATGAGTGTTTTTGCTAAAGCTCTTTTTGCCTTCCATGATGCATCATGTATCTATGATCACTTCTAAAAAAAATTAGGTGAAGAACAACTTCTTCTTTTTTGTAGTATAGAGTGTTTTTTTGGTGGCTATAGGATGTTTTTTGTCCCAGCTTTGGTGTTTAGGGATTAATTCCAACTAGTATTTGTAGCTCAAGCTCAATCACTTGGTTTGGTGACATAAATGAAAACTCCCATCATTGGTGGAGGTGTTGTCCAAAACAATAATATCAAGGTAGGCGTTAGTCTTGTTATTCTTTGCATGAATCAAATTTCTTTAGGAACTATGCAACAAGAAATGCACAAAATCAAGAATCTTGATTGCCCAATGATTGATAGATTTTTTTAGTGTTGTGAAAATGAAGAGGTTTGGATATACTTTTCATTGGTTGGCTTCATGATTTGTTTTGATTGATACACCTAAGTTACCTAACCATGTTTAGTATCATCTTTTTTGATACCATATCCTTTGGTTTCCCACAAAATCTTTGAAAATAGACCAATCCATTTGAAAACTTGATTAATGCTTAGTTTGAGTGTTATAGTCTATCACATGTCACATTAAGTTCAATAAAAATATGATAATTAGATGTTTAAAAAGAGTGAAATGGATTTCAAACCAACATTTTGACTCCAAGTGCTTCTTTAGTACTACTCTAACATTCACCACTATACTGCCAAAAGCTTACATAATCCAACATGACCACATGCATTGTAGTGACTAGCCAAGTACATCAAAAAGTCTTAATGAACCTCCTATTTGGTCGAGTCTATACCTTTGCTTATTTTAATAATATGTATTGATGTTGATTGAAAAATTTCTTACTTGCTACTATTTGAAGATTTGTTGATGATAAATTCAAGGAAGTGATATTTGTACATCTGGGGTTTGAAATATGCACACCAGGGGGTAAATTTTAGAAATTTTTCATCAAAAAGTTGAATTTGTAAATATGAGTTCAAATTTAGATTTGGAGACCCTATTTTAGTTTAGAACCATAAAGAAAGTTACAATTAAACAAAGTTCATTGAAAAAGCTTAGTTAGGGAAAAAAACAATTACTTTTACGCTTATTTGTAAAATGAGCTAAGCTTTCCACTAGGCATTGTTTAATTGTAACTATTTTTGTGGTTTTAGATTAAATCAAGGTCTCTAAATCCAAATCTGAATTCAAATTCTCCAAATTCAAATTTTTCTAGAATTTACACCCCGCGGTGTGCATGTATCAATCCCGGGTGTGCACATATCAATTCCCTAAATTTAAAAGTGAAAAATCGCATTCTTCAAGCTATGATTCTCTAAATAATTTATTATCGAGAGGACTCATGATCCTGCTATTGAGGGTGTTATTGGTTCCTTCAATGCATGGTGCAGCTTGTATTCTGATCACTACAAAACATGTTCTGCTATCATATCTTGCAAATATCTACTTGTGAGCATGGACGAAACATGGATGAAAGACACCATGTCAATGTATGTATTCAAAACATTATTGGCTCAAATGATATTATCCTATCCACTCACTTACCAGTTTTTCTTTCAAGAACAATCATATATGAAGCCGAGACTGAGAGAGAACAATCCTTGTGGAATGTGTTTCAAAATCACGACATTATTATCCAAGATGGACATGTAACACTTTTGCACCTCAAACCAATTAAATCAATCTTCTATACTAGAAAGAAAGTCAAATCTAGACAGATGGTAATGAAGCTCCAAACAAAATTTGGTGTACTACTCATCATTTAAATTCTGATCTTGAACCTTCAAGCAACTAGTCTGCTAATATGTACTTTTAAACAGAAAACCATTTCAAGCAAAACCCAAAAAACAATCAGAACCATCTATGAGAAACCAATAAATCATAGAGAATTTGATATGTTAACTGAATTACCATAACATATGCTAAATTTGTTGCACTTTATCTTCTTTGATGTAATTTTTTGTAGAATATGAACCAAGTAAATTGCAAACAATTCTGAAAGTCCTCTCCGTTAATTATGTGGCCCTGTTTATGAGAGATTTTACTTGAAATGCAAAAAGCTATCGCTATGTTTATGGGTCTGCACCTTGATTGGCAAGTTACCCTAATTGGCAAGTTATTTTGCATGTGTTAATACGTATCATTTAACTACTTATGGCTTACTCAGTAAATATGGGCTTTTTAAATCTTTGAACATTTTTAGAGATGTTTCGAAGTTCCGCAGAATTATGTTCTTCCCAAGAGTTCTGCATGTCTTTTGATTTGGCCATATTTATCCATGTTTTGCAAGTAAGTTACCTCCTGATGTTTTCCAAGTATCTCCAAGTTTTACAAATCAAAACCATTTCAGGATTATTACTTGTGAACTTTGAATACCAGTAATCTATGGAAAATTTGAACGTACTTTCAAACTCATTAGAAACTCTGCTATTTTAAATAGGGAATAGTTTGATATATGCACATGGGGATAAATTTTAGATATTTACTATCAACAAGTCAAATTTGGAAAATTGGAATTCAGTCTTGGATTTAGAGACCTTGATTTAGTCTAGAACCATAAAGGAGGTTACAAGTTAACAATGTCTAGTGGAAAAGATTAACTAGGGAATAAATTATTACTTTTACCCTTGTTTGTAAAAAAAAGCTAAGCTCTTCCACTAGTTGTTGTTTATTATAACCTCCTTTGTAGTTCTAAACTAAATCAAAATCTCTAAATCCAAATCTAAATGCAAATTTTTCAAACTCAACTTGTTGATAATATCTAAAATTTACCTCCCGGTGTGCATATATCAAACCTTGCGTATGCACATATCAATTCCCTTTTGAATATCTTCATACCGAAGTAATTTACAAAAGGTAGAAACTAGTAATACCGTCAAAAACAATGTAGTAATTTTGGTTTAGTACAAAGAGGAATATGTGTGAGCATGACAATGGGTGGAAAAGAAATCACTTATAGTACATAGACAAGCGGTAGATAGAAAAGTATGGAAAAATATGGAAAGGTGATATAAAGAGCATCTTCATTGGTCCGGGCTCTTTCAAAGTTTTCCATCTGTTTTACCTAGGTGGCCCTTAACCCCTGAGCACTCGGAGTTGTTTTAGGGTTTAGGAGAAAATGGGGGTTTAATGGCCACCACATGGAGAATGCTATTTTGTGAGCGTAACTTTGTGAGCCGTTAGCCATCAGCAAGAAATTTTTGCAAAAACTTCAAAAAATCTATGACTATGAAAAGGTACCCCAAAACCGTGCGCATATTTTCTTGCAAATAGACTTGGTTGAATTACCATTTACAAGTAGAAAAACAAGAGCAATATTTAATTTGACTAATTAAAAGGAAGGCAATAAAATTACATGAACTACAAAAAGATCAAAAAAAGAAAAAAAAGATTGGTACATGAATATCTGCAATTTAGAAATTAATTGGGCAATAATAAAAATACCAAATTGTCTTACAATAGGGATTAGGGAACAATGAAGTCATACATCCGCATATTGAAATCTATGAAATTGACAAAGTAAAACAAAGCAATAGGGAGCTTAGATGTAAGGGTGCTATAAACAAAAATATCCTTGGTAGGAAATGTGGCAAAAACCAAAGAGGATGAAACTTAGCATAAGAAGTAGGCAACCAAGAAAGTAAGAAAAATCCGCCTACAATCATGAAAATCTAAGAGGCTCACTTGGAGTGTTTGTAGTACTCTCCAAATCCATAATGGACTTTCCTAAATAAACTGAAGTAAAAACAAAAGTCTTTGAAACGCTATTAGTAAAATTCAAAGATGGCAATGACTTAGTTGGCACTAAGTCATTTGCATATAAATCTAAGTACTTAACTACCATTGCATCATCACAATACTTGCAAGGGTAGCGAGTAGTTTGGCGCCCAGGTGCTAGGGCCTCAACGGTGTTCTCAGCATAGGATGGGAGAAGAAACGAATCCTCTGGACTTTCACTTTCATCAAAGTCATCACTATGCTCAGAAGAAGGTGCAACAATCAACCTTGAGTTGCACACACACCAAAAGTATTGTTCAATAGCAATAGGCAAAGAACTAACACAAATTGACAAAATGCTTGAGGAATTGAAAATGAATGTTAAGGGCAAACTTACTTATAGAAACAATTTAGTATAACCAATAGTGGATGAGCTGGTTTAAGGTCCTCTTTAAAGACATTTTCCTCTTTAGACTTCAACAGTCTAATGTTCTCATCCAGTTGATTTTTTTTTGCCTCAAGGGGTGAATGTGTAAAAAAATAAAGGGATAGGTGCAAATCAAACACCAATTATTTTTTAGGGAGGTATTAGTTTTTTTTTTTTTTTTTTCAAACACCCTATCATTATGTAATTTCCTACTTTGGGTTATTGAAATAGGGGCTTGCATTACTTATAATTGTAAATTGATATGAATAAACAAAATTGTAAGTTAGATCAAACAAAAAATTCTACTACAATTTTTGTTAGACATTAATATTCTTTCAAACTTTCCTTTTTTCCCCCAACTAATGATTGATTTCAAGTTTCAACTACAACTTAACAAAAAAATGTACTCAATACTACTATTGTATCTTCCATAAAAATTGGGGGTGACGAAATCCCTTTGAAGTGGGATAGAAAGCCAAACTCCCATTATGACCATATTTGTTAAATTGAGAAAAACTCATTTTGGGAGTTTGAGGTGATCACCTCAAATTGAGCTTGCAACGTTTTTTTGGTACTTGTGCCTTCACTTGAGAGGAGGAATTTGTGAGGAAAAAAATCTTAGTGGCTTAGACTGAATCTGATACCTTCGAATCTGGTTTAAAGTAGCTTTTTGGGTTTGAGGTGGACTACAAAATGGTACCTCCGTTTTTCCCAAATTTAACAAATATGGTATTCATATCTTTGTCCGCCAAACTTCGATGTATTCACTGACATTAAGAGGTTTCTCTGAGACAGAGAAATCAATGTCGAAGTTGTCCACTAAAACAACAGTCGTAAACAGCTTCGTTACAACATCTTGCAACTGCAAGCATAAAAAAATACGACCAAAGATAAGAAATAACAAAATGGTCGAAGCGGCAATAGAAACATCAAACATTCAGAAAGAAAATTAATCACAAAAGCATGAAATCCCGAATTGATGAGATGGGGTGTTAATGACAAATAAATTTGGCAATGACCAGGAGAATCGGAAGCCTCATATCTGCACCAAGGATCGAAACAGAGAACGTATTTGAAATCAAAATATGAGTCGAACGAGAGGAGAGGTCTGGACCTCAAAACAAACACCAATGATCCCGATCCATGGGAGCAGAAAAATAGGGCCAAGAAGTTCTTGCGCGTGGTTTCGGCAGCTCTCTTCGTAATCGGCCAAGTGGCGGAGGATGCATCACCTTGCATGCAAAATTCGGCACCGAAGATAACAGAACGCTACAAGAATCTGAGGACTTCCAAGACATAGTTCGACGTTCTCATGTATCCATAACCACAATGAGAACAAAGAAAAGCGGTGACCCTTGAACACGGTCACGGCGACTGTCTGTGTGACCAGACATCTAAAGCCTGATGAGGCAGCTTCTTCTCGACATTCGGCACCGAAGGCTCTAGAACGTGGCTCAAATTCAACAAGCAGGAGATTGAACCACCATGACTCCAGTTTGAACAGTTGCAGACCCGGTCAGCCAACGTGGATGCCGGGGCGCGTTCCAAATATGCTTGGCCTTCGGCACCGAAGTCTAAGAGAATCAGGTCTACGTCAACCCGCAGAAGTAAAGGATTCTGGCAGTCAATCTACTCCCAATCAATATGGCACCGCACAAAATCCGCAAAAGCTTGTGTTTGTAGTTTGCAGCCGTATACGACAGGCCATTCGGTGCAAGGTCGAACAATGATTAGTCAAGTTTCGGTGCCGAAGATGAAGGGGATCAGTCCTCAACAACGAGCTGGCCTCAAAATTCCAGCACAAAATTTTGATTCAAGCTTCTCAGACTAAAGGAACCAGGTACTGGCCTTCGGCACCAAAGGACGTTTGCTTGCCCATGAAAGTAAACGTGAATTCTACTTTACTTGCTTAAAGATAGATGTGAAACATAAAATTCATGCCAAAATACTCAATATCAATATGCACAAAGGATTGAGTTCCTCCTTGCTGGTCTTTCGGCACCAAAGGCTCAGCTCGGAATTCATCTTATCTTGGTTTTTTTCACTAAAGTTGTTGCTTTGGCACCGAAGCCTTGGAACTCATCAAATTTTCATGCATGCATTCAAGCTGCTTGCTGGTCTTTCGGCACCGAAGGCTCAGCTTGGGATTCATCTTATTCTTTATTTTTTCACTTAATAACACCATATTCGTTAATTTGGGAAAAAGAAGTGTCCCACTTTGTACTCCACCTTCACCCCTGAGCGTCCGGGGGAATTTTGCAAAACCGGCTTTGTTTGGAGCAGTGTTCAAAAAATGGTGTGCATTGGATTGAAAAATCACATCCGATGTAGTTGACTGCTGAAAACTGCAAATGAGAAGGGTTGAAATGTGTTATGTGAATTTGACCATGTTTGACCATGGCGTTCAGGTTTGTATGATGGTCAAACTAGAGTTGACTTGGGCAGTTTAGGCCAAATGTGGTCTATTTTTTCACTTTGGGTTCACATTTTGGAATGAAAGGTGTATTGCCCTGGGTAGAATTTTTGATGGAGTATGGGTACAGTATGTAAGAATGTGTACAAAAAATTTCACATTTTTTTGACAATGGTAGTGTGTTGCTTTTGGATCCCATGTTGCAGAGGGTCATGCGCTAAACCACCACCAACAAGTGGGCCTTGTTCTCTTGCTTGAAGGCCTTTCACCATTTAACAAGAAATCAAGAATTCATCTCAACTATCAGCCCAATCAACACTCAGTACACAACAAAGAACCATGATTGCCCACTCCCAATTAGCCATAATCCCCCCCTCATGCCAGCAATACCATTTCCCAAAAAGTACAACTTAAGGAGAATTGTTAATTTTTATAAAATTTGATCTGGAGCACTCCAGTTTGAGGCGCTAGGGCACTTAGGGGTTAAACCCAAAAACTTACCTTAAATCCAATTCAAAGGTATCAAATTTAGGGGTAGTTGCAAGAATGACTTGCTAGTTTTGTCTCAAACACCCTTAGTACTCTGTAATACTTTGGAGTACTATGAGCTTTTGAAATAATTTTTTTTAAATAAAAAAAATATGGAAAATTTGTAAAGCACTTAAAATAGCATACTTGTGAAAATTCAAACCTAGAAAAAATTTATTCTAAAGTTATGCACAAAACAAAATCACCAACAAAAAGCCAATTTCTTTCTTGCTTTTTAGAAAATAGTAAAATAATTCAAAAAAATAAAATAAAAATTGGTCGTTTGAGAATCCATTAAACGCATTCACATGATACAATTGCTTTGCTGAGGAATTTCTTTGTATTTTGCCAATGAAAGGAGATAGGATGCCCACTTTGAGACAATGTAGATGCCATGGAATTTATAATTTTGCAAAACCCTTCTACAAATGCATGTAAGCATGCTCCATAAACAACATCCTTGATTTATAACCCTAGAAAAGCTTTTTTGGACCCAAAATAGTACAAAAAACCCCCAAAATGGCCAAGGTAGACACCTATTTGAGGGCTGCTTAAAAATAGCAAAATAATTTCAAAAACATGAAAAAATTGCTAAATGTCAACAACTTGCATGTTCATGTTACTCTAAAAGGACAAGTTAATATGACTTCTTTTGCAAAAGCTACAAGCAAAAAACAAGGCATGGAAGGTGAGGGGGACAGAATGTAGTACATGTCATTCTTGCAACTGCCCTTAGTTTGAACTAGTAAGATTTTTTCCCTCACAAATTCCTTCTCTAAAGTGAGGACACATGTAGATTTTAGGAGGCCACCTAAAACTTTCATATCAAAACTTGAAAGTCCCAAAATGTACTGTTTTTCCCAAATTAACAAATATGGTGGTATTATGTTGTTCCTTTGGCACCGAAGGTTTGCCCTGGTCAGGGAGGAATGTTGCCTTTTAGTATAAATTCAAGCTGTATTATTGGAAATTACTAACAACTTTTATCAAGACTCTTAATGATCTTGATATAAACTTGTCAGGGTGTTCCCTGGTTTGTAGTTTCAAGTCCAGCTAAATTCATTTTTGTCCAATAATTTTTCTGAATTTTTTATGACTTTCGGTGCCGAATGTTGACATTATATGCACAAGAACATGAATGGCTGTGATGGTACATTATTGGTACCTAGTCTATTTGGAATTTTAAATCTATATATTTGCAATTTTTTGTTTCAATCTAAATTTTTATGTCAATGTAGTATTTATCAAGTTTTATTAATCATATTTATATTGTCTAATCTCGTTTTTGTTTTAGAAGCTAAGCAACAATGACAAAGCTAAGATGTAGAGTCAATTCATAGCTAATGGGAAATATAATCTAGAAACGCTAGCCGCAATTTGTGTGTTGACATTGTGGTTGACATTGTCAGAGAGTTTCTGCAGGTGGTCTAGTATCACCGTTCTTTGCAAGGTGATCATGGTGGCCATGGTCCTAGTAAGGAGGAACTTCAAATGAGACTTGCCACTAGTAAAAAATTCAACACAAAATCAACAAAATTTCAACTAAAAACTGTTGATTTTTTCTGTGGATTTGGTCAAGTTGATTTGGGTACTTTTCTATTGATTTTTTGTTGATTTTTTGTTGATTATTTATAGTTTTTTGTTAATTTTCTGTTGATTTTCTGTTACTTTTCACGTATTTTAAGTTGTTCAATTCTTTTTTTTTTCCAATTTTTCATTTTTTTCCATAGAATTTTATTTTATTTTATAAAAAAATAAAAAATTTTAAGGGCCGGATAGCTACCCGTATTGTCAGGCAATTGCCTACGGCGTCGAGCAGCAGCCCGCACCACCAGGCAGGGTTGCTGGTAATGGGGTTTGAATCCCCCACCTTCAAGCTCACACTCCACAACTCTATTGCATTACTCACAACCACTGGAGCACGTACACCCACACATGTACACAATATAACCATGATTCTATTTGTACATGAAATGTTCATGTTTTTAATAAGCTAGTAGACTTTGGAGGCTATTTTGGCCCATTAAAGGACTTTTTTTCAAAAAACTTAGAACTAAGAATAGTTGGTAAATGTATTTTACTTTCACCTCCAACAATTTTTTTTGGATTTCAATCTTTTTATCAAAAGTTATGAGCTAAAATCAGAGAAGGTGTTTAGAAATTTTAAATAAATTGTTTATTTCCATCTTTTTGATTTTGTTTATAAATTTTTTTCGGAATTTACAAATCTCATAAGGATTATTGCAGGCAAAGGTTGGATTCATTAACAATTATTATTTAGTGCTAGTTTTTTTGTAAAAAGAACCTTATTTTGTTAAAATAGCCTCCATAGTTTGATAGCTTCAAATAACATGACGTCGTGAAAAGTTATGGAATTAAAACCTTGCAATTATAAAATCCAAATTCTATAGACTTTTGAATAGTTTTGGATAGTTTTTAAAGGCATTAATATGTGAATCACACCCTTTGAACTACTGTACCACACCCCTAGGGAAAATTTTAGATTTTTACCATCAAAAATTTGAGTTTTAGAATTTTGAATTCAAATTTGGACTTAGAGACCATGATATTGTATAGGACCACAAAAAAAGTTGCAATTCAACAACACCCAATGAAAAAGCTTATCTTTTTTTACAAACAAAAGTAAAATTAACAATTTTCTCCCTAATTAAACTTTTTCATTGGGTGTTGTTGAATTGCAACTTTTTTTATGGTTCTAGACAATACCATGGTCTCTAAGTCCAAATTTGAATTCAAAATTTTCAAATTTAGCTTTTTAATGGTAGAAATCTAAAATTTACCCTGTGGTGTGGTATAGTAATTGGAAAGGTGTGATACGCATATCAATTCCCATCTTTTAAAGCTTATAAAAATATTTTATAAGATTGGTTTTTTTAAAATTCATTTGATTAGTAATAGAAGGAAAAATACTAAAAATGCCCTTTAAGTCTTTCAAAATATCAAGTTTACGCTGAAATTATTTGAAACATAAAAAGTATTTCTTATTTTTTGTAGGAATATCAATTATACTCCTATTATTTTGGAAAATTAATAAAAAAGCTCTTCTATTTTTAAATGTTAAATATATCCTTGTGTTATTTGAAATGTAAAAATCACCTTTGGTTTCTTGTAAAAATTTGCATTAAACTATACACTTGGTTATCATGTAACACAAAGATGTAAATAATTTAAAATAGTTGAGGAGCATTTTTAATATTTTCCCAATATATTAGAAGCATTGTTGATATTTATACAAAAAGGAAAGATATTTTTGGTACTTTTAATCTTTGAGGGACATATATGATTTTTTCAAAGAATTGAGGAGCATCTTTTATATTTGTTTGTAAAAAAATTTTGGTATTTAAAACAACAAAATGTTGTACTTTTTATATAAATTTTGTTGAATTAGTGTTGTGTTCAAATGTGTCCAAATCAATAGAAAACTGTTGATTTTTTTGTTATTATGGTCATGTTTTTACTTGACTTTAAAGGCTGCTAATTTAAATTTAACCAAATTGTGAAAAGTAAAGAAAATAAAACCAGTCAATGGACACTCAAACTTCTAAAATGTTCTATTTTTTTATGAAAACTTCTTTTATTTTTTAAAACTTCAAAACATTTTAATGAGGTCCAAAAGGATTCTAGAAAGATTTCAAAAACAAACCTAAACTATTGTAATAGTTTTTTTATTAAAAATATTTTAAAGTATTTTGATGAGTTACAAAAAGATTCCTAAAGGACTCTAATTCAGTCTAAGAGATTCTATTTCTATAAATATTTTGAAGTACTTTAACCCCTAAAGGACCATTGTCCCTTCAAGGGACAAATGGGATTTTGGGCAGGTACCTACGGCCTCAATTTTTGTCCTAATTTTTTGAAACCTTTTTTGAAGATAGAAAAACACATTAGCTTTTGGGGAATATAGTTTTTATTCCAATTGATGCCAGGGAGCCAAAGTTATGCCCAAGTAAGCACAAATTTGGGGACTAGGGGCAGCAAAAAAAATTCTTATAAAAACTTGAAAAAAAATTTTAATTTTTTTTTCTCATAGATTACATTGTTATCTACTTCTGAAGCTTTGATTCATTACATTTGGACTAGTTATGAGAAAGTTATGGACAATCTTGTTTTTTGGGCAACTCAAGCATCTTCTTGAAAAAATAACTTATAAACTTCATTTTTGAATGCAGATATAACATTTTTTCAAAAAAAGTTGTTGGAGAGGGTGAAGTTTGCTTTCTAGAACAATCTCACCATTGGGATTATTGCGTTTCAGTTCCAATGCAAGGTTATTAGCAATTTAAGTTTTTGTTCAATCTCATACACCTTCTACCTAATGTTTTTTTAAAGAATGAGAATTAAGTATTCTTTTTTGAATTTTTTTCCCCAGATTCCCAACTCAACTTCTTGTCATGCAAAAATAGAATTCCAAACTCTATGGTGCAAAAATTTTAAGTTAAAAATATTCAAAGTTAAAAAATCTAGTCAAACAAGGTGCAAAAAAAGTTGTTTTTTACTTTTTAAATGCAAATATCTTCCAATTTGTGCGGTCAAAGTTCTTGAGTTTTGTATGACACATTTTTATAGTAGTCTAGCACAAGATCCTATGATCAAATATGCAAAATGCTTGATTTTCAAACTTTTTTACTCTTTGCCATAGAGGTGGCAAGTTTTAGTGTCTTTTGGCAAAATAAAGGCCATGGTCCTTTAGGGGTTAACAAATTTCATGAAGATTTTAAAAATATTCTCAAAGATTCCAAAAAGGTTCTTGAAAATTCTCAAAGATTCTCAAAGATTTTTAAAATTTCCAAAAAGATTCTCAAAAAATTCCCAAAGATTCCCAAAGATTCTTAAAGATTCTCAAAGCTTCTAGGAAGATTCCAAGATTATTCTTAAAGATTTTCAAAAATTCTCAAAAAATTTCAAAATTCCTAAAACATTTCCAAAGATTCTCAAATATTGCAAACTATTCTCAAAGATTCTCAAGAATTCTCAAATATTCCTAAAAGATTCTCAAAGATTCCAAGAAGATTCTCAAAGATTTCCAAAGATTCTCAAACATTCTCAAAGATTCCAAAAAAACTTGAAAAGATTTCCAAAGATTTCAAAAGATTCTCAAAGATTCCTAAATTTTTTTCAAATATTCTCAAAGATTCTCAATTGTCCTCAAACATTCTCAAAGATTCCAAAAAACTTGAAAAGATTTCCAAAGATTTCCAAAGATTCTCAAAGATTCCTAAAAGATTTTCAAAGATTCTCAAAGATTCTCAATTGTCTTCAAACATTCTCAAAGATTCCATAAAAGCTTGAAAAGATTCTCAAAGATTTCCAAAGATTCTCAATGATTCCAAGAAGATTCTCAAAGATTCTAAAATCTTGAGAAGATTATTAAATATTCTTAAAAATCCTGAAAAGATTCTCAATGATTCCCAAAAGATTCTTAAAGATTCTTAAAGATTCACAAAAAATTCCCAAAAGAATCCCAAAAGATTCCAAAATTTCTGTTGATTTAGATAATGGTGTCCAAATCAACAAAAAGTATTTAGTTTTTTACAAAATTCTGTTAAATTAGTCAATTAGCGTGGGCAAGTGCCCAAATCAATAAGAAACTATTGGTTTTCTGTTGTTTTGGACGGAGTTTTCTACTAGTGTGCTCAGCGAACTGCTGTGTGCATTGCGCATGGGTGACCCGTCCAAGTTAGCAAGGGCTATGAATGAAGTTCCAAGTGTGGATGTATTTTGTGCCTGGACACCTCATTTTAAGGGGAGGAGATTTTTGGATCCCTTAAGCGGAAGGCAGGGGTACCTCTTCGTTCTGAAGGTGAGACACATTGGCCTGACAAGGTGAATTTTTCTTGTCCTAGAATTGAGCTCAAAAGTGCTTATTGTTTCAATCAAGCAAACAACCTTTAGTCTATACCAAAAGAATCACCAAACCTCATCCCTGATGTAAGGGTGGTTTTGCCTCCAAGGCCTACTCCAAACTGCTCACCTACCTCTTCTATAACACATGTCACTAGCGATCAAAGAGTGGATGTGATGAGACAAAGTTTCACATTGCTCGGTTGCCTAGCAATTCTGCAAAGGCATGCTTTGCTCAATAGACAAATACTAAGAAGAAATGTGCAGCAAGGATTATTCAAGATAATCAAAGCACAACAGCCCCTACCTACACCGGTGGCATGCATAATTATAAGAGAAATACAGTTGCTACTATGCAGTTTTTTTCTGCAATGACAACATCAGCCGTTGCTTGATGGGCACTAAGCACAAGTAGGTTATCTCCATCCCACCTCCGCCACAAGTTTGGCCTGTCAAGTTAGGTACAAGCTTGACAGCAAAGGAAATCTTGGCCCTAGAGGACGCAAGCTTTCAGCTTCCACAACGTCAGGCAATATCTCCTTGTCCTCTATTTGGTGATAGCTCCTTACTAGGCTTACCTCTAAACTTATTTTCATTTCCCACTCCAAATTTGCAAGATGAGTATCCTAAAGTTTGCTCTAGTAAGGCTGTACGGCAAAATATGAAAGGGCCATCAACCAAACAATCTAACAATTGTGCTTCAGCTCACATTGTACTTGGTCACATCCATCAAGTTACTTTGGTTTTGCATCTAGGATTTGGATGCATTGTATCATTTGATTTGGAATCTAGGTTTGGGATTCAAAACTACATACTTATGATTGGATCATTTCAACATTGCTCATGTCCTTACTTCACAAAGATGCTTCCAAAGGCATTCAGAAGGCAAGGGCAGTTTGCATACTACAAACATTTGTACTTCTTGTTTCTAATTGTTTGCAAACTAGATCCGGATGTGGACTTGTTCATTCATGCTCCATTATTCAATTTTTTTGAAGTCAAGCGTGTGCTGTTGACCTCAGGACTATTTCAATGATGGTGACCTTCATCTTTGTCGGGCTCTCAACAAATCCTGTAGTATATTTTGAACTTTTTGATTTAGTTAACTGCAAAAATCTAAATTGCATTGTGAGTGTATGTGATACTATGGTTTTAAATACATTATCGTTTTGTTGTATTGCAATTCAAAGTTGAACAATCTTAGAGTTTGTTTTTTTTTTTTTTTTTTTTTTTTTGTTTTTTTTTTTTGCAAATTAGTATGCCTTGCTTCTGCTTGTCAATTTTGTGACCATTCATATATCTTATTATTGAATGTCATCCATCATTACAACATCCATTGTGCGGACTACTATAAGTTTGATCATTTTAGTTTTTTAAATATATTTAGATGTTCACCATATGAATGTTTCAGTTCATGTATTTGATGGTGGTTTTTATTCTATGAACTTGCATTAGTGCACGGTCATTCAATATCACTAGTTCTACATCTTGAAGCTCATTTATAGTTGTGTCTTTTAATTTGGCTGACATTTTTTTGTCCTAATAAGACTTTTGGTTTTGTCCAAATTGGCTAGCATCACGGTTGTTATTTTGGACAAGTTTAGGCTGTCGAACAAGACAGACGGACGGGCGGACAAGTCCACCCGGTCTTGTATTTTAGGGTTTTTGATAGTGAATAGTGAAGTTCATTTCACCTTGTTTTACCTCCCTTCTTTGATGTGGCTAGTGATTTTTAAGGACCTTGGCCAAATTTCAAT
This sequence comes from Ulota crispa, assembly GCA_963920765.1. NCBI lineage: Eukaryota > Viridiplantae > Streptophyta > Bryopsida > Orthotrichales > Orthotrichaceae > Ulota > Ulota crispa. Next base: position 3,373,958 of record OY987246.1, read on the forward strand.
GGATGTTTTCAAAATTATGACAAGTGGTAGAATTTTTCATCTTCATAGATATCATCTCAATGTCAAGTGCATGATATACTATGTATAGTAACCCCAAGGCTATCTTAGCTATGGTGTTATGCAAGAGGTAAAAGGTATAGAGCAATAGGCATTCTTTTCCGTTGAAAAGCAGTCATTCCTTATGTCCAACTCTTTTTAGTAAACAAGGCATATATCTAGTCCTTGCATTAAGAGTAGGACTACCATATTGTTCTTATAACTTGAGTTTCTATATATCAAGGAGTCTAATGACTACTACTTGTAATAGAAATTTGAAAAAAAAAAAGAGTTTTTTTTTTTTGAGTTAGATGAAGTTTGTGGATGATACTTGAAGAGAGGGAAAGGCAGCCTCGCTTCAAGCTACTGAATGTTCTGAAACGTATGTCTTGTTTTGTATTTATGGAAATAGCAAAAAACAATTCTATGCATATTTTCTACTTGTTCCCAATCTCTATAGCATAGACAAGCTCATATTTTGTTAATGTAAAAGTCCTCTAATGCTATCTACACTAGACTAAACCCTAGCTTTACTAAAATGGATATTGTTAAAGCTTTTACATCCATATTTCATTTTTTTGTGTATGGTAATTAGAATTTGGTATGCGAAAGCGTCACAACCTCAAATCATGTGCAATGTCAAGACATATAAATTTTTGTATTTGTAGATTTTGAAGGATTACTTGTCTTTTGAGAATTTGAGATGGTGATTGCATTAGAAGATTTTGCGGCTTTTCAAAATTTCACAAATGTTTGTATCTATGTCTTCAAGTAGCATCAAAATCTTGAAAATTCTTGTGTTTGAAATTTCTTCCCTTGTTTATTTAACTTATTACTGCCTTAGATTCTATTAGTTTTGAAAAAATATAAACTTGTTGAAATTCAAAACCAAAACTTGCAACAACATCTTCTTATATGTTGTTATAATTTATGTTATATTTTTGTGATTATAGATTCAAATGTGGGAAATGAGCTGATGTGTGGAAGACACTTGACAAGCATGGGTACATGGAGATGGAAGCAACATTGAAGAAGACTCTCGAGCATTATTTATGGTTGCAGCTTCACTTATAAAACTTATAGCAACTACCATTTTTATTTGACTAGTAGTAGTTGTTCAAACATCTATATATGACTATATGTAATGAAAGATGATTAACCACACAAATTTAGTCTTAGAATGTGACTACACATAGTTTAGAACTACACTTGTCAAAGAGTTTTAGAGAATATCCTATGACTAGTAGCAGTCATTGAATTGTCCATATTTGACTGTATGTAGTCATTTGATCCAAATTAAGAACGCTTACAAAAGTGAATGATTTTGAGTAAAGTTGATTGAGTGTAGTCAGATACTCAACATTGACAAAGCATGTATATGTGACATTGTATGTCATTTGTTATAAAAATTGGTCATTAAATGTACTAAATATGACTAACAATAGTCATAATTTAATTTTAAGAGAATGTAGTCAAAGTTCTATATAAACTTGACTAAAGGGAGTCATAAAATGTGCACAAATATTTGAACCATAGTCATAATAATTAAGAATTTTTTTTATGTACATGACCAAATGTAATCATAATTTAATTTTTGTTTGGGTAAATTTGACTAAATATAATCAAGTGCATATGATTACACGTAGTCATTTTAATCATAAGTATATAATTATGCGTAGTTAAAGAAATTGAGAATCCCAAGCCATGTCTCATTTGAGGTTCCAAACATTGTTGGGAACGCTTCTTTGGGAACCATTTAGGCACCAATTTGACTGATAGTCAAATCTAGAAAATGGCTAAGACTTATTGACTACAAGGAGTCTAGTCAAGTGACCATTTTTGATTCATCTGTAGTTATAGAACCTAGTCAAAAATGACTCTTTTTCTTGTAGTGTCAATTTAGAAACTTCTTGCAATAGATACTACTAGTTGTTGCCAATTGCTGCACAATCACCTGGGAGACGAGTAAGCAAACGATGAGCAGGAACGCTTCAGCTTGCAGACCAAAGAACAGTACCAGAGGTCATCTCATAAACAACCACGGTACCTTTCCGAGTAACAGTGAGCGCACTGGTGTACAATGACGTTGTCGTGCCTCCACTGTTCCAGCGCGGCCTTCCCGACGGATCCCGTACCACCAGGTTCCCATTCGGTCGGAGTTCCATGGAGCAGTTGTAAGTGAACGGGTCGTTGAATTGCGAGTACGCCGCCCATTTCGCATTGAAATCCAGCTTGCTGTCCGGCCCTTTCTTGTAGAGCACCAAGTTGCAGTCCGTTTGCATGATCAAGGTGTACTGGCTGTCGCTGGATTGCAAGCTTTGCCCCGTGACCAGCACGTTTTGAATTCCGTCCCACGCAACGGGCACCAGGTTGGAGTATCGCCAGTCGCAGCCTGTGTCAAGCCGTCCTCCGGACGACGCCAGCGCTTGCATCGGCTTCGCCTTCTTCAGCGATGCGACGTCCTTGTAGATGGATGCAAGGGCAAGGGCTCTATTACAGCCAAACCCTGAGCAGACGGGCGGCAGTTCCCAGCCGGACCCCGGCGATGGCGGCGAGCTCGGGTGGAGAAGTAGTGATGTTGATGTTGTTGTTGTTGTTGTTGTTTTTGTTGTTGTAGCGTTTGTGTTAATAGCCATCCAGAGGTAGGACACTCGGAAGTTAAAATTGGAGCAGTAGCCCCACGGTCGATTGCTCGTTCTCTTATCGAGCGGGAAGTTGAAGCACGCCCCGAAGTTGGACGTTAGTATCCCGCAGGAATTGATGTCGCGTTTGTACTCCGCGGTGCAGTCGGATGTGAGGTACTCGAAAGTAGTGTAAAACGTCCCGCGGGCACCCGAGGTGTCGATATGGTGAGGTGTGGTGTATTTCCCTGCCAGGCCGCAGAAGCCTAAGATTGGCAGGTAGAGCCAGTCTTGGCGTATGAGGCCAGGCACATCGATGTTGCCATTGGTAAAGTCGGTTGTCTGATCGTCGCTGAAAACAATCTCGCACGCTTCCACTGCTGCGTGATCCAGATTCAAAATTAGTGCTCCGAGCACCAGTACGAAAACGGACGTAATTCTCGCCATCAGCAACCTTCGGCAAAATTGCAATAGCGAAGTGTAGAAATGCACGCGAGCGAGCTCAGAGTGAGACCGTTTTCGAGTAACAAGAGGAGCATTGAACGCGGTGAAGCTGGAGGACAACAACTGCGAATTTATCATGCCGTAAGTCGTCATGACGAAGCACTGTCTGTCTCTTTTCGTTGTACCGAGAAGGCAGCACATCAGTATCAAGAAACCACAATCATCAATCTACCTCAACAGGTACCGAAATTGCCTCCGTTTGAAGCTGCTCTCTAAACCAAAAACTTCCGTGAGACTGTTTTAACTTATAATAGAATCGGACGAGCGAAGTCAAATGATCCTCAACAACAAACTGTCCTTGCGCTAACGTTCTTGGTTGTCCGATTTCCAGTTTTTCCATTGTCACGGGATCAAACATGCCATCCTACTCTTTAACGGTACCCGATTGTATTGACACCACTTGGCTGCACGTTTTTACCTACTCCTCGTAAAGTACTAATCCAGAGACATGAAACTGCGAACCTCCGCCACACTTTGCGGCAGACAGTAACCTGTTAGGTGGAATAATGTTGTGCATTTTCCTATCACCTCACAAGACTAGACCGCATGCAAGCACAAGTACGGAAGAAATTATACTCAGCTGAACACCGTAGAAGAAATGCTTTCAACAAATGCGAGTGTTCTCCTTCGTCAAACTACAGCAGAGGATGGCAGACCACAGAAGATTCGTTATCAAACCTCAGGTGTGAATGTTCAGCACTTGAACCTCTGTTGCAAGAGGGAGATCGAGTCCAGCGAAAATTGCACAGTCGTGTAACTTACAGTAGTGAACATTGGATCATTGCAGCTCCGGTCAAGCTTTCTTGCGCTAATTCACAGTGTTGACGGAGCTGCTCTTTTTTCTGAGGCCGATAAACCGTTCAGCAACAATTTGGATCTCGCTCCGGATGCAAATGGTGTAACTTAGTCTGGCTAGGGTATGGCGACTGATGCTTGTATAGTTTCCTTTTATCTCCTGCCTTTCACCGAGAATGCCCGAGTATGAGAACCTCTCTTCCCAGCACGGGATGCTATTTGGAAAGAAGCGAACACATCATTCAGTGTGTGTAACCGTTAGTATACTAGTTCTCAAAGAACAACCGTTTCTTGACTAATGCTGCGGTTATAGGAAACATCGCCATCCACCAGTCGCAGCTCCTTTCCTCGTTGCAGGAGTCCATAGTTAACGGCCTTAACGCCACTGCTACCCCTCGCCACATCGCCGAGAGCGTCGTGGATGTGGACTTCTCTTTCAGCATACACACAGATAGCCGACTAATCCTTCAAAAACAGGATTAAAGTGTAGTGTACATTTCAATTCTGGTGTGCGTTTGAAATCTTCTCGATTATTTGAAGTTTTGTCGAACGTGCAGGAGGCAATGAGGAATGGAAGTTGATTCCCTTGACACCTCTGTGAAGACGGAGATAGATTGCATAAAGACCAACACGACGTCAGCTCGTATGCCTACAGATCGAACACACGGGCTGAGCTCCTTCTTAGGAGCACACTTCGCCGTATTATCGCTCTACATATTGTAAGGATTCGTCGAGTTCAGCATTATAGAGTGCGGGCATCTTTCTTTTGGATTTGGAGGGGACCGTTGCAGCATCACTGAGAACTACAATTTGTTTCGGTGGCCATGGCCCGATCTGGTGTAGTTGCAGCGCTCTGCGTATTGCTAACCCTAGCCAGCATTCATGTTCAAGGTGTGTTTACTGAAGAGCTTCAATGTTACCTTCGTTGATTCTCTGCAAATTTAGCGTCTATTACTTGCTGCCAGAATCATGCTGTGCATAGAAATGGCTGCGGCGATGAATATCTGCGAGAAGTGGACAATGGCGGTAGTGTTGCCGGAAGACGAATTTTCGTTGTTCTCACAAAGTTTCTAATTGCGTTCTTGGCAGCCCTTGCTTTTCCTTTCTCGATTCTGATTTATCAACTCTGTTCTTACTCTGCAGTACATGTACCAAGATTAATAAACTCTAAAACATAGTTTGAAATTTTTCCTAAACTAGGAACCGGAGATTGATGTTCTTCGTTTTTCCTTTAGTGTAGAATTGCACTTTCTTATGATTAAACAGGCTTCATCTCATAATTCTTGTGTTGGAGCCTGCCGTCAGATCTCCATGTCGGAGTCGATGCACAACAAGATGGTGACATCGAGGAGAATGGGAGTATGTTTGCCAAACTTGAAGAGAAAATCGGAGCTGTTCCCAGTGGGTCGACGACGGATGCAGAACTTGTTGAGAGGTTTCCTTCGTCTCTCTTTACCTCAAGGAAATGCTGAATTCTCCTGGAGCTCGACTCTCGATATTTCTTTTGCTGCAGAAGAAGTTGGTCAATATGCATATCTCCTCGTTATTTTGAAAATGAGTTATTATTATTGCAGAGAGCGTGATTCTATGTCACCGAAAATAAGGAGCAATAGCGAAAGGTTCGAGTTTCAGGCGGAGGTTTCAAGACTGATGGACATCATCATCAACTCCCTGTACAGCAACAAAGACGTTTTCCTCAGGGAACTCATCTCTAATGCCTCTGATGTAGGTTACGTCCACCCTCTGAACGGAACAATGTAAAAACAGGAGCTGCTTAATTGTTTTCGTATATGTAGGCCTTAAAATAATGTGTCCTAGTTGTCATTTATATTGAAGCTTAGCTTTTGACTACAGGTTTATGTATTTTAATCCAAAGAAAATGATGGTCAGTATTTCGATGTAAATCTATAGGGTTTTCAGTAAAAATTGACTGTTTCAGGAACTTTTGGACAAATTCGTGATAAGAAGCTTTCCCATATTTCATGAGAAGATCCCTGTACAGTCAAAGTGATCATAGGTAGGTCTCTCAGTGATATGCAAGACGGCCTCCATATGATCACTGAGCCATACAGCGACCCCTCATGCATAGAAAGATTCTCATTATGATGTTGTATAAACGTTCTTGAAAGCAGTGTAATTTATTGATGATTTTGCTTTATAATATTTGGTAACATCCTTCTATTGCACTTTGGTGTCGTTTTGTGACAGTGGCTTGAGTTGAAATGTTCTGCAGGCGCTGGATAAGATTCGGTTTTTGTCTCTCTTGGACAAGACTCTGCTGGGTGAAGGAGATGATACTCAGCTTGACGTACATGTAAAGATTTCCACTTCCGGAGACTCTTTCTGCAGCTAAATTGTACTTACATTCTTCGCTTGATTTTATCTGACCTAGTTACACCTGGACCTCGAATAGCCTAACCTCACTCTAATTTAACCACGTAACTGGTGATTGACACTATGCGATGGACAGATTAAGATGGACAAAGAGAAAAATATTTTGTCAATTAGGGACAGGGGTATTGGTATGACTAAGGAAGACCTCATCAAGAATCTCGGCACTATTGCCAAGTCCGGCACATCATGTAAAAAGCATTGCTCCTTGTTCTGTCCTAGTATTACTACCATATTATTTTGCTACACATATCACAAGTGACAGAAGCATAAAAACCACTTTGTTGCACATAAGCTAATTATACAAGTGGGTACGTATTTGATGCACTTGCAGCTTTTGCGGACCAGATGAAAAAAGGAGGCGATATGAGATTCATTGGTCAATTTGGAGTTGGATTCTACTCCGTTTACTTGATCGCTGACTATGTCGAGGTTATCAGCAAACACAACGAGGATAAGCAGTAAGTTGTGTTCTGTGGGGTTTCTGATAAGGGTTAACCTTCCTTCTGACAGAAGAACAGTCTTGAATACCGATTCTACTGCTTACATAATTATATAAAGAAGTTGAATTCACGATAGGATTTTGACTAAAACCTAGACAATTTCATTGAGAGAATGTTCTCTATAAAGCATGTGAAGATCTCCCTATGGTCACAGTGATCACTCGGAGGATTCCCTATGAATGAGAAGGTAATATCTGTTTGGTTACTGTGATCATAGGGAGACCTCCCCATTTATCATGTCAAGGATTCTCTATAAGATGCAATATAAAAGTTTTTGAAACAGTCTGACTTTACTGTAAATACTGTTCATCGCAAAACCTGACAACTCGGGGCTCTGGAACATGAAAGCATTAATTCACATCCCTGGTCTAGTTAATCTTGGAGATGATGTCATGGCCACATCGTTGTTTGACTTCGTATTGCTTCAGATTTGCACTATCGAGACCATTTGCATTATCGAGACCATGTGCATTGAAGGCATTGATCTATTCTTTGCAGATATATTTGGGAGTCGAGTGCCGATGGAAATTTCGTTATTTCAGAAGATACAGAAAATGAGCCAATAGGTAGGGGAACTGATATAAGAATACATTTGAAGAAGGATGCTTTGGAGTACGTGACAGAAGAGAAATTACGGGTATGCGTCTTCCTTCCTTCATTTGAGCCACGAAGAACAAAAGAATGGATGGTTTTCTTATAAAAATTAATCACTAACTTGATTGCAATGCTAACTGCAGGAGTTGGTGCAAAGATACTCTCAGTTCATCAATTTCCCAATATACCTGTGGGCAAGTAAGGAGGTCGAGGATCAAGTGGATGATGAAGAGGCAAATACAACGGAAGATAACATGTCCTCTGAGGAAGGATCGACTGAAGAGGACGCTGAAGATAAAGAAGAAGAGACTGACGGAGCTAAAGAACCCAAGGCTGAAAAGGGTGAGTAATAAGTAACAACTTTATTGTTGCTGAGTATCTTGCCCTCCTAGTGAAGCAAAGAATCATGCTAAATAATCAAAACTTTCTATTTTAAGCTTGACTGCTTGCAAATGTCCTCATTAGTCGCACCAAATGCACCATTAGAAGTATCAATAATTGCTGTATATAAAGATCATAATGTCTGACATGCCTTACACCAAAACACTGTGAAACTAGAAATAAAAACGATCAAACGAACTGAGTGGAATTGGGAACTTCTTAACGATGTCAAGGCTATTTGGCTAAGAAATCCGAAGGATGTTACTCCTGAAGAGTATAACAGCTTTTATCGATCTTTGACTAAGGTATGTATCCAATCTAGCTATACTGAATCGCAGTATCCATCCATTTTGTGGCTGAACGTGATGACATGAATTTTGTAAACTAGCGTATCAGTGGTCCACATTTGTCGTCCTGCCTTATATTACATTTGGTACTGCCCAGTCAAGTTCATTGCAGAGGGGTTTTATTGATCCATTCAATTTTTTCAATCTTAGTCTAATTTAAGTGTGCTTTGTACTGGAGTTGGCTAGTATAGAACTAGCTATGAACTTCACTATTATTCGTTCTGTCGACCTCGATGAATTTCTAGAGTCCTACATTGAACGTGAACGTGTCTTGAGGTCTAGGACTTCAGCGAAGATAATCCTCTAGCTTCGACACACTTCAACGCCGAAGGGGATGTGGAATTCAAATCTGTCCTCTTCATACCGCCAAAAGCTTCTCAGGAAATGTTTGATACCTATTATACTAACTCACCGCGACTGAAGCTATATGTCCGGCGGATCTTCATATCCGACGAAATAAAAGAGCTTCTTCCCAAGTACCTAACTTTCTTAAAGGTGTGTTCTTTTCACTATTGGTTTATGTTTGGAACGTAGTTAATGTTCGCAGAGTCTACAATGAACGTTATTCATGTACTCTTCATGGTTTGTGGATCAAAGTATCGGCATTGAGGTTTCAGCTTAGTTTAGGTAACATGCACAAATACGCACGTGCCAGGCCATACCTTGTATTTGTACTATTTTTTGGATTCTTGCAGCATATAATTGTCCTTCACGGTTCTTTTGTGCTCTTAATCGTTATCGCGGTTTCTCAGTCTCCCAAAGTCACGGTTACAATTATGTCGTGGTGAAGGGATGGATTCAGTTGTATGGAAATGGGGTAGATTTCAGACACATGGGGGACCAGAATTGATTCCTCAAAATTGTGAATCCAGATCAAGGAATATTGTCCTGACGCCAATTGTTGACAGGGTATTGTGGACTCGGACACTTTACCTCTGAATGTCTCTCGAGAGATGCTGCAGCAGCACAGCAGCCTCAAGACCATTCAGAAGAAGCTCATCAGGAAAGCTCTGGATATGATCAAGCGCGTTATGGATGATGACCCTGATGAGATAATATCATCAGAGGATGCAGGTATACTTTACGAACTTTCTGGTCACCAATTCCAGAATTCGATCCTAATCAGTAAGTGAAAAAATTGCGCATTGTCATAGAGGTGCGCATGACTACTCTAGCCTCTAGTTGAAATAAGTGTCTCCTTGCATAAAAGTGTACCGTCTTCTTTCTTCGTCACAGATGAATTGGAAGAAGACACAGAAGAGATCAATGATAAGAAGGGGAAGTATGCTGAGTTTTGGAAGCAGTATAGTAAATTTATCAAGATGGGTATTCTTGACGATAAGGCGAATGGAAAACGCTTGGCCAAACTCGTGCGTTTTCAGAGGTATAATTTGGTACAGAATTACGTGTCTAAGTGCAAAAGTGACTCCATTACTTCCAGGTCTTTTCTACTCTTCAGGAATTAGTGGACATGTATTTCAAAAATGTTGAAAAAAAAGAGTACAGCCAGCAACCTCATTCATGGGTATACAGAACGTGATATTCGTTAATTTGGGAAAAACAGTTTCCCATAAACAGATTTTGGGATACAAAATTTTGCATTTGTGAGAATATTTTGGTGTTTCAAAGTGATTTTTTTTGTAATTCCTTCTAGACATTTCAAAGACATTTCAGCATTGATGTAAGGCCTTGAAAAAATCATCAAAAAATTCACTCTAAATCACCTAGAAGCTCTTAAAAATGAAAAGTTAGAAGTCCCAAATTCAGGGTTTTTTCCCAAATTAATGAATATCGCGTTACAGATAGTTTGATGTGCACTGATAGATGGAACGGCCAGTGAAGAGCTACTCGTTATAATTAGCCTGTAGTACACCCACTCACGGTGAGTTACAGTGATGTTTTTGAGATGTACAACGATCTTACTTCTCAGATGCCAACACTTGTTTCGAAAAGGAATTCGCATGGAAATGTGCTTCTGAGGACCTGATAACTTTTCTCTTCATCACTCATCGCACCAATGTCATGCTGCCATTATTGCTAGTTTGATTGTCTGCACTAAAATACCACTCGTGTTCTTTCCATTGTACAGCTCGAAGTCTGGTGAAAAGCTGATATCTTTTGATCAGTATGTCGCTCGTATGAAGACGGATCAAACGCACATCTACTTTATCACGGGGCAGGATAAGAAAGTGTTGGAGAAATCTCCTTTCTTGGAGAAGCTTCTGAAGAAGGACTATGAGGTATCTGCAAATGTTCACATTGAATACACTACAGATGGGGATGATTAAACTTCAAAACCTTTAGAATACGTTCTGATTAATTAAGCCTGTTACTTAGATATGAGAAGATTGTCATCTTGTATTCCCAATGCACATTGAGCGTTATCTAGTATCAAGAATCAGACTGAGCTGTTTCATAATAACATTAGCCCATTCAGTTCAAAAAACCTGGCCACCGCGTTTGTTTGAATGCGCAGGTTATATTCTTCACAGATCCTCTTGATGAGTACTTGTTGCAAAACTTGATGGAATATGAAGATAAAAAGCTACAAGATGCCTCCAAAGATAATTTGAAGATAGGTGGTAAAGAGAGCAGGGATAAAACGAAGGAACTGGAGAAGGCATACAAGAAGCTCACCAGATGGTGGAAGGATTTGCTCAATAGCGAGAATCTTGAATCCGTTAAGGTTATTTTCTTACGACACAATCCTGGACATGAGTTCTAGACAAAAAATTCTGAAAAAATTACTCTTGTTATGCTTTTTTTTCTTATCTAACTTTGCGAGGAGATTGCCTGGAAATCACCAAGTTAAAATAATCTAAATACGCATGCAGCCGTGGGTTTATTTCAGCTCTGGGTTATCTAGATTTTGAATCTTGATGATCGAGGTTCAATTTGTAACTACTTTTGAAATGCAGGTAAGTACTCGATTAGCAGATACACCCACGGTGGTGGTTACTTCCAAGACAGGATGGTCATCGAACATGGAACGGATCATGCTGGCTCAAACACTTGTAGACCAGTCGAAGGTGGCTTACATGAAGAGTAAGCGCACTCTAGAGATCAATGCAAGGCACCCCATCATTCAAGAGCTTCGTCAAAGAGTTACAGACGATCCCAAGGTTCATTTTGAGCTACTCCTGTTTGCATTATAACTTCGAATGAATGACGTACGTTATTGCCATTTACCAACTTGGATCTTTCTCAATTTGATCTCTTTTGTTTTGAGTTACAGGATGAAGTCGCAGTGAGGGCTGCTACCCTTCTCTATGAAACTGCGTTGTTAGAAAGCGGATTCACGTTGGAGAACCCAAAGATCTTCGCTTCTCGCATTCATTCAGTCATCAAGTTGAACCTGAACTTGGACCCTGATGCTCAAGTTGAGCAGGATGACGATGAGACAGACAAAGATGGAGACACTGATTTGGACACCAATGAAAATATTGAGGGCTCAGAAGACACTCAGAAGGCAATTTTCATTTCCAATTTGTTCTAGGTGTACCTAAAACCGACATTGATTTGCTTTATGAAGTTTTCAATGTGCTCTTACTGACATATATCCTTTGAAATATCGAATGTGTTTGGGTAGTATAGACTCTAAAAGGCGAATGAATAACAAATACTCTGCAAATGGTCAGATTCAATTACCATTGTTCACTTGCTCCCAGCCCAGCGATATTTTTTCCATCAAACATGATGTTCTTATAGATTCAGTAGAGAGAAGATCCCCAGTTTCTTGGTGGAACCTACATTCGTTACGAATGTTCATTCAAAGTCTGACATCACTTCCCACGGGACACATGATTTTCTGTTGGTAATAGGCTCAGTTGTGAGTCAATTTTTGTTTTTAGAGTAACACCAGTTCCTTGCACTGTTTGAATCATTTTCCAGGAAGGACTAGATTTAACTGACCCAGAGCCTGTGGATTTGTTGGCTGAACACCTCCGAGACGCATCTGGACAAGAGGACCTTGGCTTGGACAGTATGCACTCAACAAACAACGACGGTATGGGAGATGACAATGGGAAGGCTCAACTTATCAAGCAAGCAACACAACATTCAAAATCTGACATAGGGCATTCACTAAGAGATGAGTTATAAAATTCCTGACCCTCAGTAAACATTAGCAAGGTGCATAGCTTTTGAATGAGGGCCTCATTTTTGGAAGCGGAATTATTTTGATAGGCTCGACGAGGACATCACAAAATACTGACAAACACTGGTTTCTATTTTGTGGGTTAAGTGATGTTGAATATGAAGGACAACTTTAAAGTAACGACAATATACTATGACCTCTGTAATGACATGCTCTACGTCGACAAACTGAATTACACCATGTGGGTAAGTGACATAGCTTAACAGCAAATGCATAATCTTTTTGTAACTGGAGTTTCGAAATTATAAGAAACGGGGTTAATTTGTTATTGAACAATAGAATCGGAAAAAAAGTGGCCCATGAAAAGAAAGTTTTTGGAGCTTGTGGTTGGGCTTGAAACGCCATATTTGTTAATTTGGGAAGAAACGCCCATTTTGGGAATAAACTAGGTCTAAGGTGATCACCTTAAACCGAGCTCTAGGTTTCAGTAGCGTTTTTTTTGGTACACGTGCCCTCACTTGAGAGGAGGAATTTGTAAGGGACGAAATCTCAGTGGCTCAATCTGATAGTTTAAAATCTGGCGTTTAAACGGTTTAAGGAGAAACGTTGGGTTTAAGATGAAATACAACTTGGGAATCTGATTTTCCCAATTTAATGAATATGGCATTTTGATTGTTTGGTTCGTCATTGCCGTTTAGTTTTTGTTGTGCTTGGAAAGCCTTTGTTTTTTTTTCTTGAGCCATATTAAAGATTGAAGTTAAGCTACCGGTGCTACAGATCCTCAGTGCACTGCAAGCCAGGCGTGTGTTGTTGTGTAAGTTGTATGTTGTGAGGTGATTTCCTCTTATTTGTTCAGTTTCTCTGAAGAGTTGATGTTCTAAAGAATGCTCAGATTTTAAATTAGCAGTAATTCTTTAGCACTTTAGCTTAATTTTGATTATTTGGTGCACTGTTTTGTTTTCTGTTATAGTAGGGAAGTTTCTCACATTAGTGTTTTCTAGATATTTTCATTTGAGGCATTAAAGGTCCATATTGTACATGCACAATTTGTGACTTAATTATTCTATATTGTACATTTGGCTCTCTTTTATTTTATAAAAAACTAGAGTTGTATGGAATGTTAAAGTTTCAATCTAGAGTCATTTTTGCAATAAATTGACACAAATTATTGTTTCAACTTTCTCATAATAGTTTAGCTTACATCTAAAATTGACAATGGCTTTTAAATTAGAAAGCATTATTTAACTCTAGAAGATGGTTTAATACCTACGTGCTTTACCCACTTGATCCATCAAATCTCTTTGCATATTCTTGTGTTGGTTGGATATCATTATGTTTATTGTGTTGCTTCAAATCACATACAAGATATGCCTTCCTAAATTGGCTTGATAAAATTTGAGCATTAGAAACACATGCTAATTACAACATTCAATTGCTTTTATTCCTACCAATATATGACTCCAAAAATATCTCCTAGAGTTTTTAGGAGCAGTATTTTCAGAATAATCAAATGTAATGTTTATGACTCACCAAGATAATAAATAGTATTTTCGACTTTATTCTAAGATTGTAATTGTAATTACAATTAGTGACAAAGTTGGACAACCTTCTTGTTTTGTGATCTTTTCATATTTGACCTTATGTTAGTTTTAGGCCTCACAAGATTTTTATTATTAAGTAAATATAATAGTTTTAAGCGTGACTATTCCTAATTGTAAGGATATTTTTTAGTCTAGACCATTCACATCTTTCATCAAATACAAGTTGTTCTTGTAAAAGTCTAATTTAAACATAGTGTCAAGTATTAAAATCAATTCACCTAAAGAGAAACCAAATAGCCTTATACCATTCTATAATTTTTTACATAAAAGCATTGCCCTTACGTTGTCATTTTATTTTTTTCAATTTTAGAAATAACACGCAATTGAAAATGACATTAAATGAATTGTTTGTTTGTTCACTTGAATTGCATGGTTGTTTGTCATTGTATTCAAATTGAATAGGAACATCCATTTTTTAATAACTTTATTAGAAAGTACATACCTAGAAGAAAAACATGTCCTAAATGACTAGTTCCCAACAATTGCAAACGTCCTAAACAAATGTATGAACTAGCTGTTTGGGATATGTTTTTCTTCTAATGATATGCTGCAAAGTCAATGCAATTCTTGTGTATTTCCATTTATAGTCATGTTAATTATTTTGATTTCTGCCAATTTGATAAAAAGGAATTTTTTTAAGCAATCAATTACATTACAAGTATATTCATTCAAACTCAAGTAAGTGTCAAAAAAATTAAACCTCCCATAATAATCAGCAACAAGTGGATCCTTCTCAAGCAAGATTTCCTCAAAAGAATTTTGATGAAGACTGTAAAAGCAGGTTACATTGTTGAGAGAAAATTCTACTTTCAAAAACAAGATACTGAAGCATGGAATAAAAAATCACAAAAACTCTATAAATAGCATATCTAACTAAATATGGACTTTCCAAAGTCCATATATACCATCTCAAAAATTGCTTTGAGTTGCAAAAAAAGCTCAAAGAGATTTGTAAAACATTGGACAGTACTTGCAAAACAACAAGAAGTTTGTTTAATGAATTAATATGCAAAACTTTAGTAAATATATATATGCAAATATTTTAATATCTCTAAAATCTAAGAAAGAAGAAAAATCATAATTACATAAATATTGTAAAACTAAAATTATAGGGGAAATTACAAATAGGGGCACGAAAATGAAAAATATTACAAATAGGGGCATAGTTTCAAAATAATTACAAATAGGGCACAATTTCAAAAAAATTGTAAGTTTTTATAAAAAAAATTGGTTTGGACATTGGTTGATTTAGATATATCACATGAAATGTTAGCTAACTTTTGAATAATTTAAAGGCCTCTCCAAATCAAGCTTAAATAAAGAAATTTTAGCAAAGGGGATAGTTATTTTTAGAAAGACCTCTAAATTTTTTGGAGGTTAGCTAACATTTCATGTGATATATCTAAATCAACCAATGTCCAAACCAAAAAAATCTACAAAAACTTACAAATCATTTTGAAACTACGCCCCTATTTGTAATTATTTTGAAACTATACCCATTATTTGTAATATTTTTCATTTTTGCTCCCCTATTTGTAATTTCCCCAAAATTATATACAATTAAAGTTCTCAAAAAAAAATCTTATGATATCTAAACCATCTATAATGTGGTGCTTAGTTATGTATTCTTATGACAAGTTTGACCAATTAAAGAAGTTTGGAGATAAGTTTAATACATTGGAAGATCTTCTAATTTTTTTGCATAATCTATAGTAACACAAATAATCCTAAATTAGTTCAATACGTCATATTTGAAGCAACAACTAGGTATTGTTCATTAAAAAAGAAAAAAATTCTTGAAGCTCTTTGTTTTCAATGGGCACAACGGGAATTCGATGTAAGAACTTTGATGGCTTGTAGATGTACTTTTGAAAATGTCCAATATCCTGAGATTTGTTTAATAGTTTTGACTAAATACCTTGAGGATGAAGTCCTCAGGTTAACTTCAAAATATTATTTTAAAATTCCCAAAGTTTAACTACTTGAATTCTTGCTTGAATTATTATTTTTATAAATACCACAAGTAATATTCATATGTTGTTTTTGAATTACATTTAATTTTCATAAGAATATGTGTATATGTAATTAAGATTCAAAATTCAAAATTCAAGATGTAACCACTTAGAACAATTTGTTTTGGTAAGTGTTTCATATCAATGGTTGTTGGTGCATTTTACTTGATTGCTTTGTTATTAAGCTACACAAAATGTTACATTTATAATGCTTCCACTAATTTCTCAACATTTTACACTACATAAATGCTTAATGATGTTATAGGAATTTTCATCAATAAATATTACAATCAATTAATTTTAAGCGCTTGGCAATGACAACAAAGTTACAAAAAAACAAACTAACAATGTAGAGGTTGTAAACCATGTGAAATCCTAGTATTTTGGAGAGTTGCATGATCCTTCAAATGACTAAGTAGTAAGTCATGAGGTAACTTTCCAAGGTAAGACAACCTAAATGCAATATAATTTAGTGTACCTTATTCTAAATTGACATGTGTTGCTATTAAAAACTTCTAGAATTTTGCCCCCCTTTGAGTAAGCTCCAACTCTTCCATATGAATGCAACTCTTCTTTGACACATGACCAGATTTTTCAAGAATTTTGGTGACTTGTTGCTTACCAATTGGTTCTCAAAAGAGCAATTCACAAGTAATATATAATCCATAGGTAAGAATAATTATGAACTATTCAAAACCAAAAGTGGGTTAATATGAGATGCCAACTAGGAAATGATGTGACATTTCCAAAAAAAATCTCACCCATAGTCTTGCTAATGTACCACTCAAGCAAATTGCTTTTAAAAATTCAGAAACCAATTAAACTAGTATGATGACCGGTTCTAAGAAAACAATCACCTAATATCCTTGATTGCAATCCTACTTGTCACTATTGCACTGCTATTTGTTGAGCAAATTTTGACTCATTGCTTGTTACACTCTCAACTCTTCAAGTTTCATAAATCCTTGTCATATAATGTTAGTGAATTTTTTTGCGTTGCAGGTTATTTGTTGCATTACAGAGCAACTTGTTGCTAGCTGTGAACGCATGTTGCTTTGTGCTTGCACATTGATGAATAATGCTGCAATTCAACAAGATGCACTAACATTGTTTGACAAGAATTTAAGTAACTTGATGAGTGGAGGGTGTAACAAGCAACTAAGGGGCGGTTTAGACTACGTCCCATGTCCCATGTGACAAAGTCCCACGGGAGTGCAAAATCCCATCTTTCAAGTTAGAGAAGATGGGAAAAGATGAGACTTGGGCTAAAAGATGGGTTTACCAAAATGCTAGACTCAATCTTGGAGTGAAGTCCCACTTTTTTTAACGCCAAAACTTAGAAAAGTGCTGCCATGTAGGCTCCATGTAAGTAAGTGGGATGTGGGACTTGAGATATAGTCTGATATGCAAAGTCCCATCTTTTGCCTATCCGCCAATCAGATTCTCAAATTTCATCAGATGTCAATTGGACTTGGGACGTGGGACGTAGTCTAAACGGCCCCTAAGTTAGTTGAAATTTGCTCAACGAATATCAGTGCAACAATGACAAGGAGAGTTGCAATCCAGGATACAGAAGCGCAGGTGTGGATCGGGTTATTATCTATCCCTCGTCTCGCGAAACTGACGGAACGTCCTCCGCCGCCCCCGCCTTCATTTCTTTCGCAGTAGCAGCTGCAGCAATTCCGATTCTCGTTTTGTGGGCAAAGAAAATGATGCAAATGGACGCACGGTACCACGATCTCCTTGAAACAGTAGATTTTTTCAATGAGTCCTCTGATAATTGTAATTTTTTAAAAATCTTTATGGTTTCTGAGAGTTGTAATTTGAAGATTAGAGATCTATCAAAGTAAGCATGCCGGAATAATGAGTCTTCATGGACTAATCTGCGTTTTTTCTTGCAGAGACAGGTCTTCCACCGAGAAAACTGAAGAGCCAAGAGTATTGACGAAGCGTTGTTGCAGCTATATTTGATTTGATACATGTCTGCTTCAATCAGAGTTCTTGTTATTGTTATTTTGTCGGTGTTGTTGCTCTAAAGGTTCATTATTTATCCTTCCTCGCGGTTGAAAGATTGAGGAGGTTTAAGGTGGCTCTTGGATTGAATAAATTTAATACCGGATGTTTCAGCACGGTACAGATGATGATGATACGGATGGATTAACGTGCTTTCCTTAGAATTTCAAACTCGTTTAATTTCCCCTAGGCGCCACTGACACTTCATGTAACCTATCGGCAGTTGCAATACATTCCATAGGTTACTGAAAAAACTTCTTTGAACTACAATCTTTCGTAGTCCTTCCAGCAATAACCATCTCTTATTCTTGAAATTATTGCCTCTCTGTGAGCGGAACGACGGAAGCAATAGCTTTGGTGAAATGGTATAGGCCACAGCAAACTCTCGTCAAGGGAGTTGCATATGAATTCCCTAACAGGTGAGACAGGGAAAATCATAGGAGAAATAGACAAAAATGTTTAACAACTCACAGGGAAAACATGAAGAATTTTTGAAATGAGACAAGGAAATTTACAAAAGTTTGCTGTGAGGATCACGGAGAAACTTCAAGATGATTAACAGTAACTGAGGATGTAGTAGAAATTTTAGAGCAACACTCGCGGCAGAGATTTTCAATAGTAGGTATCTGTGTTACTCCTAAATAGCTTATGTTCAGTAGGTGCTTTCCTTAGATGTGGCAACACTACCTTGTGGATAGTTAAATATACTCCCAAGACTCTCTACACTTTTTCAGATTTTTATACAATAATCTGATGATTGATGAGCAGCATGTTGTCTTTAACTCCTAAGCGTCGCAAACAGAACAATACTTTTGGGAGAGCATTTTAAACTAACTAGAATAATTTGGAGTGTAAGCAACAATTAAAAAATCCACGGTAGAAATTTGTTGGCAAGCGCAAATCTATAATTTCGGTAGAAATCCACCATACAGATAAAGAGATTATAAAGTTTGATGATTAAACTGTTCCCGAAATCTGGATCCATAAAACATCCTCCGTGACTCTTAGGGGTTAGCCAATCTGTGAGCAAATTTTTTTCTATAACTCAATAATTCTTGGAGAGGCAATGACGCGGGCAAGAGTGAAGATCACGCCGCTCGGGAGGAGACCGCCATCCAGCAATCGGCAGCGATCCACAACTGGAGGGGGGCTGAATAATAAAAAGGACTGCAGCAATGAATCAGATGCCTTGAGATTAAGCTGGGACCACGACTCCGAGAATTGTCCTCCGAACCTCGATTACAATGTGATCGAGGAAATCGCCAACGGAGTCGAGAAGATGATTTTGTCTTGGTCTCATCTTGACGAAGGCGAGCACGGGCACATTAAGACCACAAGTGTAGCAGTTCGGGAGGAGGAGAAATTGGCCTCTGAGAAAGAATCTCACTCTTTGTGGAAGCTGCCAGAGGAAAACAAAGTACATAAATTGCAAATTCCTTCTTTAATTTACACTCAAGTGTGATGTACTGATGAATAATACGTTCATAACGAACATTTTTTTAAGGTGAATATTCTGTCTAACTGTTGCAAAGTAGGCGCCCTTGAACATGCATTTCTTAAAAAAGAAAAGCAAGTTTCCATTAGATGTTACGCCTTGAAATAGAGTTGGTAGTATGGATCATTTTTTTGTATTATTTTGATCTGTTTTTGTAGTTTTTACAAATTAGAATGTCAAGACACCTATTGCCTGGAGAAATATCCTTTTTCCAAATCTCTTCCATTATTAGAGACCTGTGCATTTGATCTTCCTTAGGTGCATTCTTCTTATTAAAGCATATAAACATTGGCCCTATTTTTAGAATTCGACTTTCTAATTGCAGTCCTAAAGTTCTCTCCTAAGAAAAAAACATTGCAGGACTGGCCAAACGCAAGAAAATAGTACATAAGGTAGCCTGCTCATATTCCGCTTAGTCTCTAGAACCGCGCACCTCATCAAATGTACTCTGCTGGTATTTGAAGTTTTTCATATCCTTTCAATAATGTACAAGTGATGTATATTTGAGGAGGTGGGCGGTTTTAGACCTGTGGCCTTTTCACTTCAAAATTTCATAACTATTTCCACAAAGCTCCAAAAAATATGAAACAACTTGTCAATTCTTCTTGTCTTTCAAGGAAAATTTACTGAAAAATTGTTCAAGAAGTTCCACCTCCCCAAAATTCAAAATTCAGTTTCAGCCCTTCAAGTTAGGTGGACAATTTATGAGCACACTACTTTAGCTGTTTCTTGCCATCACCCTCTACTCTGCCGTGATGTATGGTTGTGGCTGGTTGTGCAGGTCCCCCTAGACAATATTCCACTGCAAAAGAGGGAAAGTTTGGAAGAATTTTGCGTGGAATCGGAGATCATGAGCGACTTTCTCTCACCAAATCAGCTTCACACACGACCACAAGAAGCGGCACTGACGGCTTCAATTCCAGGCAATGTCGCCCCTGAAACATCCGTAGATGGAAACATCTCTGGAAGTGGAATGGAGCATGCTCTCAGCAACATTTTAACGGAAGCAGTAAAACACAGGTGCAGCAAATTCTCATCTAACAAATTAAGTTAGGTCACATCTTCTCATGCCATACACTCAATCCTATAAAATAGGGGTAGTCATAGCACTTTCTTGGCCGCTTGTAGTGAATGAGAATGTGAACATGTTGCTTTGCTATTGGCTACCTGAGTTTTTGTTTCAATTAGCGTGTGAAACTTCTCACTGCCCCCATTCTTCTCCTTTGGAGGTGAAGAATGGGCATTTCACATGAGAAGTTTCACCTCCCTCAACCCACACTTCACTCCCTCAACTCACGTTTCACCTCCCTCAACCCACGTTTCACCTCCCTCAACCCACGTTTCACCTCTTGCAACCCATGTTTCACCTTGTCATGCTTGTTTTTCTCATTGATTATGTGATATCTATTTAAAATTACTGCATCTTCTGAAAAACAAGTAATCATTCCCCATTCTCATTCTCCCAAACAAACAAATGAGATATCGCACCATTTTCACAAAGAATGAGCTCCTATTGAGTCCTCTTTTCTCTCCACAACTTCTCAATCTCCATTCTCTTTTCCATGACTACCCCTAATGTGCACATAACATGATAGATTCTAAGGATATACAAGGAAATTGCAATTACAGAATAGGTAATTAGAGAGATTTGATTACGGGTTGGCTTTTTTTTTCAAAGAAGTCTAACATTAGCCGCAATTTCTCATAGAAGATTGATGTGTGATATGGCAGCGGAACGATGACCCCGGGTGATACACAAACTGAGAAAATGTTGACAAAGACAGCTGCATGTTGGTACATGGAAGCGAGCAATGTCCCCGTAGAGAATCCTGTCAGCGCAGAAGATATAATAAGTGGTCTGAAATGCACAAGTACTGCAGGCAATAACACAGATTCAGAGTCGACGTCGACCTCAGTTAGTCTTCATCCAAAGCGATCTCGTGAATCCAGCAAACCTGCTCAGAAGGATGTTTCCCCAACCAGTGAGAAATCAGTGAAGAGAATGCAAAGTCAGGAGGAGAGCTCCAATAAAAAGCTCCAGCTTTCTGTGAGCAAGAAAACAAGACGGTCCGAGAAGGTAAAAAAATGCATCTTCGTTACCACTAGACCCAAAAGTGACACTAGCAGTTTATAAATAAACTTAAAACTAAGCGCTCTTGCACCCAAACAAGACAGGTACTTACCCAAACCATTCATGCAAGTTAACATAAAAGAATAGAATTTGTGTAGGTGACGGTTTATGATTGGATGTGACATGGTCTTTTTGTTGTCGTTTTTTCAGGGGTTTAGTGTTCACAATAGGTCAATTTAGGGAATTACCTTTAACAATTTGTAATTTATTCATACGGTCTCAAAAAATTCCAAAAACAATTTTGCTTGCATTTGTACCCATTTCCTAACAAGCCCATGCCAATAGATTATCAAAAAACCCTCCAAATTAACACATCTGAAGTAAGTGTCTCTTTTAGGTACTTCTACCTTAGATTTCAGCAAAGACTAGCAACCATGAGATCTACACCAAATGGTGCATTTAGGTTGCCTTAACAATTAGGTTGCCTTACCATGGAAATTTACCTCATGACTCATGGCTTGACCACTCGTATGCACAAGTAACTCTTTAAATGTTAAGATGTCTCATGATTTATGACATGGACACCACTAATTTGTCTTTCTGAAACTATGTTGTTATTGCCAAGGCCTTTAAAAGTTGCTTATAGCAGTAATTATTGCTGTAAATTACTGTAGCGCAGTAAGTATTTAAATAATGTAAAATGTGGAGAAATAATTGTGGGCAACCTAAATGCACTATTTGCTGTAGATTTCAGCGGAGACTGGCAAGATTTCAACTGACGCGTGTCCCTTTTAACAACTGGACAACAGAACTGGATTGTGTAGAAAAGCTGTATTTTTTCCCTCAGAAACCCAGGCCACTTTAAACCCAGCGAATTGTAACGCAGTTTCTAGCGTATACCATGCCAATGGGGTTTCTAGAACGGGTTAGGGAGTAGGGTTGTCTATTAGTTTTGAGTACCGAATTTTGTGCCTGGCAGACTACAACAGTGCCAATCAGCGGAGCAAGCTATTCTGAGGATGAAGATTGTACGAAAAGCCCAAAGAGTGATTGCTCTCTATTAGATCTGACATCAAATTCCAGCTGGAATGATCCTCTCGTCGGGAGTCCAATTCGAAAGCCTCCTGCTCATTCCACGGATGGAGCGCACATTGAAGAGTTTGGCCCTTGGGACAACATTGCTGGACATGCACCAGTCATTGTATCGCGCGTTACAGCAAGGCTTGATTCGGATTTAGGTCAGTACCTGTCCAAGTTCATTAGAATTTCAGGTTACACAGGTATAGACTCTGCTATAGTCACTACAAGAAAACAGGGACCTAATCAACAATATTGTGTTGATTTGGACATCTTGGTCTTGACATTTTGAACATAACAATGTTGATTAGGATATTTTTGTGTTGATTAGGATCACTTCATTAGGACCCATTTGATTTGGACATCTTGATTAGGACATTTTGAACATACCAATGTTGATTAGGACTTGTTTATGTTGATTAAGATCACTTGATTATGATATTTTGAACATAACAATATTGATTAGGACATGTTTGTGTTGATTAGGACCACTTGATGAGGACCCATTTTCTAGTGATTGTTCCGGCATTTGAGTAATCCTGTTTTGTTTTGATAGCAATGGCCTCCTTCAATGTAGGCGGCCTTCAACCCTGGAATCGTCCCGTGTGTGTGGTTGGCATGTAATCTTGATGCAGACCGGTAATTAAAGGTATTGTACATTTACTGACGAATTGCTTGTGTTGTAAAGAGAATTGCACTAAAGAGAAGACAAGCTTTGTCTCTTTCAAGTTGTGGAAGGCAAACAAGCAGAGCGAGTCCGGGCTCGAAGGCAGTGGTGAAGTTGGATCACCCGAAGAGAAAGCGCGTCAGTCAGTACCAGAAATGTTTCAAGGCTCCACCAACAATCCTGAAAGCCAAAATTGTGTGGTCGCTGAGCAGACCATAATTTCTCCTCAAATTTCCGATCTGGTAACTACCGAACACTTTTTGAAACGTCGAATCGTTGTACGATGCATGACACTTATAACCAACAACTCCCAATTCAACTGGTTAGCCTAAGGCTTTGTCAAAAAAAATTATCAAAAATTTGAGTCCATCAAGATGAAGCTTTTTGTACTGCTTGGTGGTGGGATTATTTTTGAGGTAATGAATATATGTGTTGCGCTTTAGTATTTCTTGTTTGGCCAATAGTTGTTGGTTATAAGTGTCATGCACTATATCACTCATTCAAGTTGGCCAACGACATATGCATTCCTGTTCGCTTAAGGTCACTGGCAAGACGTGAAATTTTTCTTTCTGTGTTATTTATGTCAATCTGTTTTAGTCAAAATGTAATGTGGAGGGAAACGGTGCAACGCAGCTATGCAACGGTGATAGGAGTACCGGGGAGATGGAGGAGCTGCAAATTGCGTTGCTTGAGTGTGCAACTGAGTATGAAATCAAGGTTTGCAAATTTTGTTCATTTTACTGCTAAAAAAGTTCTTGAAATAAGAGGTGTAGTAATTGATACTTTTTGGGCTCTCCATCGCAGTGACCGTCCCTAATTCTCATTCTAATAACCACTTGTCTCGTCTGTTTTGATGCCTCTAGACAATTGAGATGAAGATGAAGCTCAAAAGCATCAAGAACTTGAAGGGTGAGCCATTATTTTTAGAGCCTCCGGTGAATACCTTCTGCGACGTGTCAGATGCTACTGTCTCCGGCTCCAACAAGCCAACCGCCATGGTATCCACTGTAATGATGCAGTTCTACGGAATGGAATTGTCCAAATCCTATGGAAGTATTGCTGCTTAATTTTTTCCGTATTGAGTCCGAAATATGAGAGTTCTGGTTCATTGGTCTCATTAGTCGCATATGTCTCATTTAGTTACTTTGGCCTTTCAAAGGATCAACTTCCTGAAGATGAGATGCAGCAATTGGAGAGGGTGAAGCGGCAAGTGTACAAGCTGCAGCATCAAAAAGGGTGCCTGTCAAAGGAGCTGACAGAAATGAAGAAAAAAGAGAGGTACTAAGTGTACATCGTTGGTTGCTCTTCCTCTGGTGAAAAATCTTTGCTTCATTTAAATATAGTCCTGAGTAGTGTTTTGGTTTACGTCATGATCTGTAATGCAAAAATTGGTATTCAGACAGTTCGAGCTGCAGAAGAAGAGCTTAGACGCTGCCCTGCACAAACTGGACCGCCTTGAGTGGTATGATCTCCGAACTAAATGTGGGAAACTTTCACTAAAATCTGCTAAAAATGTATAACTCATTACGGAAATGTATTGAAAAGTTCACAATCTTCACACATAGTGAACTTCTACAATGTGATATGGTTTTCTCGCAACCAAAGCACTCCTTGTGTTCAGGTGTACTACTTAACGGCACAAATTTGCTTATGCTTAGCCAACAAGCCCTTCTATCTAACACACCACAATGAAATTGCTTTGGGTGATTGGAATTCAGGGAGATGGTGAAAAAGGAGCAGGAAGTGGAAGATTGGCAGCTACGGCAAAGGCATGCTGACGCCCAGTTGCAAGACTCGGTGATGGAGTTGCAAAGATTGAACAACCTCGGCGACCTTGCTGACCTCCCCATGAACACAGCTTCCCTGCTCGCTCTGCTCCCCACCTTACGTGGTTTTGTACAAACACTAGCTCAAAAGGTAACTAGTCTCTTACTGCAACTCTTCTCCAATTGCTTGAATTTACGATTCGAGCTCAAACATGCCTAGAGGACCGCTGAAAGGCCAATAAATTATTTCCTAATTACTTTTGGGAATTGATATGTGCACACTGGGGGTTGATATATGCACACATCCTGGGGGGTAAATTTTAGGTTTCTACCATGAAAAAGTTGAATTTGAGAAATTTGAATTCAGATTTGGACTTAGAGACCATGATTTTGTCTAGAACTGTAAAAAAGGTTGCAATTGAACAACACCCAATGAAAAAGCTTAGCTCGGGGGAAAAGTGTTACTTTTACTTTTGTTTGTAAAAAACGATAAGCTTTTTTCATTGGGTGTTGTTGAATTGCAACTTTTTTTTTATGGTTCTAGACTAAATCATGGTCTCTGAGTCCAAATCTGAATTCAAAATTCTCAAATTCAGCTTTTTGATGGTAGAAATTTATAATTTACCCCCAGGAGGGTGTGCATATATCAACCCTCCGGTGTGCACATATCAATTCCCTTATTTTTTACCATGACTTACAAAGTAGAGAATCTATTCTGATAGCGAACGCACCCCTCAAAGGTGGTTTCGAAAACCTATTCGCATTACCATTAGTAGGATTTACACTGAAAACTGCCTCAAATGGCGTTACAATTGGCAGGGTTTAATGCACCTGGGGTATTGAAAAGAGGGGTTCTCTACTAGACAGTGATCCCAAGTGTGATTCCCAAAATTAGCGCAAGTGACTAAAACACTGCTAAATGTGCTAAAAGCTTCAAATTTAACACTATGATTTTCAAATATCGGGTAGTAGTTTTATTAAATTTAGCCACATTGGGGAACATTGCTACGAATTACATTGATCATTATGAAGCTCATGTGTGGGATGCATTGCGTTCCATTTCAATTAACTATGTATGGTGTTCATTTATACATGATTGACAGGACAATGCCGGTGGTTACTACAGTGACGACCAATCCCAGCACGAAGGAGCTCTTTGTGATTCCACCAGTGTTGATGAAATCGTCAACAATTTGATGTTCGAGATTCAAGGTTTGCAGTATGAGCTGAATGGGATGATACCTCCAAATGGGAATGTCTGTGATGAACCGAAGCCCAAAGTATTGATTTCCCTTTTCATTCTCGTTCAGTCTTCGTTTGTATTTCTATCACATTTTCGTATTTTGCAGCTCAGCTCCAAGCTCTAGCTCTAATAACAACTAGTTTTCTGTTTGCAGAAGATTGCACAGAAGCAAACCAACGTTACAAACAAACCTGCAACAAGGCCCTCCCCACGACTACCAAGAGACCGGTATCCATATCCAAGAGTTAACGCAGCGTGATACCATTTCTCAGAGGAATTCCTATTCATCGCCACCAATGGCTGCACCCAACTGGAGTGCAGCCCGGTAAACAAGCGTCAACCAAAGAGGTAAACAAACATCGAGACGCTCCAACGATTCACTACACTAAAATCTGAAATACCTGTGTGCACCAGTATTTATCAGAGATGAAGCTATATAGCACACGTAAATCTAAACATGCGGAAAAAAATCCATAAGAAACTGAAGAAACCTTAGACAATTTGCAGTGAACTGTCAAGTTTTCGAGGAATGAATCTGACGAAAGTGGAATCAGAGTTCAATGACCCATACTAGACGATTATTTCAATACCTATCTCCGAGACTTTGCCCACTCGTAGATGATGGATTCATAAGCCTCTTACTTCAAAATATCGTAGAATGTAGCTGGCTTGTTTCGTAAAGGACCGCAGAGTTCCTTCAAGGACAACATACACGCACAAATTAAATAACCTTAAAAATTTCTTAAGTATATTCCCTTTAAATTTAACATCATACCACATTTGATTATGGTATCAACCTGATGTTTCTATCAGCAATCAGCATCCAGCCTACTGAACCCAAAGCCAAAACAGTACCACAAACTTCAGAATACCCAAAAGCGCCCAATCGTAAAATAAAATAAGACCAAAAAAACTCTGCTTTGAAATCTAAGAGTAAATTGTAGTAATAACTGAAAAACTCTTCAAGTAAGCTAAAAACTGTATGGGACGATATTTCTTCTACCATCCAAAAAAACGTAGGACGTTAATTCTTCATTCAATCGATATATTTTATTACTTTCCAAATTTCTTTAGAATAGTTTTGTTTAAACTTCTACAGTAAGAGCAGCCACTTTTGACCATTTGGGTACTTAGGAATAAAGGACTCTTTTTGTTTTGCTAGTTACAAAGGGGTAAATGACACACCTCCAATGCCGCAGCAACACGTAAGAGTGTGGCTTCTTGCCACGGTCGTCCAATCAGTTGCAATCCGATTGGCAATCCTTTGGAATCGTGACCCACCTTCAGTTTCCAAACAAAAAAGAGAGAAATGACAAAACCGTCAATACCAGACTTGTCGATTTCCTTTCCATGATTCCAAGTGTAATCAAAATTATTGCCTATATACAAAACAGAGACCAAAGGAATTATTCATCTTGTCCGGAGTCGTTCCCGGAATTCGCCCAGTCGATATGGCCGAGTTGGTCTAAGGCGCCAGTTTCAGGTACTGGTCCGAAAGGGCGTGGGTTCGAATCCCACTGTCGACAATGTCGAATTTTTTTTTTTTTGAGATTTGTGTGTAGGGAAAATTTCATGGATACCCCTGAAGTTTGTAATATTTTCATAGATACCCTACTGTAGCTTTTTCAGAAGTATCGCAATTGTCATACATGTCATTTCCTTCTCCCTTCGTGAAAAAGCAGAGGTATCTATGAAAATATTGTAAACTTCAGAGGTATCCATGAAATTTTCCCTTTTTCCTACTTGGATTTCACAATAAGGGAGATTGAACAGAAAGATGACTAAATGACATATCTACACACCTAAAAGTTTCCGATGAGCTTCGAATCAGGCTAATTACTATTGCTAACCACTCGAATATTATTTTTTAGGGCCTTTTCTAGCAGTTGCTATTTTATTCTTTAGACCCTGCATGCTAATTGACAATTATATCCAACATAGTTTAAGCACGTGATATTTGGAAACCTATCTTCAAGGCTAAGCTATACTGCTCATAACAGTGTGGACCCAGGGGTGAAAAAGCTCCAACTTTTTACAAACATGGATTGAAGTAGTTACCTACCTCTGTACTTGGGCAACTTTACCTCCATTCATAGCAGCAGATTATTAGTTCAGGATCTCGAATCCAAATACGAATAAAGGATTTCCAAATTCATTCTAATTGTGATATAGAATTCTAAGTTCTTCCGTTTCCCCAAACGAAAAATCTGAGCATTTTCCACCCCGGATTCTTATACCGGTATACGCAGTATACCAAGCCTCTTTTAACGTACTGATTACATGGGTATCCAGAATCAACCCTATTATATTATAAACCTAAAAACGAATAGGAAAAAATGAGGGTACTCACCGGAACACTAATAGCAGGCAAGCCGAGAAAGTTGGGGGCTGCAACAAACCGCATCAAATTGCCTGCACCATACAAACAAATTCAACCTTCAGTATTCTTAGTTCACTCCACAGTACATTCCCAACATTCCTAAGCTACAGCTTAGGAAACCTAAACTCAATCTTTGCCAAAGTCAAAAACCACTCTTCGCAGCAGAAATCAAAGCACCAAACCCAAAATTTGAACCAAAGACGTGCACAACTAAGAGTGAAATAATAAGCATAAATAATCCTTACAACGCCTGAAAAAACCAATTTATCTAATCCATAGAGGTAGTTTAACACCTTACTATCTCAAATTGATTATTAAGCATGTCATATAGAAGCCAGGCAAGCAGCTTATCTTCATGTTCATTCTGTTGTTATTTGGACTACTCTAAACCCTAAACCTTTAACAAAAACAAGGTACCACAAAAAAATTAAGAAAATTTTAACCAATCGAGGTGTGGAATTTCTTGGAATTACACTTACCCGTGCAGTCTAAAATAGATCCTAGGACGCCAAGAGTTCTTTTTGTTGGAACAAAAACTTCGTATGGGCCTTTCTGTGAATAAGGGGGAAAAACAAAAGAGAATTTGAAATGCTCACCTGTTGTAGTGATATCACTTTCGCCAAGTGACAGCGACGCAGGTGGAATCAATGGTGCCGTTGCACTGCACAGAATTTTTTTTTAAAACAGGTAGTTTCAGTAAATTGAAAAACTAAAATGCAAAAAAAAGAAAAAGGATTGTACTCATGTAAAAGAGAACTGCATTGGGATTTACTAGTGCATCTTTGTAAATTTCTCACCCAGTAGTTGGAGTTACAATGACATCCACATTCTCAAAAGCTTGCATGTGGAAGTACAACGCCCTGCGTCTGCAAGACCCACCCCCAGAAAAGAAGAAAATCCAAAGCAAGGGTTACTACACTAGCATTTTGCTCATCCACCTAAACTTTTCACCCAGATATGTTGAGATTTTCCACGAGTTTAAATCTCTACAACCAACACAAAAACAGCAACTAACCCCGTAAGGACCCACTGTATACCTCATGTTTCCTTTAGCAGTCTTGAGTACGTCATATAGAGGCTTTCTTTGTTCCGAATTTCAATTTACTTTTTGACCAGCACATGCACTGTTCTTCACTGACTCAGACAACAAAAATTTGATCCCATCTGATTTGAAGTTCCTCACATTATGATCAATTGAAATGGCCATTTTATAAATCGAGAATCCATGTTCTCTTCAGAGGAGCGTCACAAAAGTGATAAAAACGAGGTTTCTGAAGTTTCTTAGCCAGACCTGAATTTTTGGGCGGCGAAGAAGTCGGCAACTGAGAATTCCTTCATCAGACCCAGCGTCCCTTGAACCTCCAAAGTGAGTTCGTTCAATCTGGAATAAAATGAAACCTATCATAACCACAATGTGCAAACAAAAGCCCTTGGCAAATTCACAAGAACAAGTACATTATTGAAAATTTAACAGAAATAGAGTATTAAGCCACGTGGATGGATGGATGAATGGACGGATGGATGGATGGATGGTGCAAAGTTCAACGACACGCACAGCTTTTCGTCATAGCCTGCCAACCCAGCAATATACTCGGAGCCCACAGTCGCAAGATGCCCAATCCTCAGTTCATCCAGCTCAGGCAACGTAATTTCTTTGGTCTGCCAATCACCGAGTCATTGCTAATCCTCAAATCTATACCTTTCCTAGTTTTTAGAGTTCTGGGAAACTAGAATTTCACAAATGTTGGCACTGTGAAAGACGCCATTTTATATCAAACATGACCCAGATTTTTGTAAACACATACCTCAGTCCCAAATTCTTCTAGTAGAAGTTTCAGGCTTTTGTTGCACACCTCAGATACCTCCTTGTCAAATGTATTATTGAACCACTGCTCCGAGATTCATACAAAGGAATTAGAAGATATGGAGAAATGTGTAGCTGGATCACTCCTAAAATCATGTGCAAACTCTATGACATAAACTGCAAAAATGAAGCATGAGAGAAGACTAAAATCCTTACATCAGAGTACTTCCCGAGTTTTAAGGAAGCCAAAGTAGCTTGACTGAGATCCGGCACGCACGGAGGCAGCTGCAACACCGTCCAAAAGATTCAATTGTACGGTAAAGGATACTGAAACCAGTTAGAGACCACGTATAATATCCTATACTGAACCCCGTCGCCAACTTCCCACTTTAAAAGTGCATACAAAAATTCATAAAAAAATTTAAAAAAACTAATGCTCGAGTTCCTAAAGTGATCTTTTCACAGGCTCATAAAAATTATATTTCTAAATTTGTTGAAATGCTTAGAAAGTGAGGCAAATAGTATCCTCTACCTTAAATTCGAGACCAGGAAATTCAATAAAGATTACAAGACAGACATATCCAAGCCACACTAAACAATCATGGGTGCTGCTATAAAGGAGAAACCAGCATTTGGACTTCGGAGAGAGGTGATACTCACAGGCCAACTGTGGAGCATGTCAGCTGAATGTTCTCCAAGCATTGCTGAGTATCTGCAATCACAAAGTTTCTTTTCTTAATGAAATTGACTCTATTTCAATGCACTGCATGGAGACCAATCAATGTTCGCCATGAAAAAGCTCTTAAATGCTAGACAATTTGAGGAGGCTATTTTAGCATGCTAAGTAATAAAAGTGCACAGCTCTGAGTACTGAGTACTTACACAAGCAATGCATCTTCTGTGCTTGTGGTAATGGGACCACAAGACTCCATGGACCATCCCACACAAAACAACCTGCCAATTCACAAAGTCAGATCATGTGAGATCAGAGACTAGATCTTTAACACAAGACAAGCAATGGTATAAATTATCTTATTGTTTAAGTACAAACATCTGGCATCGACAAAGATCAATCATCTCAACTGAAAAGGTAAAATAAAGTGTAAAAAAGAAAGATGATAATTTTTATATAAGCAGTGAAAAGCAATGTTTCAAAGAGGACCCGTACCCTTTATTTGTTATCCGTCCAAAAGTTGGCTTCAAACCAATATTTCCACACAAAGCTGACGGTATCCTAATGGATCCTGTTTTCACAATTAGATATCTCTCATCAAGTTGTACCCAGGTTTGTCTTAACAGAAGAAAGTGACACATCCATGCATACCTTTGTATAGTCAAAAATCACAAAAAACAGAAAATAATCTAGAGTCTATGCAAAGCATTGGGATTTCTAAACAGAAAAACAATCGAAGCTCAGTAAAGCTTCAAAATCCTTTATAATAGCTATAGTATAGGTTTTTAGCCTCCATGCTCACCTCCAACATCAGTACCCAAGGCAACGGGACACAACCCAGATGAAACAATTGCACCAGGACCTGAAGATGAACCTCCAGTATAACGTTTCAGATCATGGGGATTTCTTGCTGTCCTGTTACACCGAATTTCAGAGGATGTTAATATTGCAGAATACAATTTTAAATTTCCAAATGCACATAAGATTAAAAACTGTACTTAGTATAGACAAGTAACCAAATGCAAAGTTGGAGATAAACGGAATAAAGTTGGCAATCTACAGACTAGGCAACAGAGTAAGGAGGATACAAGCGGGAACAAATTAAAAACTAAAAAAAGACAATATACCCGTAATGAGGATTATTTCCAGAGACCCCCATTCCAAGCTCATGCATCACTGCCTTTCCAATGACCACCATACCACAGCTTCGTAGCCTTGCAACCGACACAGCATCTTCAGTCACTTTTCTCACTTTAGGAAGCCAAGTCGTTCCAGCTGAGGAATTATAGCAAGTGACCACGTAATGATGAGTAAAAAGAGGGGTCTCAAAGCAGAATACCAACTTTGATTCAATTGTACGCATGTTACATGAAACTTCATGTGAAATCTAGACACCTGGATGGTGGACATATAGAAGTGCAGAATCAAGCCATGCTTCACATAACAAACAAACACAAACAAATAAGACCACAAACCTCCAAAAAAAAAAACCCCACGAAGATCGGTATTCGTATATTATAGCCGATTCAAGCAACGGTAGGACAAAGTCGTGTATCGAATTACACCTGTGCTTGGATGAGGAAGGCAGTCAATGTCATCCTTCACAGCCAAGGGTACACCATCAAGCACAGACAGCACACTCCCTGCAAATCGAGAGCACGATGAAAGCCATAAAATTCACCTCCATTGGAGATCAAAGAACAAATTTGAAGTTTTTCCTTTGCTCAACTCCCTCACTTTATACAGAGAAGGCTAAGAGAAAGGTGTCTCCATATCTTCAAATCTAGAATGACTTACCATTCTTGTAACGTTCGGTGGAGTCAGCCGCTTGCTTAAGCACATCCTCAGGGAGAAAAGAAATGAAGTATATCAACGATGGACTCCTTTGCTTTGCCTCCTCAGTAGCAGCAATTATGCGCTCCGCCACCTACAACATTGAAGATGCTAAGTCAGACAGTGTGCTTACAAAATACTGAAAGTGCTAAGAGACTTTTATTTTGAGGGAATTTTGTTTTCTCCGCTAATTAGAAAGACTTTGAAGAAAGACTAACCATCCACTACTCTATTATCTTCTTGTGACCTTTCGCTTCTCTCTTTAAAATATGCAACAAGTTCTACAGCTCAAATTCAAAGTGTCCTCACCTGAGTTGGTGTTACACGGCCAGTCGTATAAGCCTCAACGTAATCTCGAATTTTCCAATAAAGAAAGGGGAGCGACTTGTCCTGCAACTTAGGATATAACCGTTACACAATTAGAAAAAATGCATAAGAAATCATCATACATTGCGTGAGAAAGCGAGTTGGTCTTACGAAGTCTGGGACTTGTAAGTGTTCTCCCTAATAAGCTTTACTGAGTGATCTCTCAATAAAAGCACACTTCCTACTACAAATTGGTCAAATGCTTGAAGAGCATGTCTTCTCTTACCTTGGATGCTCTTGCAGACAAGCATTCTAGAGCATATGCTACTCTCTCAGTAGGCTCACTCTCCTTCAAAAACTGCTTCACACCTGCTTCTGGAGCTTCTGCAAATTCAGGACGTTACCATAAGGAAGCATTCAGCAACGACGAACATTAAAAAAAAAAGTACTACTAAAACGTCATTGACGCTCAAAACAACTACGTACATACAAATACCACAAAGTGCAAATTCTTCAAGTCTTACGGTTGACAGGATATTCTGGAAGGTACATGGGAATGTCCGGAATGATAACTTCACGCGTACACTGCGAAAATTAGAAGAGAAGGAGTCAGCGTTAAGAAAGAAACATTTCCTTGTGATATCTAAAGGCTCTTGAGACAGTCTAGAATAAACCCTGGCAAAAATCGGAAAGAGAGCGGATTGCTATAATATTTTGATTAATCTTTCTATAACAAGCATGGTTCAAAAATGTCGAAGAAATCCTCTCAATCAGAACAACATACTTGAGGAATCTTGTTGATTCTGAGTAAATTCGATTTTATCACACCGCCGAAAAGAAACGAATTCTGAGCCCAAACGAATAAGCGGAGCTGCCATCCAGAAAGCTTCGGAGCTGCGCAGGATCAATCAATCAATCAATGCAAAAGAGATGCAATACAAGAAAGATCCGAGAAAAGAAAAGCTTGAATACTGTAGTACTTACTTTAAACGCTCTGTCTGCGCTTCCGATGAAGTAATCGAAAATTGAAGCCGGGAATTCCAGATACATACCTACAAGATCGGTGATCTTAAACTTCACTTCGTTTTGCAGCACCTCCTCCACTGGTGGCATCATCTTTAAAGCCATAATCGCTTCTGACAATCACCGCTTCTATCTATCAATTAGTCGAACAACTTCAAAAACATATTCAAGGCAAACAGCTTGTGAAAAAACATGGTCAAGTAGTCAAACTCACCGAAAGGAGTAGCCAGAAAAAAAGCTGCAAGTTCACAGACAGCACCGCTTCTTTTAATTAGTAGCAAAAGAACACAAACTTCGAAGACAGGTTTGTAAAGGGAAGTTATATGTAATGTCGAAGGCAGCCTAAGTTAGTCAGGTCTTCGGAGGTGGTTAGATTGAATGGAAAAAACCGCAGAGGGACAGGGACGCATTGAATTCAAACCAACTCAACAAGGCTTAAGCTTAAAACATCGTCGCTGTCCCGGTTGTACGTCACCTGAAGCACCTCGCGAGGAAGCGCGCGCGCGCAAGCGCTGGGAGTCGCGACGGGGACGCCCGAAGCGCTGCACATTCATCCATATCCCTCTCTAATTGCACATCTCTGGTGCGATTGGACAGCTTTCTGTAACTGAGTGCATTTATAGAGGTGGCTTCTAAACCAACGTGAAGGAGATCTTGCATATTCACATCTTAACCCCTAAAGGATCAAACATAACATTCAGTAGCCTGAACATTCAGTAGCCTGAAGAAAGACTGCCTTTCTCTCTCTTCAGGTATCATCCACAAATTTCATCATGACATAATTTTTTCTTTTTTCTTTTTTTCTTTTTTTTCTTTTCAAGTTTCATGGGCAAGCGTTAGCTACTACACTACTTGCCTTAAAGATACTTATAAACTCAAAGTACTAAAAGTAGCAATATGTTTCTATAGATGGACATTATACAAAAAAGGTTACTTGAACTTGCTTATATATTAGACTTTTCTAAGCTATATATAAGACACTTATAGAAATTTATAATTTCTAAACACATAAGTCACATAGGACAAACAAACACAACAAAAGCACTATTGAACCTCTTTTCATATATTACTACTCTTACTAGGTATATTCACAAGGATGGCTTGGTTTACATTGAGATAAATCTATATCTTTTAGATGTAAACTAGAATTGAAAGTCTCATACCTTGGTAGGAACTCTACTTGACGAGCTCTTTTTCTCTTTTTCTTAAATAAGATTTCAACTAGAGAGACTATTACCTATAGTCACCTACTAGTACAAATACACATAAGAGCCATATTAGTTGTATGTCTCTAATGACTACTCTAGAGATTCAAGTTGTAATGCTATTAACAAGCTTACTTAACTACTTGAATATGTTTGAGGTCTTTTTTGCTTCTTTTCCTAAAAGACTTTGGAACAAATATAGAGGTTTCTATTGATAGGACCTACTAATGATATAATAGCTCCAAATTTGGCAGCTATGTATACATATATAAAATCAACTCTAAAAATTAGCCCAAAAAATACCGGTGCTTGATTCACCACTCATGAGCGTACTAGTGGCTATATACAACCAGGACACTTCAAGTCAACCATTGCCAAATTGGCTGCTGCTTCGATCTCCATACTAGGGTTAATTAAGCCTTAATTAAGCCCTAATTACCCTACGCTATACTAGCTCTGACACGGCCCTACTGCCGATTGTCTCTCTCACTCTGCCTAAACTCATTCTTTTGAGGATTAGTAAAGCAAGCACTCCTTGTTGCTACACTAGACTTGAGCTTGAACACGACGCTTTGAGATACAGTATTGTATACCTGAAGCAGCTAA
The DNA here is from genome assembly GCA_963920765.1 of Ulota crispa. Lineage (NCBI taxonomy): Eukaryota > Viridiplantae > Streptophyta > Bryopsida > Orthotrichales > Orthotrichaceae > Ulota > Ulota crispa. The sequence goes on from OY987246.1 coordinate 3,410,001, forward strand.
ACACCAGTGTTGTGCTACCAAAGCCGCTGACAGAGCTCGGTACTAGAGGACAAGTGCGAGTGTCTGTCAATTTTTTCCCACATGGCTTCTTCTTCCTCATAGGCGACCCAAATTCAGTTTCAAGGGGTTTTTTACATTTTTTTGGAAGTTATGTTTTATGCTTTAGCCTTGTTTCCTTGTGAAAGTAATAACACACGTCAAGAGCTGCAGACACCAACTGTACTCACACAACTAACATTGAATTGTTTGATTGTTTGGGATGGGCACAGGTGAGGCTCTTGTCCTCTTGGAATTCTTGGCAAATTTCAAGCACTCCTACATCTACTTCCCAAAAACTCTCTTTTTTTGTTTTCATTGTTGGCTTCAAGAAAATTGCTTTCTGGAGCTTTTTTTACTTTGGGTAACAGGGATTAAGGTTTCTGCTTTGAGGTATGACACTCGGATTTTAAATACTTCCTTTTTTTTCTAGGCACTCCAGTACACATATAGTAGGGCTATACTATACACCCCATGGCCTTTTATTTATATATATATATATATATATATATTTTTTTTTTTTTTTTTTTTTTTTTACCTAGGGCTTATGATACAACGCCAGAGTTTCTGATAATATGATGATGATAGATCTAAGTTACCTACAAGTGGTTGTTCTCGAACTACTCGCACAGTAACTGTAGCTGTATGACTCTTGACCTAACTCAGGATACACAAATCCGAAGGTGCCTTTGCATACTACGACTGTGAGATATTTCTCACCTGGTTGAATTGCTTAGGAGACATGGTTAAAACACATTACACAAAAGTTTGTATGATGCGTCCTTTATGGCTGCTCCTATTCTGGTTACTTCTTATGTCTTTTGCAATTAATAACCAATGAGCTGATGGTCATGTACCAGCTGCTATAACGTATTTTTTATGCTGAAGGTTCGTGCAAAGTTGAAAAGTGCTGGTTATGCACAAATGTGCCGAATACTCTGATATTTCCATAGTATTATTAATATAGAGGCTCGGAAAGTAATCTAATGAATAAAATCTAAAATTCTGTTGAGTATAAACAAAAGCGAGGCTTTTTGCTATGAAATACCAAGTCTTAGTCTAGCAATAGACTTAGGCAATAACAGATAATATGCTGATTCCATAGGGTTATGCAAATAGTCATGATACTGATGGATACATGATCCTTATAAGTTGATAGAGATGAGACCAAAAAATTGCTTACTGAGAACTTAAAAGAACAAAAAAATGCTCAGAAATGAGCTATTCTAGAAAAGGGTTTTTTTTCTTTCTTTTCTGACATGGCTGGCCCCCACATTGACGTACATGCACTAAACTAAGCCTCTCTTTCATAAACTCTCTGACAAATTCAGCCAAGTATCCTCTTAGCTACTGATGGGTGTGGAATATTCCACACTCTTTAGTTGGAGGGAGGGCAGGCCTGCTAAGTGCTATTGAATATTATGAAGAGCCCAATATTGTATGGTCAAATGGGGTTCTTGGAGGTGTAAAAGTAGACAAAAAGGCATTGCATGCTCAAATTTTGGTCTGCCACTCAAGTCTAAATGGAACTAAAAATCCAACAAAAAATTTGGATTGGCTTGTTGTTCCTTGAAGCCTTTATCTAGATTGTGCACCCAAACATTTGAATTTACTATTTTTAATATTAAAACTATGGGAATTGATATGCATACCACACCTTCTTGACTATCCCACCACACCCTGGCGTAAATTTTAGATTTCTACCATCACAAATCTGAATTTGAGAATTTGGAATTCAGATTTGGACTTAGAGACCGTGATTTTGTCTAGAATCACAAAAAATGTTGTAATTGAACAATGAGGTAAGCTATTTTGTGAGCATAGAACAATGAACCTATGAGCGGTGAGCCAAGATTTTGTGAGCGGGAATCAATTTTGAGCTCAAAATTAATGCAAAAATTCAAAAAACAACAATTTTTCAAGAGATGAATGTTTATAATGTGCAATTATAAGGTCCTATGTACACATTTATAGGTGAAATTCAATATTTTGCCAAAAAATATATGCTCATGGCTCACTGCTCATGAATCCCCACTCACGATTTAGCATTCCACATTGAACAACACTCAATAAAAAAGCTTATCTTTTTTATAAACAAAAGTAAAAGTTATACTTTTCCCCCAAGCTAAGCTTTTTCATTGGGTGTTGTTCAGTTACAACATATGTTTATGGTTATAGACAAAATCCCAGTCTCTAAGTCCAAATCTAAATTGCAAATTTGCAAATTTAGCTTTTTGATGTTAGAAATCTAAAATTTACTCCAGGGTGTGGTGGAATAGTCAAGAAGGTGTGGTACGCATATCACTTCCCTAAAACTATTAGTGGGATTGTATATAAGCATTGTACATTGCATTGTGGATGGAGGAATTTTGGATGGGATGGGTTGGAAGCCCACACTCCCATGTATAATCGTATAGGGGAGAAGGTTGGGGATGTGCCACTTTTTTTTCTCTCAATTGGGTAAGGTTTTTGTAGCTCTAAAGTAGTGAGCCAGCTAGATCCACTTCCTTTGAATGACCATAAGTTTTGGAGTTTTTTCCCATTTGAGGAGTTTTCTTTCTAGCAAGTATAGCTAGACACGGTCTCATGGGATCAGCCAATTGGTAAAAAAAAAATTGAGAAAAATCACACTAAAGTCCAAAATCCATATTGTGAACTGCTACCTAAATTAACAAATATGAGATCCTCAACGATGGGGATTTCACATAATTATTTACTTGGATTTGAAATCAAATTAACCTTAATCTATTGCTTTATAGTTGGGTATAGAATGACTAATTTGGATTGTGTGAATACTTGTTCAACTTTTTAAAAATTGAGGGAATGTGCCAAAGGTTCCATATTGGAGGTATGCTAAATTTTCTTAGCAAAACGCTTAGGGGTTATGGAAGTATGCTCAAAAACCATCACTTTAAGCGCTGACCTGCCTTTTCATGGGCTTCCAAGACATGAAGGAATTTTGTCTAATTTTCATACAAAGAGAAATGGATGTCAAATGTAACATAATTTTTTTCATATTTTTTGACTCATCATTAAATTGTTAATGATTTTCTTAGGTTTTTTGTAGTAGATACCAAGTTGTGACTCTAGACCTTTCATAAACCATTCCCTTGCAACTTGTAAAGAGATGAGGAGAAACCGACAAGTGTGATTGGCTCTTTCAATAAAACAAACCTTTTTCTATGACTTGAAGAGGTTCATTCAAGGATCACTTCATATCCATTTTTGAGCTACCTATGGCACACTCTACATGAAAGGGTTGCATTTAGAGCATACTACCTTAACCCCTTAAGAGCATCTCCACCCCGGCCGCGCGGCCGGGTGCAACAACCCAGCAGGCAGCCGGGTGGAGAACCATCGCAGGGCAGCAGGGTGGCTTACGCAGCCCACCCTGGCCGGAACCTCGGGCTGCTGCCTTGCTCATTTTCTAAACTTCTATCCTCCGAGCTCACGTCCCGCTAACACGGGTTGCCAAACAATTGAGTTTCTCGACCGGCATTTCCCCTCCCCACTCGCCAAATGGAAGGAAAATGCCAGTCTGCTTGCCCCCTGGCCACCAACCAAACCTCCCGGCCTAGCGTTAGTGGCGCCGAGTGGGGAGGGCAAACTCTCGTGCCCCGCCTGGCCGAAGTTGCAAAGTTGGGCTAGCGGGAGCAATGGAGATAGCATAAAGACGTTGCCTACCAAAAGAGTTTGCTATGTCCATATGAGAATCATTTAGCACTAGAAGGAAATGGCTTTATGACAAATGTCAAAAGTTCTTCAAAAATCCTAGTTGACTAACATATAGTATGTTTGTGACTTGGGGTGAAATTTATAATTTGAATGGAATTCAAACTTGGGGTGGACACCCTAATGAACAAAACAATGTGTCTAGTTATTTTGTTTGCTTTAATTTGGTGGGAAATTGCCTTGTCATCATTGATTATGTTTGTCCAGTGGAAGGTTTCACTATAGGAACTAGCTAGACGTCCAATGGAGATAAGGTGAAAAAATACTAAAATAGCAAGAGAGGGAGATTTTGTCCATTGGTCAAGATTTAGAATCACCTTGGGAGGTGACCCCAAATCTTTTTCATTAGACAAAAGACTCCCTCTCACTTGATGTCAAGTGGGAACAAAACTATAGCTCCACTAGATGTCTAGTTTCTAGTGTAAAGCCCTCCTTTAGACGAACAAAATCAATGATGACATGGCAAGTTTCCCACCAAATGAAGGTGGAAAAAACACTACACAAAACATTTTGTCCACTAGGATGTCCACTTTAGGTCTACACAAGAGAGCATATACAAAACAATAACATCCTTAAGGGATAAAAAATGTAGACACCACTTAAGAGATACTATAAGGTGGATTTTATATGTTTCAAACTTAAAAAGTAAAAATGTACAGATATGGTAAGGTTTTTTGTTTGGATCAACATAAATGTTGTAAGTTCTCTTTTTATTCGTTGCAATAGGAATGTAAATACTCTAGGGTGGATTTAAATGCCTGGTAAAAAAAATACTTAAGGTTCAATAAAGTATCATTGTCTCTTACACGGGTACCTCAGATTTTCAAAAAGCAACCTCTAGAGAAGAAATGCTACATCTAGGTCAAAGGAAGAGACCTTATGTTGACAAATTTTACTTTTGCTGGAATTGTGGGTACTTATTTCTTTTTTAGCAAAATATTGTCAAATTTCGCAATTTTTTTGAATATGCCTATGAGCTGAAAGGAATTTCATGGAAAAAATTAAAGCAGTTTATCCAATAGTAACACAAGGTGCTTCTACATGATGGCATCCAATCCAAATTAAAGAAAGTAGGTAGTTTGTCAAAAGCAACCAAAAAGTTCACATATATGATGTATTAATAAATATTAAAGTAGGTAATGACACAACAGTATATATGTATTGCTGGACTCCAAACAAATATTGTTGACAATAAAAAAAATCATTCTAACTACCAAGTAACAAATGCGTTTTGCCAAAATTGTTAGAATTGATGCCTTCACTAACTTTTTGGAGCCTTCTTAATTAATAAACATAGTAAATTAAAAAATAAGTGGTTGATGTTAAGGAAGCTTGAGTATAATTGTACTAGAAAAGTGAGATTGTGCTACAAAATTAAAGCCTCTTGTATCATAGTAGTTTTTTCTTTGTAAAAGATGTCATCAAAGTGACTTTGGTATAGATATGGAATTGGAAAATAACTCAATAATAGTAAAGATTGTCAACAAGGGCATAGCTTGTTTGTAAAAATAATATTTTATCAAATTGAGTTCAAGGATATCTACGCTTTGCAAATACTCATCTAGTGCAAGTTAAACATTAATTCTACATAAATTCATATCGATAAATTACTGGTTTTGCCAATATTAGATAATTATGACAATATCTTTCCATTAGAGTTTAAGTGTCTTGGGTGAACAATATAATTGCAACTAGGAATAATGCACTAAGATTTATTTAAATTGTGTTAAATTGATTTTGAGACTGGTCATTATTAGACATTTTGCCCATGTTATTTATAGCAAGGAATCTTTTTTCTTTAGTTAGTTTTGCTATAAAAGGGTGGAGATTGTATAGGTAATTCTTGCTTTAACTGATTCCAAAAGCATTCAACATGAACTCCAGTGATAAAAGCAACTTCATGTTTATATTATGAAAGTTTATTCTTTGAGTTCCTATTGGAACTTGCATACTTGACCCTCCATATCTAAAAACTCATACAATTGTTGAGCTTTAGGATTCAAAATTTGTATCAAGTAGGTAGATTCATTTTTTTTAGAATTGTTGTTAATCAAAACCATACATTTGTAATAATTGTACAATAGTGAAAACAAAGATCAAATGAATGTATAGTGCCCTCCAACACGTTCTCAAGCTTTTTGAACTTAGCTAGCCATTATTTCAACTTTGAAAATGACAATTTCCATAACCCCATTACTATTTTGTTTGTTAATATGATTTGTAAACATGTGGCTTGAGATTGCTAGCATATGGCCTTGTGGAATTTTATTGATTTTGAAGTGTTCAATTGCTGTTTTTCACCAATGATTGTTGTTTAGCTAAGTTTCAAAAAACTCAAAAACTTATTGGAGGGAATTATACAACATTCTATTCCATAACCATTTGGTATTCTCTTGAAGGCTAGAGATGATAAGTATGTAGTTTCAAAATGTTTGAAACCCATGTCTTCACTCCAAAATACAATTCAAAGCATTTTTGAATGATCTTATAAACCAATTCCTAATTTTTGACTTAAGAATACAAGTAGGAGCTTAAACTCCATATTGAGCGCACAAAAGACAAAAATAAAATATTCAGAAATATTTATCAATAACTTCATTTTGATAAAAAAAGAAAATTAATCCTTCTTTTGAGTTTGCAATATGTCATTTCCATATTGACTGCAACACATCAATAGTTTGTTAGATTTGTATAGAATTCTTTCTAATTCAAATTTGCAAATTTTCTATATTTCTTAATGGTCATATTTTATTAGATATTATAGTACATCAAGTTGTTTGTATGTGAGATTGAAGTATGAGGGAGACAATTGCTTCAAGGATTGTAGTTGTGGGGTAGTTTTGGGTTAGATACATAGAAGCTTGGAAATGTTAGCTAGTGCTATATGTAAGTTTGGAAATCATTAATTAAATTACAATTCCAAAAAGAGTTTGAATTAAATAGTGTCTAAGGAAAAAGTGACCCAAACTTGCCTTTGATTATATTCCTCTAACTGTAGTGATTTATTTGTTAGTATAATTTAATTGCTTTGTATATTCTTCCTTGAGATCAAGTTTTCTAAAACAACTTTCAACCCTATGATTTTACATATAACCTAAAGTTTGGTTATTACAAAAACAAAAAATGTTTCAATTTACAACATTTGAAGTTATGCTTGTTCATTAGTAAAATATAAATTCTCATGAAATTTAGCTATATCAACTAGATCCTCTAATCAAAATGATTTCTTCTAATGAATATCTTCTAATGTAGGTAGGCCTATATTTCAAGAAGACATTGATGCACAGAAATACACTTATATTATTAGTATTACATGAATAAGTAATAAAATTTCAAAGATTTAAACATAGAGAGAATGGAAGACAATCAAGTTTTAATATGCTGCACAATGAAATACTTATCAAACTATAATCACACTTCATAGTATGTATTTCACTTGTAACATGCTCTAAGCCAATTGATAACAAAAATCTATAATGGGTAGTACTTTGCATTCCGCCCTAACTTTAAATTATATGTTAGAAAAGTTTAGAGCCTAGTTATTAATATACTGTAATTTTGGGAGTAGAAAAATTGTATGTTAGAAAAGTTTAGAGCCTAGTTATTAATATACTGTAATTTTGGGAGTAGAAATGACGCTTAGATGCCAAATTGAATATCTCTCTCAAAAAAGTTACCCAAGCAGTAAAAAAGCCGAATTTTAAAAAAATTGGCAAACTTCATAACCATTTCTAATATAAGAAGAAGAGATTTGATTCCTGCTCAATTTGATCACCTACAAGATCTTAGCTCTTGTTTTCAACGCGACAGAATTCACCCAACCCATACTAAAAGCTCGTGAACACTCTGGATTGAGGATCACAACCACCAGATTGTTACTGCAATCTAAACGATTTTATGCCAAATTTAATTATAAGTACAAACGCCGCGTGTAAATGCTCATATAGTAGGGCGTGATCATAAGCGGCTCTCTCTGTGTGCAAAAGCGAATACAAGAAGGCAAGATGACTCAAAACACCTTAATATCAAAACCACAGATGGAGGATACTGTAACAAACTGAATACAAACCACGACCAGCAACACTATTTTAGATAATTACCAAAAGGTCCCAGACGGCAGGCAGAGTATAATCAGAATGTGATATCTGTAAAAAGGGCATCACAACAACAACAATAAGTGTAGTATAATCTTTGCAACAAAAAAAATAATCTACAGCAGGAAAGACAGTCACGAAAAAAATGTCTCCATAAATATAGAATTCGTCAACGTAAAACCATTCTGAAGTAATGAACCAAAATAATCCACCTCTGCCTATGACTTTCCAGACTGCTCCCTTTCCAGGAAACATTTAAGAGACTCGCACCATTCACATCCGAGTCACTCTTGGTAGCTAGCTCCCGAAATGCCTTCCATAATGTACAAATCATAACCAACAGAAAGAACCTCCGCCACCAAATCCCCACCCAACTTCCGTTGAAAACAAGTCCGTAGGCAGAACAACTGGCCCCTGACCAACCTAACCACTCCAGATAAAAAATTGCCGCACCAACTAACTTCACATCCCAATTGCAAGTTCCAGTCCACTGCTGCTCTCCCGCCACCCTTCAAGGCTCTTTCCTCTCGTGCAAAAATCTCGCAGGCCCGTCTCGCCGCTAAAAATCTGCTCCGCAAAAACACTCCAAGCACGTCTTCCCGCGCGTCCCCACCACCGCTTCGCTCGATGTCCCAGGCCCGGGGGACCCGAGCCTCTACCGCCACGCGCGCTACGCCTGCTCGCCCCCCAGCCCGCCGCCCATCCCCCCCAGATTCCCCAGAGCGCTCACCGCTCCCCCCAAATCCCCGCCGCCCATCCCCCTCGCGCCCACGCCTCGCAAACACTCCGACACTTGCCCCAGCGCCCCGATCAGGCTCGCCGCCACCCGCTCGTTCGCCTCCAGCTGCCGCTCCAGCCGCCGGTCCTTCCGGTCCTCGCTCTCCCTGATCGCCCGCTCCAGACCCGCCATCTCGTCCATGAAATCCGCCCACCTTCACCGTCCAACCACCACCACAACCCCTCAGCACACCCGCCCCCGCCATTCACACTCACCACGCCACCCTCACCACGTCACCCTCACCGCGACACTCCCTCCATCGCGTCACTCCCTCCCGGGCTCCACTCACACGCCTCCGTCAAGACCACGGCCCATGCGCACAGCCGTCGACGCAGAGCCCAACTCTCTGCACCTCCTCGACCACCTCACCACTCTCCAGCCCCCCCAAACCGTGACTCCTACGTTCTCGCCTTCCCAAACGCGACACCCGCGCTCTGCCCTACCAAGACTCCCACCGCCCCGCCCGCTTGCGCGGGACGTACCTGCCCCCCGGATTCGAGTCGCTCGAAGGGAAGCTGCCGCTGTCCTCGCTGTCGAAGCTCGTCGCACCGCCCCCGTCACGATCGTGCTCGTGACCCCCGCGGCTATCCTGGCCTGTCCACACAACACACGCCCACCCTCAGATCAATGCCCCGCCACCACATCCACGTCTCTCCGCATCTCACCCCCAAGTTCACTTCTTCCAGCCAGCTAGCCAGCCCGTGCACGCATCCGGCCGGCCCATCCTCCCCTCCGACCCCACGCACCTCCCACCAACCACTCGCACCACCCTCCACTCACCCACGCACTCCCACTCCCACCACCGCGCCGCCTGCCCGCCATCGCCTCCCCCGGCCCTAACCCCCCACTACGGAACGGAAACCGTCACCTTTCCATGGCTCGTACCCAGCGGGTGCGCTCTCCGCCTGGTTCACCGTCTCCATCGGCCTCGGACCCGCCGGAAGTTGCTGAGGCCCCAGCTGAGACGACATCTGCGACGCCAGGTGGTTCTGCATCTGCCCCGACATCCCCGCCTGCATCTGGTTCGCCAGCTGCGCGTCCATGTGCGGCTCCTGCTGCATCAGCTGTTCCACATCCAAGCACCCGCTTCAGCACAAACTCCCCCCTCAATCCACACCACCCCCAACCCCATGCTCCCGTTCCCCGTTTCCAAGCCCCCGCCACCCAGCGCCCCGACGCACCTGAAGCACTATGTCCCGAGTGTCCTGAGACTCCATCGCCGACGGCTCGCTCCCCGCAGCCCCGAACAGATCCCGCTTCGTCCCGTCCTCCTCCTCCCTCCCGATCAAACCATCTGCACCTCCCGCCACAACTCCGTCAGCTCGCCCTCGCCTCCGCTCCGCTCCACTCCACTCCACTCCACTCACGCCTCCACTCATCGCATGCCATCCAGCCGCCCACCACATCGCCCCACGCCTCTCCCACGGCGTGACGCACCCTAAAACCGCAATCCGGGACGAATGAAAACGTCTCGGCACCACGCCACCGTCGCCGCGCACACGGACACGGTCCCCCCGAACACCCGACTGCAACGCCGGATGCTCGGTCCAACACGCGCAACCCTCCCCGTGACGACTCTCGGCCACGCCCTCGACCCCAGGCGACAGTTTCCACACACAGACTTTCGACTCCGAACCACCGCGAACGCACGCGTGCAGACCCTCAACCGCCGGCACACAAGGCGCGACCGAGACGCGCGCGTCACTCACCCAGCAGTGCCCGCCCCCTCGGCGTGTCGTTCCTCTTCTTGCCCTTCAGCGAGTGCGCCGCCTCGATCATGACGGTCGGGTGGCGCTTCCGGAACCAGTCCATCCAGCTCTTCCCGGGCACGCCGTTCCGGAACGGCGTCTCCCGCCCCTGGCACACGTCCGCCACCTTCCGCCGCAGCATGTAGAACGTGATGGAGTGCCCGTTGCGCTGCATGTCCAGGCACCAGTCCACCATGGAGTCCTCCTCCTCCTTCGACAGCACCGTGCGCGGCCCCTTCTTCTTCGACGACGTCTTCCCCGTCAGCCAGTCGCGGATGGACGACTCCGGGATGCCGTACTTCTCCCCGATCTTGCCGATGGACGACGTCCCCTTCTTCACCTCCTTGATCGCCTCCTTCATGCTCTCCTCCGTCCAGTTGCCGCGCTGCTGCATCCGCCGAATGCTCCCGCGTTTCGCCTGCGCCAGGCTGTTGCCCAGGCTGTTGTCGCGCATGTCCTTCCCCTCGCCGCTCTCGGCTGGCTGCGTCCCGCCCCACGCGCCCACTGCATCCCCGGACAGCCCACCCTCAGCCCGTCGAACTCGATCGCCGCGACGGACGCGACACGACGCCCCGACCTCCCTAAACCTAAAAGACCAACTAACGGCACGCGATGCAATCGACGCACGCACGCGCAGACAAACAGACAGAGACAGAGACAGAGAGGGGAGGGGCAGCTGCACCGACCGGCAAAATCCCGTCCCTCGGCGTCGCCCTCCTCTTCAATCATCCCGCCCCTGATTCAACCCGCCCCACAAAGCCCCGTCAGACTCCCAGCCGGTTCCCCCTCTCCAATGCCGCGCGCTCCGCCCCGCTCCATCCCGTCCCCGCGCCCTCCGCGCCCTCCGCGCCCACGGAAGGCCGCCGCGCGCAATCCAGCGCACAATTCCGCCCCCGAATTCCCACCCGGGTCCCAAAGCGAAACGGAAAGAAAATTTTCCAAAAAAAAAGACCTGTGATAGCGAGGCGTCACGACGTACCGCGACTCGGCAGGCAAGCTGGGCGGGTCCGGCCCGGGCACTCCGATCTGCCCGCCTCGGACAGCGTCCCGGCAATCAGAGCCGAGCTCGAGGAGCGAGCAGGCCTGGCGATGGCGATGGCGATGGCGACGGCGCTGCAGGGAGGTGTGGAAACCCCAGGGGCCGGGCCGGGCCGCACCGACGCGAAGACAAAGTTGCCGAAATTCGGCGACGCCGAAGCGACCGCAAAATCTCGTACCGACTGGAGATTCCTCAGAGCAGCATTCGAAACGAGACGGGCTTGCGCGCGCGACGGCCGTGAGCAGGAGCGTAAGGCCGCGGAGGCGAAATTTTGGCACGACTTGCGCTCGTCGGCTCACCGCTGCGAGAACCCTTTACCGTCCCTCCTCCCTCCTTGCACCGTGCCTGTGGAAGACGACGTCGAGCTTGGGCCTCGCCGCTTTTGTCCTGCCGTGCCGTGCCGCGTCCGGCCGCTGCCGCGCCTCGTTCTTGTCACTGTGGACCGGGAGGGCATTTGTTGACGTTACAGTGACGAACAAAACTGAATACTATTTTCAAGAAGTGAATTTCAAAATACAATTACAAACAATGTACATAACATTTTTTAGAGCTATAAATTGCATTCATAAGTAAATTGATTTGTGAACATGTATGCAAAACCATAAGTCAAATCAAAAAGTATATAATTTCTTATAACTTATAATCTACAACTATATACAAGTACTTAATATTGTTCAACTTATTTCTTAAACTTCAATAATCCGTCCAATAGCCTTTAGCAATTAATACAACAATAATTCTTTGCGGCATGCTTTCATACAATGTCAAGCAATCCTCCTAACTAAATCTTGAGAAAATTGTACACACACGCTTCCACAATTCTTCAATTCCTCTTGGAGGCGTAGAAAACTCATTCAATTGCCGTTTCAAAAGAGCCCAGAAATGCTCTATGGGATTCAAGTCCGGAGATTAAGCAAGCCATTGGAGAAGCTCAAATGGTTATGATTTAAGCCATTCCTGCACCAACTTGCTTATGTGTTTTGGATAATTATCCTGCTGAAACACTAAATTGCTTGGATCCATACTATAATGCCAAATTGTAGACCACAAAAAGTTTTCTAAAATAAATTTGTACTTATGCTAATCCATAATACCTTCAATACTATATCAAGCTCCAGGTCCAAATGCTGTCATACAACCCCAAATCATGATATGCCCGCCACCGTGTTTCACTATTTGACAAAAATGCTGCAGTTGAACATGCTCTCCATTTTTAATCCAACACCAAGACCTACCATCTGAATTGAACCTATTTATCTTCGTCTCATCACTGAAGATAATACATTTGCAATCATGAATTGTCCAGTTTGCATACCTTTGAGCAAACCTCAAATGTGCCAAAACGTGTCTCCGAGCCAAAAAAGGTTTCTTCTGTTGCACACGTGCAGCCAACCCTTCACCTCTCAAAGCGCGCCTTACAGTAATGTCAGACACAATTTTACCTATCTCGCTTTGAAATTGTTTTGTTGTCTTTGACGCAATTCCAAGACAACTTTCAATGAGTAGGATTGCGCAACGTTGCTTCTCTCTCGCATTAAGATGCTTTGGATGCCTTCATTTTAGTTTCTCCACCTCTCTAGCAATCTCCTTTCGCAATTGAGCCACCCATGATTGACTCATACCAATTGAAACAACTACTTTCTGTATTGGCAGACCGCTCCAAAGTTGAGACAAAGCAACAGTTCTCTTCATCTCAATTACAGGAGCCATACTTAAACAATAGAAAACCCTCACTATCCCCACAAAGTCCATAGACATAGAATTGCAACACACCAACAACCTCTCCAGAACGAGTGCAAACACTCATGGAAACAAATTTTGAAGTGCGACGGATGGCTTTGAACAATACTGAGTTTTAAAACCGTAAGTGGTTCAAACTCTTGGTTCTAAAGCACTTTATCACTTTTCCACCTTTTGTTTTCACACACATGAGTGGAACAAGTTATTCTCACACTTTTATCATTCACTTTAACAATTCACGTTATCAAGTGCCACATAATTCTAGTTAAACTTGAGTTCTCTATTTAAATACTCGGTTTTGTTCGTCACTATAGCACTCCTATCATACAAGATATCTTTTAATGAAGAGTGGACCCCTCTTACTTGCTCTAATGGCTCCAAAACATGAACATTTGCTCCATCCAAGCACTTCACAAATTTCTAAAAAAACATTGCCTTTTACATCTTCAAGGCCATGACCCCTAAGGAGCCTTCAAAGACACTCATAAAATTCATCTTAATAACTTTAGCTTCAGTGAAGGCAAAGTCATGTAACCTTCCGGTTTAGCCTCCATGGATGATAAAAAGAAGGTTGTAACAAAGGTAAACCATCCTTAATATAAAAAAATATTGACAAGCAAACATATAGTAGATGATTATTTTAAACCTGCACCACGCAGGTGAATGATAAAGAATAGTCGTCCATTACATGAATACCCTATTTTGTCAAAAGTCTCTTGACGGCCATAAGACTCCATTACTAACCAATGTCATCCGGACAAATACAAGACAAAATTGACGACCAAAATTGTTGAGCTTTAACAAGTATCCGGGTCATATAGTCAATACCTTAAATTTCAAGATTCAAAATTACTCAGAGTTATGGCAACTTCTCTTTTTCAAAATTGCTTATATCGTTTTGGTTGATAATGTAGAAAAAGTCAGCTCCATTATCCGAGAAATGTTTGAGTTTGATAGATTGATTTCCTTTAATCCCCATATTGATTAGATTAATCAATAAACTCTTTTGGTTAAATCTCTACTTCATTCTATCACTTGTTTTTATGGTGAATTTTAATTGGTTTTTCAGCTGATGTTCATAAATTGCAACTCAATTTTTCTAAGTTCAACCAGTTAGCCTTAACCCTTATACGGCATGACCTCAAAATACGTATCCATATTTGGTCAAAGATGGATCAAAGCAACAACACAATACATCAAACATCCAAGAAGAATGTCAAATTTCAATTGTGCGGTTTTAGAAAATTTCAAATTGTTCAAGAAATGCTTATATTATTTCTCTATACAATAGTAGTATAATTGTAGTATTTGAAAATTTATTGAAACGGTGCTATCATTTCATTTCTAAAATTTGTTGTCCTACATTTAAGGCCAATTCTTGATTGTTTTCACCAAATGAATTGCATTTTCTATAGCATTTATCAAGTTTCTTGTAGATTTTTTTTGGGTAGCAAATAAAGTGCAATTTCTGACCCTTTTTGTCCACTTAGCTACACCTTGTGATTGCTATTTTTATCCATTTGGTATGAAACTAGTCTCATTGAAAAGGTGGAAAACCTTGCTTTCTAGAAATATAAGGCTCTTCTCAAATAAAGCTTGTATGAAATAGTAAGATCCAAAACCACACAAGCACAAAAACTAGATATTTTCTACCTACAACTCACTCAATCATTATAATGTTTCACCTCCAATGGTAGATCTAGTTGAAATTTTGACACTTTATAAAACACAAGGTGTACTTCTTGTTTGTACAATTGGATTTTTGAAATCAAGTCCATGTGTGATCCAACCGCACATCCAAGTTTACTACCTTGATTTCTGTTGAATTCTGTGAAAATGTGTGTGGTATTTAAAGGGTTAACCTAAGCACTGGTTCTTGCTGGATCTTGGTCTGCTCAAATCCAATCAACTTCCGCTTTGTTGGCAAGGTTACCTCTCAAGGCAATTATGCTTTATACAAAAGGGAACATCAAAAATACCCCTATATTATTTTAAATTTAAAAAAAAAAAACCCTTCATTTTCCCATAGAAATATCAATTATACTCCTAGTTCTTCCGTACCCTTAATTATTATAAGAATTCAAAGTATACCTTAGTAACACTTGAATTATAAAAAATATGTCTAACTCTCTTGTGCCTCTTTTTGCAAATTTTTGTAAATACTCGGCAAGCCAAATCGTGAAAACAGGCTCTTTAAGCTCTCTATAAAGGGTGTGTGCATGTAAGTCTTTTGTGAAAAAGCCATTGCAGTGATTATAAAGTAATTTTGCTGTCAATTTGATATTTAAAAATAATAATAAAAAAGACGCACCAATAACTAGGGGCACAAATACAATTCTAAAAGACACATAGGTTCAACACTTAGGTATATAACCAATATTCCTACGCAAATGTAGGGATAATTTTGATATTTCACCAAACATAGGGGTACGGTCGATATTTTGAAACAATTGAGGGGAACTTTTAATATTACCCAATGTATAAACCGAAGACAGGTAATAGACATGGTCCACAGTGACAAGAACGAGGCGCGGCAGCGGCCGGACGCGGCACGGCACGGCAGGACAAAAGCGGCGAGGCCCAAGCTCGACGTCGTCTTCCACAGGCAC
>OY987246.1:3425976-3503391 GCA_963920765.1 Ulota crispa
GCTCTATGGGATTCAAGTCCGGAGATTAAGCAAGCCATTGGAGAAGCTCAAATGGTTATGATTTAAGCCATTCCTGCACCAACTTGCTTATGTGTTTTGGATAATTATCCTGCTGAAACACTAAATTGCTTGGATCCATACTATAATGCCAAATTGTAGACCACAAAAAGTTTTCTAAAATAAATTTGTACTTATGCTAATCCATAATACCTTCAATACTATATCAAGCTCCAGGTCCAAATGCTGTCATACAACCCCAAATCATGATATGCCCGCCACCGTGTTTCACT
The DNA here is from genome assembly GCA_963920765.1 of Ulota crispa. NCBI lineage: Eukaryota > Viridiplantae > Streptophyta > Bryopsida > Orthotrichales > Orthotrichaceae > Ulota > Ulota crispa. The sequence continues at coordinate 3,426,267 of OY987246.1, forward strand.
ATTTGACAAAAATGCTGCAGTTGAACATGCTCTCCATTTTTAATCCAACACCAAGACCTACCATCTGAATTGAACCTATTTATCTTCGTCTCATCACTGAAGATAATACATTTGCAATCATGAATTGTCCAGTTTGCATACCTTTGAGCAAACCTCAAATGTGCCAAAACGTGTCTCCGAGCCAAAAAAGGTTTCTTCTGTTGCACACGTGCAGCCAACCCTTCACCTCTCAAAGCGCGCCTTACAGTAATGTCAGACACAATTTTACCTATCTCGCTTTGAAATTGTTTTGTTGTCTTTGACGCAATTCCAAGACAACTTTCAATGAGTAGGATTGCGCAACGTTGCTTCTCTCTCGCATTAAGATGCTTTGGATGCCTTCATTTTAGTTTCTCCACCTCTCTAGCAATCTCCTTTCGCAATTGAGCCACCCATGATTGACTCATACCAATTGAAACAACTACTTTCTGTATTGGCAGACCGCTCCAAAGTTGAGACAAAGCAACAGTTCTCTTCATCTCAATTACAGGAGCCATACTTAAACAATAGAAAACCCTCACTATCCCCACAAAGTCCATAGACATAGAATTGCAACACACCAACAACCTCTCCAGAACGAGTGCAAACACTCATGGAAACAAATTTTGAAGTGCGACGGATGGCTTTGAACAATACTGAGTTTTAAAACCGTAAGTGGTTCAAACTCTTGGTTCTAAAGCACTTTATCACTTTTCCACCTTTTGTTTTCACACACATGAGTGGAACAAGTTATTCTCACACTTTTATCATTCACTTTAACAATTCACGTTATCAAGTGCCACATAATTCTAGTTAAACTTGAGTTCTCTATTTAAATACTCGGTTTTGTTCGTCACTATAGCACTCCTATCATACAAGATATCTTTTAATGAAGAGTGGACCCCTCTTACTTGCTCTAATGGCTCCAAAACATGAACATTTGCTCCATCCAAGCACTTCACAAATTTCTAAAAAAACATTGCCTTTTACATCTTCAAGGCCATGACCCCTAAGGAGCCTTCAAAGACACTCATAAAATTCATCTTAATAACTTTAGCTTCAGTGAAGGCAAAGTCATGTAACCTTCCGGTTTAGCCTCCATGGATGATAAAAAGAAGGTTGTAACAAAGGTAAACCATCCTTAATATAAAAAAATATTGACAAGCAAACATATAGTAGATGATTATTTTAAACCTGCACCACGCAGGTGAATGATAAAGAATAGTCGTCCATTACATGAATACCCTATTTTGTCAAAAGTCTCTTGACGGCCATAAGACTCCATTACTAACCAATGTCATCCGGACAAATACAAGACAAAATTGACGACCAAAATTGTTGAGCTTTAACAAGTATCCGGGTCATATAGTCAATACCTTAAATTTCAAGATTCAAAATTACTCAGAGTTATGGCAACTTCTCTTTTTCAAAATTGCTTATATCGTTTTGGTTGATAATGTAGAAAAAGTCAGCTCCATTATCCGAGAAATGTTTGAGTTTGATAGATTGATTTCCTTTAATCCCCATATTGATTAGATTAATCAATAAACTCTTTTGGTTAAATCTCTACTTCATTCTATCACTTGTTTTTATGGTGAATTTTAATTGGTTTTTCAGCTGATGTTCATAAATTGCAACTCAATTTTTCTAAGTTCAACCAGTTAGCCTTAACCCTTATACGGCATGACCTCAAAATACGTATCCATATTTGGTCAAAGATGGATCAAAGCAACAACACAATACATCAAACATCCAAGAAGAATGTCAAATTTCAATTGTGCGGTTTTAGAAAATTTCAAATTGTTCAAGAAATGCTTATATTATTTCTCTATACAATAGTAGTATAATTGTAGTATTTGAAAATTTATTGAAACGGTGCTATCATTTCATTTCTAAAATTTGTTGTCCTACATTTAAGGCCAATTCTTGATTGTTTTCACCAAATGAATTGCATTTTCTATAGCATTTATCAAGTTTCTTGTAGATTTTTTTTGGGTAGCAAATAAAGTGCAATTTCTGACCCTTTTTGTCCACTTAGCTACACCTTGTGATTGCTATTTTTATCCATTTGGTATGAAACTAGTCTCATTGAAAAGGTGGAAAACCTTGCTTTCTAGAAATATAAGGCTCTTCTCAAATAAAGCTTGTATGAAATAGTAAGATCCAAAACCACACAAGCACAAAAACTAGATATTTTCTACCTACAACTCACTCAATCATTATAATGTTTCACCTCCAATGGTAGATCTAGTTGAAATTTTGACACTTTATAAAACACAAGGTGTACTTCTTGTTTGTACAATTGGATTTTTGAAATCAAGTCCATGTGTGATCCAACCGCACATCCAAGTTTACTACCTTGATTTCTGTTGAATTCTGTGAAAATGTGTGTGGTATTTAAAGGGTTAACCTAAGCACTGGTTCTTGCTGGATCTTGGTCTGCTCAAATCCAATCAACTTCCGCTTTGTTGGCAAGGTTACCTCTCAAGGCAATTATGCTTTATACAAAAGGGAACATCAAAAATACCCCTATATTATTTTAAATTTAAAAAAAAAAACCCTTCATTTTCCCATAGAAATATCAATTATACTCCTAGTTCTTCCGTACCCTTAATTATTATAAGAATTCAAAGTATACCTTAGTAACACTTGAATTATAAAAAATATGTCTAACTCTCTTGTGCCTCTTTTTGCAAATTTTTGTAAATACTCGGCAAGCCAAATCGTGAAAACAGGCTCTTTAAGCTCTCTATAAAGGGTGTGTGCATGTAAGTCTTTTGTGAAAAAGCCATTGCAGTGATTATAAAGTAATTTTGCTGTCAATTTGATATTTAAAAATAATAATAAAAAAGACGCACCAATAACTAGGGGCACAAATACAATTCTAAAAGACACATAGGTTCAACACTTAGGTATATAACCAATATTCCTACGCAAATGTAGGGATAATTTTGATATTTCACCAAACATAGGGGTACGGTCGATATTTTGAAACAATTGAGGGGAACTTTTAATATTACCCAATGTATAAACCGAAGACAGGTAATAGACATGGTCCACAGTGACAAGAACGAGGCGCGGCAGCGGCCGGACGCGGCACGGCACGGCAGGACAAAAGCGGCGAGGCCCAAGCTCGACGTCGTCTTCCACAGGCACGGTGCAAGGAGGGAGGAGGGACGGTAAAGGGTTCTCGCAGCGGTGAGCCGACGAGCGCAAGTCGTGCCAAAATTTCGCCTCCGCGGCCTTACGCTCCTGCTCACGGCCGTCGCGCGCGCAAGCCCGTCTCGTTTCGAATGCTGCTCTGAGGAATCTCCAGTCGGTACGAGATTTTGCGGTCGCTTCGGCGTCGCCGAATTTCGGCAACTTTGTCTTCGCGTCGGTGCGGCCCGGCCCGGCCCCTGGGGTTTCCACACCTCCCTGCAGCGCCGTCGCCATCGCCATCGCCATCGCCAGGCCTGCTCGCTCCTCGAGCTCGGCTCTGATTGCCGGGACGCTGTCCGAGGCGGGCAGATCGGAGTGCCCGGGCCGGACCCGCCCAGCTTGCCTGCCGAGTCGCGGTACGTCGTGACGCCTCGCTATCACAGGTCTTTTTTTTTGGAAAATTTTCTTTCCGTTTCGCTTTGGGACCCGGGTGGGAATTCGGGGGCGGAATTGTGCGCTGGATTGCGCGCGGCGGCCTTCCGTGGGCGCGGAGGGCGCGGAGGGCGCGGGGACGGGATGGAGCGGGGCGGAGCGCGCGGCATTGGAGAGGGGGAACCGGCTGGGAGTCTGACGGGGCTTTGTGGGGCGGGTTGAATCAGGGGCGGGATGATTGAAGAGGAGGGCGACGCCGAGGGACGGGATTTTGCCGGTCGGTGCAGCTGCCCCTCCCCTCTCTGTCTCTGTCTCTGTCTGTTTGTCTGCGCGTGCGTGCGTCGATTGCATCGCGTGCCGTTAGTTGGTCTTTTAGGTTTAGGGAGGTCGGGGCGTCGTGTCGCGTCCGTCGCGGCGATCGAGTTCGACGGGCTGAGGGTGGGCTGTCCGGGGATGCAGTGGGCGCGTGGGGCGGGACGCAGCCAGCCGAGAGCGGCGAGGGGAAGGACATGCGCGACAACAGCCTGGGCAACAGCCTGGCGCAGGCGAAACGCGGGAGCATTCGGCGGATGCAGCAGCGCGGCAACTGGACGGAGGAGAGCATGAAGGAGGCGATCAAGGAGGTGAAGAAGGGGACGTCGTCCATCGGCAAGATCGGGGAGAAGTACGGCATCCCGGAGTCGTCCATCCGCGACTGGCTGACGGGGAAGACGTCGTCGAAGAAGAAGGGGCCGCGCACGGTGCTGTCGAAGGAGGAGGAGGACTCCATGGTGGACTGGTGCCTGGACATGCAGCGCAACGGGCACTCCATCACGTTCTACATGCTGCGGCGGAAGGTGGCGGACGTGTGCCAGGGGCGGGAGACGCCGTTCCGGAACGGCGTGCCCGGGAAGAGCTGGATGGACTGGTTCCGGAAGCGCCACCCGACCGTCATGATCGAGGCGGCGCACTCGCTGAAGGGCAAGAAGAGGAACGACACGCCGAGGGGGCGGGCACTGCTGGGTGAGTGACGCGCGCGTCTCGGTCGCGCCTTGTGTGCCGGCGGTTGAGGGTCTGCACGCGTGCGTTCGCGGTGGTTCGGAGTCGAAAGTCTGTGTGTGGAAACTGTCGCCTGGGGTCGAGGGCGTGGCCGAGAGTCGTCACGGGGAGGGTTGCGCGTGTTGGACCGAGCATCCGGCGTTGCAGTCGGGTGTTCGGGGGGACCGTGTCCGTGTGCGCGGCGACGGTGGCGTGGTGCCGAGACGTTTTCATTCGTCCCGGATTGCGGTTTTAGGGTGCGTCACGCCGTGGGAGAGGCGTGGGGCGATGTGGTGGGCGGCTGGATGGCATGCGATGAGTGGAGGCGTGAGTGGAGTGGAGTGGAGTGGAGCGGAGCGGAGGCGAGGGCGAGCTGACGGAGTTGTGGCGGGAGGTGCAGATGGTTTGATCGGGAGGGAGGAGGAGGACGGGACGAAGCGGGATCTGTTCGGGGCTGCGGGGAGCGAGCCGTCGGCGATGGAGTCTCAGGACACTCGGGACATAGTGCTTCAGGTGCGTCGGGGCGCTGGGTGGCGGGGGCTTGGAAACGGGGAACGGGAGCATGGGGTTGGGGGTGGTGTGGATTGAGGGGGGAGTTTGTGCTGAAGCGGGTGCTTGGATGTGGAACAGCTGATGCAGCAGGAGCCGCACATGGACGCGCAGCTGGCGAACCAGATGCAGGCGGGGATGTCGGGGCAGATGCAGAACCACCTGGCGTCGCAGATGTCGTCTCAGCTGGGGCCTCAGCAACTTCCGGCGGGTCCGAGGCCGATGGAGACGGTGAACCAGGCGGAGAGCGCACCCGCTGGGTACGAGCCATGGAAAGGTGACGGTTTCCGTTCCGTAGTGGGGGGTTAGGGCCGGGGGAGGCGATGGCGGGCAGGCGGCGCGGTGGTGGGAGTGGGAGTGCGTGGGTGAGTGGAGGGTGGTGCGAGTGGTTGGTGGGAGGTGCGTGGGGTCGGAGGGGAGGATGGGCCGGCCGGATGCGTGCACGGGCTGGCTAGCTGGCTGGAAGAAGTGAACTTGGGGGTGAGATGCGGAGAGACGTGGATGTGGTGGCGGGGCATTGATCTGAGGGTGGGCGTGTGTTGTGTGGACAGGCCAGGATAGCCGCGGGGGTCACGAGCACGATCGTGACGGGGGCGGTGCGACGAGCTTCGACAGCGAGGACAGCGGCAGCTTCCCTTCGAGCGACTCGAATCCGGGGGGCAGGTACGTCCCGCGCAAGCGGGCGGGGCGGTGGGAGTCTTGGTAGGGCAGAGCGCGGGTGTCGCGTTTGGGAAGGCGAGAACGTAGGAGTCACGGTTTGGGGGGGCTGGAGAGTGGTGAGGTGGTCGAGGAGGTGCAGAGAGTTGGGCTCTGCGTCGACGGCTGTGCGCATGGGCCGTGGTCTTGACGGAGGCGTGTGAGTGGAGCCCGGGAGGGAGTGACGCGATGGAGGGAGTGTCGCGGTGAGGGTGACGTGGTGAGGGTGGCGTGGTGAGTGTGAATGGCGGGGGCGGGTGTGCTGAGGGGTTGTGGTGGTGGTTGGACGGTGAAGGTGGGCGGATTTCATGGACGGGATGGCGGGTCTGGAGCGGGCGATCAGGGAGAGCGAGGACCGGAAGGACCGGCGGCTGGAGCGGCAGCTGGAGGCGAACGAGCGGGTGGCGGCGAGCCTGATCGGGGCGCTGGGGCAAGTGTCGGAGTGTTTGCGAGGCGTGGGCGCGAGGGGGATGGGCGGCGGGGATTTGGGGGGAGCGGTGAGCGCTCTGGGGAATCTGGGGGGGATGGGCGGCGGGCTGGGGGGCGAGCAGGCGTAGCGCGCGTGGCGGTAGAGGCTCGGGTCCCCCGGGCCTGGGACATCGAGCGAAGCGGTGGTGGGGACGCGCGGGAAGACGTGCTTGGAGTGTTTTTGCGGAGCAGATTTTTAGCGGCGAGGCGGGCATGCGAGGTTTTTTGCACGAGCGGGAAATGTCATGTAGGTAGGCGGTAAAGTGTAAACTGGCTGTCGTGGCGTTCCTGGAGCTGGAAGCGGTGTGAGCTTCATTTTGGATCGAATATGGAACTTGGCTCTCTGAGACCCTGTCAGGTTGGCCGTACCTGAATCTTTGTGCGGGCCGTGTACCGGGACTTGTCATTGTTGTTGTGGCTGGGATCCGTAACTCGTCAGCTAGCGAAGTCCATCACTGTCCATTATCTTGAGTGTTTGGAAGTGAGGCGGTGAGGACAGTGCTTTGTATATTGGTGCTGGTGGACTTATTGATTTGTACATTTTGGAGGTCATCTCGAGAGCAAGCTATAGAGACGCAGAATTTTTTCGGCCTTGATTGAATTGAGCATATTGTATAGTTATTTGTAGAGACGAATATCGTTGTCTTAGTGATGCCGAATGCAGGTTGTTTCTTGGTTTGGCCAGTGAAGACGGTACATTTGCATGACTGAATCTTCTTGCCAAGGCAATATTTATCATTTTGAAACTGTATCTTTTATGATTATTTTAGGGACGAGTTTGTTTGCTTTGTTATTACGCTGAAATTGGTTCGGCTATTCTGTTTGTTTTTATGATTGTTGCCGTCTCGGACTTTCGGGAAACCGTGTGTTTCTGTTTCTGGGATATGTGTGGTCCATAAAGACCTTTTGGACAGAGTCGACAGTTTTCGGAGGTAACTACATATCTTGAGAGTTCAGAGAGACAGGCAAAGAGTGTTAAAATGAGAGTTGAATTGAGCAAGGATAAGTGGGTTTGTGGTAGTGCCATTTAAGAGTTTTGAGCGTCTCAATTCAAAGAGTAATCAACGATCAAATTTATGTAGTCAAAAACGAGTAGAGTTTTATGGTTGGTTCTGTAGTTGTGATAGTGGGACTGAAGGACCAATGATTTCAACATCATTTGGTTTTGACGTGCATTGTTTCAGTGTTTCACAGTTTACTTAGAGGATGTTATTTGAGTCTCTTTAGTATGCAATGAGAAAAGTTGCGTATTTCCAATTTCATCCCTATCTAAATAAAATTACAGTTTGAAGTGGAGGTTATAAACTACCAAACTTGTCAGTAGACAAACTTTATTCCTGACTCAAGAATTAAGTTTTTCTTACAATTTTCATTAGTGGTCCAATTCTTGACGTAAATGTATGATTGGATGAGTTGCGTATTGTTGGTCATAACGGAAGATGTTAAAACTTGCAAATAGTAGAGCTGTCTCTAAGTGTTTTTCTTAGCAATTAAAGTAGTTTTTCTTGTGTAAAATTGTGTTTACTCATGAGAAAGCTAAACTTTTGCACACCTAGCAAGGACACAAGGATAAGCCTTGAAACTATTTTGAAGAATCGAACTTTTTTCGCTACAAAATCTAGTTAGCTTTGAAAATCCATAATAGTGGGTGTAGAAGATGAGACTAGGTTCTCGATGGTCTTGAGATCATCAACCTTATGCCATGCTTTGTTGCTAGAATTTATGTGATTTTTTTCACTAATTGGAAATCAAAGGAGCATTAATTGACACTTGGTTTTGTTGGTGTTGGCTTTGGTGGAAGTGGAATAAAGTGATTACAATTGTTGTCAAAGGGCTTGAATGGTTTGTTACATTGGTCTTAGGTTCACTATAGGTTTTGGGTTACAAATCAATATTGATTTTGTTCCAAATTGCAATGGGAGGTCAAAGAATCTAGACTTGATTTGGATGTTTTGTTGTTTATTGGATTCACTCTTTTAGTAGTGTTGCATATACTAACATATGTTTTGTGCTTAATTGTTTGTATACATTACAATGTACCTATTGCCAAATACCATATACTAAGCCTTGGATCTTATATTGGTTTTGTATGGACTAACCACCTTTGCCTCTGTAATGATTGGTTAAGTATAATCTCTATAATGATGCCATGAAGTGCCATTCAACAAAAGAATTCACCTCTTGTATGACACACTATTTTGATGTTATGTTAAATATTGTAGCAAATTAATCTAATAGAAATATGTAAATGTTAAAAAATAATTAATTTTTTGGTGACAATCTTGAGCTCTTTCCAACTAGAACTTCATAATGGCTTGGACTAAATTATGATAATCATGTTGTAAATCATAATTGGAAAATAATGAACTTTGTTAAGCGGAAGCATGAATGGTGCTATTGTAAGCAACTATAGCAAGTATCAAGTAAGGTTTAACCATCTTATTGATGATTGCATGATGGGGGAATCACAAAGATAGCTTCAACATATAATCAATTTTTTACATCACACCATCAACTAGAGTAGCTATTTTTTCACAAGTTAAAGTTGTATAGATAGAAACAAAAGACTTTTCTTAGTAGCTCTCACAAAAACACTTGTTTCTAACCCTTACCAACAAAAAACTCTCATTTTAAATAGGAAAAATTTCATGGATACCCTCAATATTTTCATGAATACCTCTGCTATTTCAGAAATATCACAAATACCTTTGGACCAAAAATTTTAAGCGTTTGTTTTGTTGTGCATACCACTTCCCTTCTTCCTTTGTGTGCACACATAACAAGAAAGATGTAGTGTGTGCACAAGAGGAGAAGGAAGCCACATGCATAACAAAACAAACGCCTACATTTTTTGGTCCAAGGGTACTTGTGATAATTTTGAAAAAGCAGGGATATCTATGAAAATACTGTAGACATCAGAGGTATCTATGAAAATATTGCAAACTTCAGGGGTATCTATGAGATTCTCTCTCTTAAATAATGATTAAATGTAAACAAGTCCCGTACATACCAAAAAAATGATTTTTTCATCCATTGGTGTATTAATTTATTCTTTTGTTAATTTTGTAGAATTTCTAATAACAAACGTTAATAAATGTTTTTTTACACATGTTCTATATTCAAGAATGTAAAAATCTAAGTTTTTGAAATTAAAAAAAAGACCTCTAAATTTTTACTTTTAAATATATGTGATTAAAAATATATAAAATTAGTGCACTAAGATATTAATACATTATCATATAGGAAGAAAATTAATCTTGTGAAAGTGGTTTTTTTTCATTCAATGATCAATTTTATAAGGAATCTTAAATTATTAGTTCAAATATTTTTTATTAATATTAGTGAATTTAATGGTAGATCCAAGTTATACAATCTGATGACTGTAATTGGTAGATTGTAGTCTAATTTTTTATTTTGAAAGTATTTTTTGAGTTTAACTTCTAGATTACCCTTTCTGATATATTTTTACACTTTTTGGAATCATAATTTTATTCTAGTAATTATGGTACTATAGCAAAATTTGATGCACAAAAGTCTTTTAGTAGATTCTATCAAGATAGGATACTCAAATTTTCATTTACATGATCTCCTATTCATATGTAAATTGTAAGTTTTAAGCAATCAAAGACTTAGAATAGAAAGTTCCAATGATGCTGAACATGACCAAGCTATAGAAATTAAGAATAGAAGTTCCAAGAAATATATAATTGAGAGAGTTATCATAGATACTCAACAAATACTGTACGCTTTGATGATAAACATATTAATCTGCTTGCAAATTGCATGACAAACAAGGGTAAGATGGTCATGTTTCTTCTTTTTTGTTTCATTACTTTCCCTTCTTCAACAATAGTCACAAAGGAAGTACAAGCACAACAATGCAAACGCTTGAAAATTTTGGTCCAAGAATATTTGTGTAATTTAAAAAAAGGTAGGAGTATCTATGTAAATATTGCAAACTTCAAAGGTATCCATTAAATTTTCCTTGTTTTATAACGGTGTGGACTACCTTTTCTCTTATGTTATATTACATATTTATTCTTTGGATAATAATTGGAACTATATTGAAGACTCAATTGAATCAAAATAGGACTGAATAAGGTAAAAATAGTCCCTATTTCTCAATATTGAAAAGCTGTATGTTTTTCCTTTGACTAGCTATAGCATACATTCAATGTTTTTTAATAGCCCAAATCAAAAAATAAAAATAATGAGTTCATCATTTTAATACTTGATGTTTCTTTGATGGATTCATCATTCTATTTTAATAAATTTTTATTCTCATAGTATTTAATTTGAAAAGTTTTGATAAATTGTGGCACTTGCTTAGATCATTATCCATATGGTTTCTTTCCACATTGAATTAGTTTCAAAAATGAATTGTTTATCATTATAGTTTCTTTGAGCCATTAATTATAATGAAACTTGGTAGAATTAGTTGTGATTGTATGAATAGTTCACTTTGTTGTATAAAAACCTCTTTAAATCCCTACACAATATTACAAGTGGTTTATCACAAAAAAATCAAGCTCTATTAAAAAACAATTTAATTGTGCCAATATCTATTTGTATTAAAAAAATTAAACTAAATTTCCCCCAAATATGTTCAAATTTCATAGAACTGTAATATTTGAGTAGATATTTTTCTATTTTGAAATCTTGTACTACTTTAAAATCCTTAGGTCTCAATTTTGAAAAATGATTGCATTTTTTAAATATATTCTGCACTAAACAACACTTCTTTATATTTATTGACATTTAACCCGTGAATGCCCAAGGCACTTTTTGAGCTTTTAGGAATTTGTTCTAAGTTGAACAAAAAGCCAAATTTTTGATAAATTCTATTAGTTTTCTTTAAAATTGTAACCAAACAAAATCAAATTGCATATGTTAGAAATCACATAGGAAAAGAAAACACAACAATATCTCTTATGGATTGAAAGATTAGAATTTTTGATCATGAGGGTGTTAAAACTAAAAAATGACTTGAAGTTTTTCAATTCTCTTTTCATAGGTCAAATCTAGAAAAGGGTCACATGAAAAATATGGGCTTAAAGGACGTAACCTACATAACTCCAATCAATTTACGGCTTCTCAAAATCTCCTCTACAAATTTTTTAAATGAATTTCTAGTGTGAATTTTTCTCCAAAGTCTAGTGTATTTTAGCTCATTTCCAAGAGCCCTCAACACCAAAAAAGTCAAGATTGCAATGGACACCCTTGCACAAAATCTTGAATAGAAAAATCATAGGCAACCATTTTCAAATTGGTTTTTTGACACTAAAAATAAACTTCTAAAGAAAAATTTAAAAAATATATACTAAAAATAGAAACTTAGTTAGGTATTATAAAAGTTCAAAGTATTGTCAATACCATAATGTGATGCCTTGGGCATTCAGGGGTTAAGCCAAGGTTTTCAATCCTAAAAATACCAAGGGAACCTATATTCCCAAAAAGATAAGATGGGTTATATAGTACAATGACCTGCAAGCTAGTTTCAATCACCCTATTTTACCCTTCAAAAATCTTTGCAATTTTTAAAAAATAAGATTAGCAGTTTAGAATCTTGTACCATTATTTTATAATTCTTCTTCAATCCCAATAAAGCATACCAAGGTTTGAGTTTCAAAAAACCAAAATCCTATTTTTGGTGAATTATTTTACATAATATTCATGGTTTTACATGATAAATGATTAAAAAAAATTGGTAATGAATTTTTGAGATTTGATTGCATGGATGCATAAGAAACATCCACATGCACATCTTTCCTTCTAACAAGCATCTCCAAAAAGTTTTAAAATTCCTTCTCTGTAGATTTTAATGTTGGGGCGATTACAACCAAATCTTGTAAATTACATATTTCTTCATAGTAATTGAATTTTTTTGTTTGGCTTATACAATATAGTTAGGTTTAAATCTTTGAGCATAATGATATGGTTAATTTGCCAAAAAATAGTTAAAAATACATATATATCTAATGTACAAGACTTGATCATGATCACTCCAACATTAAAATCTACATAGAAGGAATTTTAAAACTTTTTGGAGATGCTTGTTAGAAGGAAAGATGTGCATGTGGATGTTTCTTATGCATCCATGCAATCAAATCTCAAAAATTCATTACCAATTTTTTTTAATCATTTATCATGTAAAACCATGAATATTATGTAAAATAATTCACCAAAAATAGGATTTTGGTTTTTTGAAACTCAAACCTTGCTTGCTTGATTGGGATTGAATAAGAATTATAAAATAATGGTACAAGATTCTAAATTGCTAATCTTTATTTTAAAAAATGCAAAGATTTTTGAAGGGTAAAACATGGTGAATGAAACTAGCTTGCAAGTCACTATACAATCTACTAAAACAAGAGTTTTACACTTTGACCTAAAGATCATATCATGGGGCTTGATAAACCATTGCATTCATAGATATTTCTCAATAAAATGCTATTTCTTCATCTATTACACAAGAATAGTATGTTTCTGATATCTTAGATTTAAAACTTATATTTAGAGCTCTTAACTTAGAATTCAATATAGAAAAAATCCTAATATTTAGAAGCTCCTTTTGATGTGAGAGTTCATTAACATTTTTCATCTCTTGCCCCTTGGAAGAGGAATTCCATTATTAACCCCTAAAGGCCCAAGCAGTTTTTTCTAGTGAAAGTCACTGTTAATTGCCACTTTGGGGGGAATGAGTAGAAAAGTAGGAAATAAAGCAAATCCAACCATAGGATCTTGCCTTAGACTATAAGAGGTACTTGTGGGAAAAAATTAGGTCATTCTAAATGGAGAGCAAGGAGATATTTACATCTAAAGTGAAAAAAAAGGTTTCTTTTTGTGCTATCCAAAAAATTGCAAAAGCCTTTGTCCACACTTATAGGAAAAACATTACTCTACCCAAAGTTGAGGTTTATTTTTTCCATGTAGCAGACCAAGTTAGGTATGTGTGGGAGAATTTTCAATTCAATTGGACCTATACAACACATGGGGGAAAATAGTAAGTAAAAAGAAGTAGAGAATGAGTCAAATCACTAAATTGTTAAGAATTTAATTATTAAAATGAAAAAATGAAAATCCCAATGGTTATAATGTTGAGATAAACAATCTACTTCCTTGGGTTTAGTTTTTTTCCAAAATATTTAAAATTGTGGAAAATAAAGGACTTCAAAGTTTATTTTAGAGTAGAGAATCCGTAACTGCCCACAAACTAAAACATCTCATAACTTTCATCTCATCAATTGAATTTGAATGATTCAAAGCTTCTCACTTATAAAAAAATCTAAAGAACCAATTTTAGATTTCACTTTTTAGAAAATACAAAATTTTAAGAAGTTTTTGGGCTGCCCAGATTGCCCTTCCTCCCCCGGGCAACAAAAATTCTTGCATATCTTCTTTGTCAAATGTCAAAATGACAAAAAATTAAATTCCCGGGTAGGTCTTGGAATTTTGCCACTTTTGATAAAAGTTTAAAAAAATTACAAAAACTAAATTAGCTATAGGTACATGCCCAAAATCTCAACTGGCCCTTAGAGACAGCTGGGCCTTTAGGGGTTAAGAAAAACATTGCTTAATCTTTTCAATTTTTAAAAATTTCCTTGGCTTAAGCTTTGCTCTACATGGCTTTGTGCATGTAGTTTATAGGGTGCCTTTATAAAATTTGAAATAAAAAATTTAATGCTCTTTCTATAATTGGATTGAAAATCAATGGCTCTTACAAGATCTGATTTTGTTAAGATAAGTATTAGTGTGGCCTTTTGCCTTTGGCCCAATTTTCACCCCCCCATGCCTCCCATGCCATCTCTACATGCCACCCATGGTTAAACTTGTACTTTACTTCAATTAACCTTGTACTCTACTTTATTTTTAAGTGGACACCCAAACTTTACTTTAGTTAAACTTGTATTTTACCCTATTTTCACACTAGATTTTTCTTTGGCCAATCCGTAGTTTTCTAAATCTTTAATTCAAAAATACTTTGAAATTCAATAACTTTCCCATTGTAGGCCCAAATGCCACAAAACCAAGCTTGTGCACCCCTCATTTTTGAGCTTTCCTACAGTAACAAGTATGTGATGGGGGGATGCATAGTTTGGGAGATCTCAGTGTAACAAACATCCAAACAAACATCCAAACATCCAAACAAACATCCAAACATCCAAACAAACATCCAAACAAACATCCAAACATCCAAACAAACATCCAAACAAACATCCAAACATCCAAACAAAAATCCAAACATCTAAACAATCAACCTAATTTAAGATATTGATATTAATACGCTCTTCACTATAGTTAATTAGAGTTTACTAGAGTTTACTTTAGCAAAAGAATCCCATGGATCAATAATAAAGGACAATTATTTTATATGATCTCCCTAGTGTACAATTGAAAACTTAATTGGAATAAAATTACTTATGACTTCTAACTTCTTTCTTCTTGCATACTTTGGTCATATAACTTATCCTTTTGTAGTTTTGTTGTGTCTTTTATTCTTTACAGAGTTCATATCAATCCTTAAACCCTGGACGCCCATGCGCAGGTGAAGGCGGGGCTGCTAGGCGAGGGCGGAATTTGAGGCGACTGGACCAAGGGAACAAGGGAACATGAGGGTTGAGCTGAAAGGATGAAGAAGCACAAGAAAGAGTTTGATTGTGGCGTGGCCTTGGAGAGGCTGCTAGCAAGGCACCCTCGTGTACGCGATGATTCCGAGGTTGCGGTCTTGTTGGAGCATCAAGAGAATGAAATTGTGGAAAATCGTGTCTTACAAGTGGTCCAGGACCTCGTCATTCGGCCCGATGTCGGGCTTGCGGCGCTGGGGTGCTTTCGGCCAATTTTGCCAAGAGTTTTGGATACTTTAGTGCAGTCCTTGAGGCAACTATGGAGGCAGGGGAGAGGCCCTCCCCTTGGAGAGGGCGAGGGATTTATTGGCATTTCGGCGCGGTTGCGAAGTGGCGGTGGATGGGACCTTGGGTTGCATGAGTATGCATGTATTATGTTCAGTCGACTACTGGACTTGGCACCGTACTTGCTGAGGTACGTGGGAGTTCGTTCTTGCTGGATTGCATTCATTCTTGGAACTGGGTTCTGTAGATCGAGCGAAAATCCAAGTCCTGCATGCCCATGTTTGTTGAATCTGCTAAAAGACCTGAAAGGTAAAAGAGTTGGTTTTAGGGTTTTTGGGTTTAGGATTTAAGGTTTAAGAGACCCCCTCACTGCTCTCTACTTTGACAAGTACTGATCGTATGTGTCTTATCTTTGGTGCATTGGCGTGGCTTGTGATCAGCTCATTTCTTCAATATTTTGAGTTTGCTCCACCTCCATATGAGCGCCTTTTGCATGAAGGTGTGGAAATCTATCAGTCTATGCTAGATGCTGGTGAGGAGCAACAACCCTCAACATCAGGGGCACCTGCATTCTGTGAAGTCGTGTATGCATCTTACCGTCTTTTACAATTGGAATCGACCGTGTTTCGGGAACTTTGGGACTGGAGTCCATTTCTAGACTTACTGCGATCATCACATAAGAATTTAGATGATGAAGCTAGCTTAGATGTTCGATGGTGTGGAGTACAAATTGTATCTCAAATTTTGCAAATGAGCGACAAGGCTGTTGTGGAATTTAGCCACACGGTGGCTGGGCTGAGAGAAGAAGATAGTTTTGGCTGTCACATTCGGTGGAGAAGTTACTGCCAGAAAACGGCTGTCGAGAAGTTAGGAATGTACTTGGAGAAACCTGATCAAGCACAAGACCTAATGGTAGTTGAGGATGGTCCTTCCGATTGGAGTTTGAGAAGCGTTCAAGGTTGGAAAGGGGCGAATAGCTTTCACTTGCAAGTTTGTGGAATCGACCTTCCAGTTCGGCAAGATTTACGAGAGGGCAGGTAAGTATTTTTTTTTCGATCTTATGAAGCTTAATACTGGAGTGTTAGTAAGGTCATGCAGCTGTACAGTACAGTACAGCGTGTGCATTGATCTGTTGGTGTCTTGGTATTATTTCGGCGATTTAGGAATTTTTCTGACGCTGGCTCTTGCATTCTTTTCCAGGGCGTTGCCGCCGCCAAGAAAGTCATTATTAGTTTTGACACCAACAGTGAAACGGAACCTGGAGGCTGTAGTACTGGCATTGAACCAACTATATCCAGTGCTTTTAGAAGGACCTATAGGATCTGGAAAGTCGTCTTTGATTCAGGAGCTGGCTAACCTTACTGGCAACTTGGATGTCCTCTTTATTCACTTGGATGACCAGATGGACAGCAAAACACTCCTGGGGAACTATGCCTGCACTGAAATACCGGGAGAGTTTAAGTGGCAGCCTGGGACGCTCACTCAAGCAGTTGCGAGAGGCATGTGGGTAGTGTTCGAGGATATTGACAGGGCTCCTTTTGAGATTTTATCTGCTCTGATTCCACTGCTGGAGGACCGAAAGTTGTACATACCAGGACGTGGAGAGATGGTGCCAGCCGCCGACAATTTTCGAATTTTCTCAACCGTTACACGGACGAGGCACAGGAATGCATTCGCAGGGGGGAAGAAGGAGATGCTGGGCAATCTTTGGAGGAAAGTAGTAATTGATGCTCCCAATGACGAAGAGCTTGCTGACATTATCCGCATCCGGTTCCCTTCTCTTTCACTCCTAGTCCCAAAACTCATTGGCACTTTTAATCTAGTCTTGCACATGGCTTCGCAGTCTGAACGTCCTGCTGACGGACTACCAGATGTTTCAGTGTATGTAGGCCGTCAGTTTTCTACTCGAGATCTATTTAAGTGGTGTACTCGAATAATTTCGTCTTTAGGTTCTCTAATCGAAGGTGCTTCGGTTCTTTCGAGTTCTGCTCGAGAATGGATCTACGTGGAAGCCGCCGACTGCTTTGGTGCCTCGATAGCAAAGACTACAGAGCGGCATCTGGCTCTTTCAGTAATCGGACGGTTTTGGAATGTTCCTGTGCACCGTGTTAGTTTTTTATCGTCACTCAATAAGCCATCCATTCAGAAAAGTATCTCTTGGTTGCAAGTGGGAAGGGTTGGTCTTTCCTGTCAGCCTAGAACAGGGAATCCGCAGTCTTCTACTCGTCTTTTTGCAAACACCGGACATGCTGTACGCACCTTGGAAACTATAGCCATGTGTGTCGAACAGCAGGAATCGGTTCTTCTTGTGGGCGAGACAGGTACTGGGAAAACCAGTGTTGTGCAGCATCTTGCTTGGCAACTGGGGATGAATCTCATTGTGTTGAATATGAGTCAGCAGACAGATAGTGCGGACTTTCTTGGAGGGTACAAGCCAGTTGAAGCACAGGGTGTATGCATACCTCTACTTGAGACCTTCAATGCTCTGTTTCAAGACACGTTTCCAAAGAAGAAAAACACTGATTTGCTACAACATGTACAGCGCTTTGCTGAGAAGAGGAAGTGGGATAGGTTGTTGAAGTCGTTTCGAACTGTAATCGGAACAGTTTCGGCGCTGTTGGGTGCATCCTTTGACTCTGACTTAAGTTCGTCCATGAAAAAAGTGGAGGAAGCGGAATTCAATGGGCATTCTGTTGAGGAGCAGAGCCCCCCTAAAAGAAAGCGGCCTCTCAGTAGCACTCTTTTAAACCGGTGGCGAGCTTTCACATCGGAGTTGCGAAAGGCAGAGCGGCAGGTTGAAGCTGCCAACACAGGCTTTGCTTTCTCATTTGTGGAGGGAGTGCTAGTGAAAGCTCTTCGAGAGGGCCATTGGCTTCTGCTGGATGAGGTCAATCTGGCTCCAGTTGAGACGCTGGAGAGATTGACTGGTGTTTTGGAAGGGGCAGCAGGCTCATTATCTCTCACAGAACGTGGTGACGTGGAAAATGTGTCTCGTCACCCCAACTTTCGAATTTTCGCTTGTATGAACCCAGCAACTGACTTTGGAAAACGAGACTTACCAGTTTCTCTGCGAAATCGTTTCACGGAGCTATACATCGATGAGCTGACGCAGAAAGAGGACCTGCAGGCATTGGTATTTCAATATCTCCAGAATTCTGTTCCTTCTCCGCCTGTGGAAGACATCGTCACTTTTTACCTGAAAGTTCGAGAGGAAGCTGGGACCGAGCTCGTGGATGGAGCAAATCAGAAGCCACAGTATAGTTTAAGGTCGCTTGCAAGAGCACTTGAGTATACATGTGCTGCCATGTCTACGTATGGTTTTTTGAGATCATTGTATGATGGTATCTGCATGTCTTTTTTGACTCTCCTTGATCAACCAAGTGCTTTACGTATGGAGCAACTTATCAACGATGCTTTGTTTAACACTAAGGGACCTGATGCGACAAAGGATTTGAAGACTCTTTTCAAAGTCCCGCCTCAGCCTAGTCCGGCCCATGTTTTGGTTGAACATATTTGGGTGGAGAACGGTAACGCACAGCCTCCAAGGTGAGATCGTAACATTTTTCTATGGTTAGGCTGAAGTTGTATCCTTTAGTCAGCACTAACTGTTTGCACTGCTTCTCTTCGTCTTTTAGTATATCTGCTCATTTGCAATGCTAGTTTCCAAGTTGTTAGTGGATATTGCTTGTCGAGCGAGCGACGAAAGATTATTCACTACTTCTAGTTTTTTTCTAATATGTTCCATTGGCAGGTTGTCCTTGGAGTCCCGAGATCGGTATGTGCTGACAAAGAGTATCGTAGAGCATCTCAAGAATCTGGCAAGGGCAGTATTTGTTCGCAAGTATCCTGTTTTATTACAAGGGCCAACTTCAAGTGGGAAAACAAGTCTGGTCGAGTACTTGGCTACCGTAACAGGTCATCGATTTGTTCGAATCAACAACCACGAACATACAGATCTTCAAGAATACCTCGGTTCCTACGTAACTGATTCTTCGGGAAAGCTGGTGTTCCAGGAAGGAGCACTTGTTGAAGCTGTGAGGAAAGGCTACTGGATTGTGCTAGATGAGTTGAATTTAGCACCTTCTGATGTCCTGGAGGCTCTTAATCGGTTGTTAGATGATAACAGAGAGTTGTTTGTTCCGGAACTTCAGCTGACAGTCAAGCCGCATCCGCATTTCATGTTGTTTGCTACTCAAAACCCGCCTGGAATTTACGGTGGTCGGAAGGTGCTTTCTCGAGCATTTCGAAACCGGTTCATGGAACTTCACATTGATAATATTCCTGATGACGAGTTGTGTGTGATACTGAAGAAACGGTGTCAGATTCCAGGAAGTTATGCCGCCAAGATGATTGAGGTGATGAAAGTCTTGCAGCAGCATAGACAAGGTAGCAAGGTGTTTGCTGGTAAGCACGGCTTCATAACTGCTCGTGATCTTTTTCGATGGGCTGAACGGCATGGGAATGGTTACGAGGAGCTAGCCAGGGATGGGTACATGCTGTTGACGGAGAGGCTCCGGAAAGTAGAGCAGAAGGAAGTTGTGCAAGAAGTTCTTGAACAGCATATGCGCGTGAAGTTGAATGTGGATCTGTTGCATGCTATGCAAGAATCCGAGACGTTTGAGGCCGTTAAGAAGCTGGCAGAGGCACCAGAGCATGTGCGTATATTTGGTAGGATTGTTTGGACGAAGAGTATGAAACGACTTTTTAATTTAGTTGAGCACTGCGTTAGGCATTGCGAGCCTGTTCTGTTAGTAGGAGAGACTGGGTGTGGGAAGACCATGGTATGCCAGCTACTTTCTTTGCTTTACAATCAACGTTTACATATTTTAAATTGCCATCAGCACTCAGAGACGTCCGACTTTCTTGGTGGGTTTCGTCCAGTTCGGGATCGAGACAGCCTTGCTGTTAAGTTCCAGAAAGCTGCAGAGAGAATCGCCTCGATGGACTTGTTTCAAAAATTTTGTTCTGATAAGTTGCCGGTGAAGGTAGAAGACTCTGGGACGACGTTGACAATGGTGAAGAATGTCTTGTCAGGTATGTTGATCTACCACTCCCCATTCGTTGCGCTTTTTCTTCTACCCACCCTTCTGAGTTTTTTGTTATCCCTTGTTTTTTAGTAGGGTTGGTGATTAGCTTTTGTTTGACCAAGCATCCAATGGCAGGTTTTCACTGTCCAGCTTTTGATGATAGATCTCAATGAAAACCTTCAAGAACTTAGGTCTTCAGTGTTAATGTTCTTGTATATTGATTGGACTTGTGTGTTTTCCGAACTTTTGGTTATGTTAACCTAGGCTCTCTGCACTTGACAGAATTGAAAAAACGAAAACCAGGCACGAAGGGCAAAATGACCAAAGCAGCGATGCATTTAAAAGAAGCTTTGAAGGAGATTTCAACGTACCACAGAGAGTGGCAATCACTTTTTGTGTGGCATGACGGTCCGCTCGTTCAGGCTATGCGCAATGGTGACATGTTTCTTGTGGATGAAATTTCTCTCGCAGAAGACAGTGTACTGGAAAGACTGAACAGTGTGCTGGAACCCAAACGTCTATTGGTAATTAGCATCTTTTTATTTTGGCTATCATTTGTTTTATTTGATTTTGTGGATCCAATCAGATGCCTTGTGGCCGCTTTGTGCTGACGAAATATGTACCCGATAATTTTCTTTGTGCATTCTCTTTGTTAATGCTGGTAACTCCGGATCGTCGTTTCACAGGTTTTGGCAGAGAAAGGAGGAGGTGCCGATGTGGAGGAGCTGATTGCCAACCCAAGCTTCCGTATCTTGGCGACAATGAACCCCGGAGGAGACTTTGGCAAGAAAGAGCTGTCTCCTGCTTTGAGAAATCGGTTCACTGAGGTTTGGGTTCCTCCGATCAACGATGTAGGTGATCTAAGAAGCATTGCGGTGGATAGATTCTCAAAGCCCGACCTTGTCAAGCTGGTAGATCCTATGCTTGAGTTTTGGCAATGGTTTCAGCATCATCATGAGGGCGGAAGGTCACTTTCCGTGCGAGATCTCTTGGCTTGGATTACTTATATTAATGTTGCTGAACCGGAGATTGGCGAAATTCCTGCATTTATTCATGGCGCTTACCTGGTCCTTCTGGATGGAATTGGCTTTGGGCTTGGGCTTTCAAACTCAGCTACTCAACAGCTTCAAACGGAGTGCGCAAAATATTTGTTTGAGCGGTTACCTGAACATCCGAGACAGCTTGCAGTTGAATCAACCAAATTGAGTGACCACTCCTTTGGGTCAATGGAATTGGACCCAATGGAGGTGGACACCGTCTCTGGAAGCAATCTGTTTGGAATACGCCCTTTTTATATAGCTAGAGGTGATTATAGGCCAACAAACATTAGCTTTGCATTGGATGCGCTAACAACGAAGCGAAACGCGTGGCGAATTTTACGCGCCATGCAGCTTCATAAACCGGTTCTTATTGAAGGAAGTCCTGGTGTTGGTAAAACGAGCCTGGTGACAGCTTTAGCTGCAGCCTCAGGTCATGCTTTAGTGAGGATCAATCTTTCTGAACAGACCGATATTATGGATTTACTTGGGTCGGATATGCCAGTTGAAGGAGGAACTGGTGCAGAGTTTCAGTGGTCGGATGGAGCGTTTTTGCAGGTCAGTCGTATTCTTTGTTTCGTTCACGCTCTTTTTTTTGTATATCAAATTTGTTGTTTTAAAACTTGGAAGCTAAGGCAGATGTTGGCATTGGGAGACAGAACTTGTCGTCTAGATCTTTAACAAACTCTGGGTTGTAGTTTCTCTGGTGTTCCTATTTCTGGAAGTGGGAGGGAAGCGTTTATTGCATCTCCTGTGGAGAGTACTGTTCTAGTTATTTTCAGTGATTTTTACTCATTTTGAAGTTGAAATGTATTTTGTTTGGCATTGTGTTTTCTGACAGGCTCTCAAAGCTGGACATTGGGTGCTTCTCGACGAACTCAACCTAGCATCACAATCAGTGCTAGAGGGCTTGAATGCATGCCTTGACCATCGAGGGGAGCTTTTCATACCTGAGCTAGGCCGCAGCTTCAAGTGCCCCTCCACGTTTCGTGTGTTTGCTTGTCAAAATCCCTTGTCTCAAGGAGGAGGTCGAAAGGGTCTTCCAAAGTCATTCTTGAATCGGTTTACCAAAGTCTACGTTGAAGCTCTCTCTGAAGATGACTTTTCAGAAATTGCAAGCATCTTGCACCCTTCTCTGTCAAAGTCTATTTTGAAAAACATGATTGAGTTTAATTCTCGTTTGCATCAAGACACAATGGTTCACCAGAAATATGGTCACTCTGGCTCACCTTGGGAATTTAATCTTCGGGATATTTTACGATGGTGTGAACTTATCGAAAGGAACAAGGTTCTTCCATCAGATGGTGAAGCTCAATCTTGTTCTGCACCAGAAGATTATTCCCTCGATGTCATTTACCTCCAGCGTATGCGAACAGTTGGTGACAGGCGTCGAGTGCTCAGCCTTTTTCAAGAGGTGTTTGATACACAACTTGATCTTGAAACTTTTCCGGCAGTTTCTGTTCTTCCTGAGAAGTTACAAGTTGGGCGAGCTACTCTTCCTCGTAGAAACAGACCACGGTTGCAAGGCGATTTTGATATGCAGCTACAGATTTTGCCAGGCTTAGCGAACAGGTTAGTCTTTTGCATCTACATGCACCCTCTGTATTCGTCAACCTCTTTATTTGTCAATGTGCTTCATGTAATTTACTTGTGCGTCGTTAATAATAGTTGAGTATTTCTGCTTTATACCATACAACAGTTTATCTTCTCGCTCTTTCTAGAACAGATTTATCGACACAGAGCATGCTGAGTTGATTAATGTATTTTTTTGGACTTGAGTTGTTTATATATACAAACTTATTTTGTCGTTTTAGGCCTTTCTTGTTTCTGAAAAGTCATGGTTGGGAGCAGGTTGGAAGCTGCCATGCACTGTGTTTCCAAGGGTTGGATGTGTATCCTAGTTGGACCTCCTGCGACAGGAAAAACTTCCCTTGTGCGCCTGATGGCTGCTCTTACTGGTAATTCTTTGCACGAGTTTACCTTGTCCAGCGCGACAGACACAACTGAGCTGCTCGGTTGCTTCGAACAAAATGATCTCTTTCGACGGTGGCAGGAGACTGTGAAGTTAATCTATGACTCATTGAAGACCGTCTGCAGCTTCTGTTTGTCAGGTAGTGAACGTCTATTGCTTTGTCCTCTTTGATGATGAGAACAGCTTAGTGTGGGTACTTGCTTGTCCTGGCATTGGGATTACCTTGCGGCTAAACACAAGAACGGAAGTCACAGTTTCTTCCTTTTTGGATAGGGTAGATATTTGTGCTAATATGGTGTGTGGTGTATGGTTTGTCTTCAATATGCACATTTTGTAGAATACCTAGTTTTAACCCAATTTCATATAGAGTGGTTTTTAGTGCTAATTCCTAGTGTCTCTGTTTCAGATAATGCTTTGCAGGCTGATCTAAAAACGAATTTAGTGAAGAGCCTCTTTGGGTCTTGGGTTGCTTTTCAGAAGATGTTACGTGGCCGTGTAACTACTATCGAGCAGGAATTTGATCAAGGTGTGGTAGATCCAGTGGTTGTCACCATGCTTTTACAGTTTTTGGATCAGCTGCGTCAGACAGTGACATCCTGTGGCATGGCCATGGGTGATCCTGAGTTAGACCCACACCAACTGTATCAAAGAGTGGCTCGTTTGAAGTCAAGTTTTGGACAGCTGGGAACTGCTGGGCGATTTGAATGGGTGGATGGAGGACTTCTGAAAGCTATCGAGCGTGGGGATTGGGTAGTTCTTGAGAACGCAAATTTTTGTAATCCAACGGTACGTCATGATGTATACACGTATGAACGTATGGTTGCTGGTTTGATTGTTCCTGCTGTGTTTAATGTTTCGAATGTTTGTTTCAAGCTTTACATGAGATATTTTCCTGTATCTTAGCTCTGCTTTTGGGTGTTGTCTTGCGACGTGGTCTTATTCACAGCTATTATGGAGTATGTGGGCATTTAACTGAATTTCTGCAAATGAAAATGTTATCGTATGCCTCTACACCTTACCTTTGAATTGCGCTTTCTTGGATATGTCTTGACAGGTCCTTGACCGGCTGAATCCCCTACTGGAACCTGGAGGTAGCATCATGGTCAATGAACGTGGTCTTGTTGAAGGCCAGGCTATGGTCGTCCATGCCCATCCCAATTTCCGTCTCTTTCTCACAGTGGATCCCGCCCACGGTGAAGTCTCAAGAGCTATGCGCAATCGAGGGATTGAGCTGTTTATGCTGCAACCTGATTGGCCTCAGTCTGCAACAGTTGAAACTCCAATCTTGGAAGAATTTTTTGGAGGACTTTCTGGTTCTGATCTTGATAGCTTGAAAATTCTCATTCAGGCTGGAGTTCCAGGCCCCGCCTTGCTGCAAGGAATGTGCAAAGCACACATTGACGTTCGAATCCTTACGGAAGTTACTCACAGCGGGCTGCCTGTGTCCTTACGAGAACTTTATGAATGGGTGTCGTTGCTCCAGCAGCTCCTGGAAAGGGGCGGCACCCTCTCATGGTCTTTGGCATGCAGCTGGGAACAAGTTTATTCGCGTCGTCTTGATAATGTCGAGGCAAGACAAGACGCTATGGAGAAGTTCCATTCCAGGCTAGGATCTGTGAATCTTTTGAATGCTGGTAACTGGAAGCAAGTTGCGTGCACTATTCCAGGAGGTTGGCCTTCTCCTGTCACTTTTGAAGAGTACTGTCTGGCCTCTAAGGAGGCAGTGGTTTTGCGTGATAGTGCACTCCTAGAGTATCTGGGTGCTCAATTATTTGCATTCAAATCTTTGAGAGATTTGCCGCTGGTGGAGGATGGGCAGAGTGAGCTCCTGCAACGTTTGGAAGGCACAAGATCTATAGCCGCACATCTTCCAGCGAGCCTTCTCCATTGCGTCTTGAATCCAGAGCAAGCGCTAACCACCGACAATCCTCTATCTGATGTAAAGACACAAGATTTGGACAGTATACTGCTTTTTGCTAGCTTGTGGATGTTGGAGCAAGGAAGCTGTGTGGATGTCAATCTTCGGATGCAGTGGCTGCGGCACTTTGCGAACCGTTTCCAAGGTTCTCTTGATGGTGTGAAACGTGTGGTTGCTGCTATCGAACGTGAGGCTGCCCATCCACTCTCGAAGGAGCTGTCGCTTGTTTGGGAGAAGTACTTACAGGAGAGAGAGAATCATGACGTCAGCAGATTTTCCTCTCTTGTATCAGGTTTTGTTAGCCAAGGGTCCAAACCTTCATCTACGTTGAGCAGTTTGGAACTTAGAGAAGAGAAGGGCAGTTTGCGAGAGTTGATTTTTATGGCAACCAGGTTACAGGTTCTGAGAAGAAGTTTGCGTCAATGGGGAGAAGAAGACGAGCAGTACAGAATGACTGAAAAACTGGGCTGCAATTCTTCAAGTGGACCAATCATGCAATCTTACTGGCACCATAACCACCGGGCTGAGCGTTCTCGACTTTCTTCTGCTCAGTATCCAAGAGCGATGTTGATTTATCTCCATCCATTATTTTCTGCTCTACGAGAATTTGAAAACAGAGTGCTACTATCAAGCTGTAGCAGTAGCTGGGAGAGCGTGGTAGGTTCTTTCTCGAATGTGCAAGAGTGGCATGAAGCTCTTTGGAAGCACCTGAGCAGATCTAAGTTCGATATTGAAGGCTTTCTGTTTCACTGGAATTCATGGAAACGTAGTCTTCAGGCTCTTGCCTCTACAACAAACAGGACTTCTGAATCTGTTGTGAAGGCGGTCGATGAAGTTCACAGCCTTGTGAAGTTAATAGACGAGCCGTTTTCCTTAGGGGAGAATCCTCTCGCAAGGCCACTTTTGTGGAAGTATGCTGGTCATCCTGGCCTTCCTCACTCTAAAGAGGTTTACGATTTGGAATTGAAGGTTCTGAGGATTTGCGAAGACTTGTGGCAGCGCGGAGGAAACGAAGAGATGATGATCACCATTAGTAATGATATTAATATCCGACAGCTTACCTCAACAGGCCTGAGCATCATACGCTGGCTTGGTCAGGATGCTGGAGCAGGGACAGAAGTGAACACTAACGCCATCACTCCAGATGGTGGGGCTGCAGCTAGCACTAGCTACTCTGAAGCTCTCGCAGTCTATCAGATGCTGAAGGAAAGAGTTCAACTTGGAAAAACGGATGTTTCTCCTCTGGGTGATCATGACATAATACCTTCCCTGAAATCATCTGCTCTGGTTACTAAACGTGCGAGGAGGGATCTACAGTGTGTTTCGTTTCCGAAAGAGTTGCTGCAATGGCCAAGTGCTCGGGCGCTGTGGGCTGAGCTTTTACCTTGGCTGAGCAACGTGAGTATTTGTCAAGATATAAGACTTATTGCTGAAGTTTCTCGTCTGGCCGGAGTTGAACATGCGACTGAGGAAAGTTTGCCGGGGATGCTTAAGAACAGAATCTCGGAGACTGTGTTGAACAGAATGATCGAGTTTGCTATTTCTTGTTCTTCGAGATCTCCTGTTGACCTAGTTCCCCACCAACATCTTCTGTGGCTACTGGACGGGACACATCCTCCGAAGAGTGGGATTTTGCCTGCAATTCGAGATGTCAGTCACGAGTTGGTCTACAGGTGGCATTCAGCCTTGTGGACGAGTGTGCTAACCGAGCCAAATGACTTGGAGGACTGGGGTGGAACGATGGGTCCGGCACGGATCTTCTATGCTTCACAGACTGTACATTTTGCCAGTTTACTCGGTCGAACAGGCGCAATAAGGGACCATTATGCAAAGCTTACCCAGCTCAGGTTGGCGTCAGTCCACATCTGGGCTCAGGCAAAACAGAAGACTAGTGATGTCTTTGTCTCTAACTTGTGTTGCGCAAGTGCTATTTTCCAGCAGATTATATGTGCTCATGGGAAGTCTTTCCGTGAAGATGAGTACAAGGCGCTAGTCAATATGTTTTCTGTGTTACATTCGGCTGCTGTGGAAAATATGTTCGGGATCGAAAGCGACTTACTCGGGAGCCTTGCAACTTTACTCATGCAATCACAGCATGCAGAGTTCTTGAAACTTGCTGAGCCTTTAATAGTTCCTTGTATGAAACTCTTATATTCCATTGGTTGGAAGAACCTGAGTTTTAGCAAGTGCTTGATAAATCTTGGGAGGGTGTGGCTTTATTTGGGGGAGCTCAGGCTACGCTTGCTGCTGCCTTCGGACGGATGTGACCCAGTTGCAAAATACAGTCACAAACACGCCCATCTCACAAGTCATTCTACGCTGCTGGATTTGGACATAAAAGTACGGCAGGAGAGTGAGTTTTTAGTTAGAGGTAGCAGACATTCACCAAGGATTCGGAATCTTCTAGTGGAGCTGGAGGAAACGAAACAGGAATTGACGTCTTTGTCTTTGAAGTTGGTTCCACGACCTGATCCTCCACAATTTAGGAACTTCTTGGATGAAGTTCTTCAGTTCATGAAGTCGTCTATTGACAACGCAAGATTATCTGTTTTGGCGTCCGATGTATTGCTGGTGGAAGGGAGAGGTGCACGAACACTTGCCGAAGTTTCTACATGGCAGGAGAACGCCATGCACTTTATTAATCGGTTGGCTTCGGATTTTCCAGCTTACAGAGATGTGGTGCAGCCTGTGCAACTAGCCGTCTACGAGTTGAAATTTGGACTATCTATGCTACAAGCTGGCTACGTGCAGGGGGAGCTTTTCTTTGATAATGACGATGCGAGTACTGGAGAAAATAATTTTCTAGAGCTTCTGAGCACCCTTATGCAGTTTCCAACTGTGAGAAGCGATGTAGGCCACAAGATTTCGGCATCTTGCACCGAGCTAGTGAGCAGTACTACAGAAGCAATCATCGCCAAGGTGGCCTGTTCCTTGTTGGCCGGTCCTGTACAGAATGGGGTCCTGGATCTGGAGCTGAAAGTGATGGTCATGCGAGTTGCCATTTTGCGTTGTGGCATTGATACACAGCAGACAAGAGTCAAGGCGAAGGATGTTGTGAAGGCTGTAAACAACATATTTGCTAGCTTGGCCTCGCTGTGGTCTGAGATTCGAGAAAGACAAATGGCCAAGACCAAGGAAGAGGAAGAGTATATACGTTTTACTGCCCGAACACACACCTTGGAAACCGAGGACGAAATAGAAGAAGCATCCTTCCGAGAGATGTTTGTAGACTTCAAAGCTGAGTTCCCAGGTTACGATGATGATGCTGATGATACTGGGATGCTGAGTGCTGAATTGGACGATAAAAGGGCCGAAGCAGTTTTGAAAGAGAACAAGAAGGCTGCTGAGGATGCGAAACAGAGGTCTGACAAGGCATGGTTGAAAATCCAGGAGCCTCTTATTCAGGATGTTGTGTCAGTCCACAGGCACATGTTTGGTCGGAAACGTACAATTCTGAATGTTGGTCAAGAGGCTGAGGGTCCACTGGTGTCAGATTGGGACAGAGAAAACGCCTTCTCGCTTGCTTACCAGACTGGCGTACGCTTACTCGGAGCTGTTGGTCACAGAATTTCTGCTCAGGTGGAAGATCCACTCATCGCATCTCATATTATGCAGGTTGGTATCGAGCACAAAAGAGTTAGTGATTTGCGTCAATCCCGTGAGACTAGAAGCGTTAAGCACAACATATACAAAGATCCCAATCCCCCGGAGATGGCACTGATGTTGGAGCCTTTGAGACAGTTTTTGGAGCGTGTCAGTGGTTTGTTAGCTGAGTGGCCAGAGCACCCAATCTTGACACAATTTTTGAGTATCGCGAAGGCCCTGGTGGGGATTTCTGTAGAAGCCCCTCTCATGAAGGCACTTACTGGGGTTGAGCTGCTGCTTTCCAAAGCCCAACTCTGGGAGGAGAACTCGGCCAAGCATGTTTCATTGGCAGGAGAGATGATGGAGCTGATGAAGTTGGTAAGAAGATGGCGCAAATTGGAGCTCGAGAGCTGGCCTGTTTTGCTAGAATGCACACGAGAAAAGAACGAGCAGAGTGCCGAGAGGTTGTGGTTTTTCCTTCATGGGTTACTTCACAGGCAGCTGGGCGAGGATTTCGACAAGGAAATGGAAGCCACATTTTCCAGTTTAGAAGAGTTTATGCAGACCTCTCCCCTTGGAGAGTTCTCAAGACGCCTTGACTTGTTACGGTCTTTTCATGGGCAATTTCTGCTGGAAGTGGTCTATGGTGACCACCCTCATGCCGGGGCATCAAGAACGGCTGTGCAGAAGCTTTGCAATATTCTGTATAACGTCCGAGAGTACTACTCAGAGTTCCTCCCTGCTGTGGAAGAGGCTGTGACAATTGGGAAGGCTCCCATCGAGAAGGAGCTGAAGGGCTTTGCGAAGCTGACAAAGTGGGAAGATCGAAGTTATTATGCACTCGCTTTGTCAGCAGAGAAGACGCACCGGCAGCTTCACAAGTTAATTCGCAAGTATGACGAGCTTCTGAAGAAACCTGTACTAGAGGTGTTACTGAAGCAAGCCTCACGCATGGGCGCTCAGACTCTTGCCACGTTGACCACTCCATCCGAGCCTGCTGAAACTGACGTAGTGACCACAGAAATGTCTCTGGATATCGATACCAATCCTGTACTTGCGCCTGTTCCTGTACCTGAGCCCGTACTAGAGCTCTCTGCAAGTAGAGCAAGTGTTGCCATTACTGCATGGAACCAGTTTTGTGGAGCGAAGGTTACAGAGGTGACCTTGATGGCCTCGGGAGCTGCTCTAGAACTTGCAGAGTTTCAGAGGTTATCATCTCTGACATCAAGGATAGGTGACTTTCTAGGAGTTGGAGTATTTGCACCTGAAAATCGGAAAATGCATGAAGACTGCATGAGGACTTTGGAAGATCTTGGTATTACTGTTATTGAGCGGTCAGCTGAGCTCAGGAAGGGAGAGAAGAGGCTTTCAGTGAAGAAAAAAGCTCTGATTGATCTTCTAAGAGCACTGAGAGACATCGGATTGTCTCATCACAAGTCAGCGGTACCCAAGGATGAGAGAAACGTCAACAGTTGGTTTCAACAGCCAGGCTCTGATTCAGCAGAGATGTTGATGTTGTGGGCACATCAGGATGAAGAGGTTGTTCCAGGGCTGTCGAGTGTTGTCTCAATTGACACTGTTTGCAGTGTTTGGTCACGCGCCAAACATTACTATTTTCAGAATGTGGCACTTCTTCAACGGCTGAGACAAAATGCTCTCGACTTCAACAAAGCCTTGAGTTTGCGCGAGGTTGAGGTTTCTACTAAGTACATGGAGCATTTGTTGTATCTGCAAAGAAAGCAACGACTTACTGCTTTTGACTTTTCATCGAAGCTCAGTTCGCTTGTCCATGTGACCAGTCTCTTGTCAGGTACACTCTTTGCTCTTTCTCTCTTTCGCTCTTTCTCTCTTTTGCTGTTGTTGCTTGCTTACTTACTTGTTGTCTCCTTTTGAGCTGTCACTAATATTCCCTTCTTCCAGGCTTTACTGCGGAGAACAGTAGGTTTCCTCGACAAGGAAGAGTTAGGAAATTGATGTGGCTACAAAAGGGTCTTCTGGACTCCCTGTGCCATGCCACTTCAGAGTTGGCTCTTCTTTACAGGACATCGGAAGCGTCACAAAGGTCACCTGACGTTGACTGTAGTGAAGTTGCGCTGATTAGCAAAGTTGTTCTACAAATATCACGCCAACTGGAGGTTTGTAAGAACTCATTGGATCGGTTCGTGGTTCCTCGAAGTGAGTCAATAGGTTTCAGGCCTTTGGAAGAGTCGTGGCCGCTGTTGATCACACCGAGCATGCAAGAAGTAGTTATGAAGAATTTAAAAGTTCTGAGAACTACAGAGACTCTTTTGCAAGAAGCATGTAGAGGTGTGAGTGGGGATAAGGTACCCGAGATGAGTTCTCTGCAGCTTCTTCTCAGTCGCGCACTAGAGATGGCCAATGATTTTGAGGAAGAGTTTGAGAATACAAGCTGTTCAATTTCGCTTGAAACTACGGTGGACATGGCGCCTTTCGTAGAGCACTACAATAAAATTGTTGCTGAAATCCAATTGGCGGTTCAGAACCTTCGAACTAATACAGCAACCTCTTCTGCTGCTCAAGAAGTACTTGGATCATTATTTGGAGACTCTGAGCTTCCGGGTACTGTTCAAGATGTGGATCTCGCCATCAGCAGGAAAATGGTGGCCTTACGTTTAGGAAAGATATACGACATATTGCTGAAGGCAATCTGCGCAGGTGAATAGAATATCATATTCTCTTTTGTATGACTTGTACGGCTAGATAGTTTTCCTGTGTTTTATCGTTGGTTTTCTTCATGGTTTCTGAGTTTGTAATTGTGCCCAGTGTCTTATGGAGGACTTTAGAATGGGCTCTTGTTCATTGTTTTTATCGAGTGGAGAGCTTGAGTTAGCATTACATTATCTTTTTTGCGCTACAGTGGATGTTTAGTAGCTCCGGCAGTGACATCTCTGGAGAATTCATGTTTCAGGTGCAGAGATGATTGATTCAGAACATGGCAATGGAATCCGGACTGGCGCAGCCCTGGGGAAGCTCTTTGGTTGCATATATGCTCCATTACAGATATTGGAGGCGGCTGGTGCCCTGTTACTTGCAGACTTCGTTGACCTTCAAAAGACCGTGTCTAAACTTGGCTACATATTGTCCAACTTGTTCTGTTCTTTATACTCAGAAGGCTTTTGCCTCACTAAGGAGCAAGAGGGTGAAGCTGGCGGGACGAAGTTTGAGGATGCAGATGGGACTGGCATGGGAGAGGGAGAAGGACAAAAGGATGTCAGCGATCAAATCGAAGAAGAGGAACAGCTCCTGAACAGCACAGAAAAGAATGAGGACGCTCCAAAGGTCGATGAAGCAGACAAGAAAAAAGACAAGGGTATCGAGATGGAACAGGACTTTGATGCTGACATGCTTGACCTCAGTGACGATGAATCTGATGATGAGGATGAGAATGAGGCCGAGAAGGATGAGAAGTTGGAGTCGCAAATGGGAGAGGAGGGTGAAAAGAGTGAAGTTGTCGATGAGCAGCTGTGGAAAGGTGAGGATGATAAGAATGAGCCTCAACAGCAGCAGGGGAAGGAGAAGCAAGAAAAAGATGCGGGGATGTCGGGCGCTGAGGAAGAAGATCTGGAGATGCGAGGTAAAGAAGAAAACGATGAAGATACTGAGGGAGGCAAAGGAGAGGAAAGGAAAGAGGAGGAAGAGACGAAAGAGCTAACAGCTAACGAACAAGAGAAGAACGCAGAAAATGGAATGGATGAAAGTGAGGGGTTGAAGGAAGATGATGCGTTTGAAGATTCTACTGGAGTCAAACCACGAGTAGAGGAAGAGCTGGAGCTCCCAGACGATCTGAATTTGGATGGAAGTGCGGAAGAAGAGGGCCCGGAGGGTGAGGAAGGAGAGGGAGAAGATGAAGGTGGACTTGAAACCGTCAAAGAGGAAGACGGTAAACTGAAGGAATCGGAACCAATGGATGTTGATGATAACGCGAACAGAGTTGGTGAAGACGAGGGCGGTGAAAATATGGAGGAGGTTGACCAGGAAGAAAAGAACGCAGAAGACCAAACTGAAGCGGAACAGGACCAAGAAGGAGAACAAGACACTGGGAAAGCCGAAATCGAGGATGATGAGCGTGATGCAAGCAAGAAAGATGGAGAGGAGGATATGCAGGTGGACGGTAATGAGCTTCAAGGTGAAGGTCCATCTCACGAGGATGCCGCAGCTGACCAGCCTGAGCTCCCGTTACCCGAAATGACAGAAAACTCATCTTCAGATCCCAGAGCGACGGGAGGTGCTGAGGCTGTTCGAGCAGGTGTCTCTGGCAGAAAAGGGGATCCTATCAAAGTTGGACAGGATAATGAAGACCAGAACATGGGGAATGCTGATGCTGAAGCTGATCAATCCAAGTCCGAGCTGCTGCAGTCGTCAGCAGCGGAGGATATACTCGGGAACAAGCGGTCTGCAGAGAACAAGTCATTGATTTCTGACGACACTACCAAGAAGCGTGACAGGCCAAAAGCAAATGCCAACAGGAGTTTGGGTGATGCTTTGAAGAAGTGGAAGGAGGTGGTCCAGATGCTGGATGAGAGCTCTGCACCTGAAGTGGATGTTACCGAAGATAAAGAGAGCTTAGAAGAAGAAACTGCAGGTGCGGCGTACGAGTACGTTCCTAAGGAGGGAGCTGGCAGTGCACAGGCACTCGGAGCTGCTACAGATGACCAACTGACAAACACTCAAGGTTTGGAGCCTGAGGACGAGAAGGCGAATGATGATCCTGACTCAGTGTTGCCCGGCATTGACGAATTAGAACTTCCTGAGGATGACAAGGATGGACATGATGATATGGAAGGAGTGGAAGCTACTCACCATCCTCAGAAGCAGGGACTGGCCGCAGAGTCGAAGAAGAAGAAGCCGGTAACCGAAGAACGTGGAGATGATGAAACTGCTGCCATCAATCCCTCAGAAGAAGAGGATGTTAGTTTTGAGACGATCGAGAGAAGCAAGGAAAACGAGAGTCTTGTTTCACTTCGCATGCCTCAAGCTTTGGAAGATGGAAGTCTAATGAGGAGGGATGAAGAAAAGCCCATGACTGAAGCGGAGCTGAGGGAGATGAGGAAGGATTTAGAAGTGAGGATTCTCTGCGGGGATGGAAGCATGGAAAAGGCAAGGGCGGTGTGGCAGAAACTGGAACAGATGACGATACAATTATCGCAAGAGTTAGCAGAGCAACTACGCTTGCTTTTGGAACCCACTTTAGCATCGAGGCTTCAAGGAGACTATCGCTCTGGCAAACGCATCAACATGAAGAAAATCATCCCGTATGTGGCAAGTCAGTTTCGCAAGGACAAGATCTGGTTGCGGAGAACCAAGGCCAACAAGAGGCAGTACCAGGTTGTGCTGGCCATTGATGATTCGCGCAGTATGTCAG
Organism: Ulota crispa; assembly: GCA_963920765.1. Classification (NCBI taxonomy): domain Eukaryota; kingdom Viridiplantae; phylum Streptophyta; class Bryopsida; order Orthotrichales; family Orthotrichaceae; genus Ulota; species Ulota crispa. The sequence goes on from OY987246.1 coordinate 3,460,359, forward strand.
GCAATCACTGTGGCCACATGGCATTGGAGGCTCTCATCACCGTCTGCAAAGCCATGTCCCAGCTGGAGATTGGAGAGATGGCGGTCGTTAGCTTTGGAAAGCAAGGGAATGTTCACCTTCTTCATGATTTTGACCAACCGTTTTCCACGGAGTCTGGACTGAACATGATCTCGCAGTTCACTTTCAAGCAAGACAATTCCAGTGTGGATGAGCCGTTAGTAGATTTGTTACACTACCTGACCCGCATGCTCGACTTCAAAGCCAGACATTCAACTACACCTTCAGGAAGGAACGACCTGCAGCAGCTGGTGATTGTGATTGCCGATGGTATTTTTCTTGAGAGGGCGAGCCTGCGAAAGCCCATACGAGAGGCCATGGACAGGAAGCAATTCCTGGCTTTTCTGGTGCTGGATAACCCACGGCAGTCTATTCGTGACATGCAGTCTGTCTCTCTCCCAGATAAAGCCCCCATTGTAGTTACCAAGTATTTGGATTCCTTTCCTTTTCCTTACTACATTCTTCTCCAGGATATTGAATCACTTCCTCGCACACTAGCCGACCTGGTACGGCAGTGGTTTGAGCTCACGCAGCGATCTTAAGCTCGTCAATCATGTCTTCATGAGGCTGTGATTTTACTGGAAAGAGCAAATCTGAAGGTAAAATAACCAGCCTTCTTTGGCTAATTGTTTCCCAAATTTTCCTCAGTGATTATGCCGTCTGCTGATATCTTACTCCAATTGCTAACGTGAATCCTTCCTGTGCCTTGCAGACAAACTTTTCACAAATACGAGCAGGTTTTTCAAATGCATGCTCAAGGGAATCATCTCTGTAAATGAGATGCTGAGTGTACCATACTAAAGGAGTTAGGATTATTGTTTACCAAGCATGGTACTCATATTGAAGAGGTTCTAGTTAATTTCTTGGTTGTACAGTACATCAACGCGTTTCCTCTCATTTTGTCAGTGAGATCTCATCTGAGACCCACATCAATTTTGTTATTAGTTTTATGAAAATGAAAATGCATTTTCTTGACACTTTGATAGAGTGATCCCTTGGTTTGGAAATGCTTTCCTTTATCTTTCATGTTTTACTTGCTTGTAATAGATTGAATCTGTTCTGCAATCTCTTTGGGTTTTGTCACATCGGATTCTTGGGATTTTAAATGGTCTAGTAAGGTCAATTGGTTTCATGTTTAATCCACAGACTACCAAATAGGATTTAGCCGTAAACAATGGATGAAATGGCCTTAAGAAATTTTGCCATTTGCGTATCACGGGTGGTGGCCTCCCAAGTGATGTTATTTGACACTTGTTTAGCAAAAATTAATTAATTTAAGTTAAAATTTGTTATAAGCATGCAATATCAACATCCTAAATTAATTTTGCTATGTGATAGTGAGGTTAGTACTCCCTATGTGCATCTTATTGTTGCATGTGAACAACACTCTTTAAGAGCAAATCCAATTCTTTGTGAATTTGTTAAACCTTTTCATATCTTAAATCGATTGATTTGACAAGTTTGTTAATGCTATATCTGTATACAATTCCCTAATTCAATACTTGTTACAACTTATCTTATCTTAAATTATGTATTTATAATGGTTGTGTAAAACAAGAAAATCTAAAAGTTCCACCTTTAATTTTCACTTGTTCATTTCATATTGTCATCATGCATTTGACAATTAAATGGAACACACCATACTCTAGTAATTACACTCCCAACAAATGTAAATTTCATTCAGATCAACCATGAAATGTAGTTGCTCAAGGATAAACATTGATTTTGTTAGTAATTTAATAAAATTTAGTGGCTCTTGGACAAGATTGCAAATCTCATGACCTAATGAGCGTTTTGGCTTGCACAAAGATATAACTTTGGTGATATTTTACAAGTGTTCAACAATCTTTGCAGAATTTAGTAGTTTACAAGGAATTTCAACATCGTTCCACATAGTAATTATTAGGGAAAAATTCATGGATACCCCTACTTTTTCAGAAATTTCACAAATACCCTCAGACCAAAATTTTCAGGTGTTTGTTTTGTTGTGCATGTCAGTTCCTTCTCCCTTTGTGCGCATACTACTCCTTTCTTGTTATGCGTGTGCATGAAGGAAGAAGAGAAGTGACACTGACATGCACAAAAAAACAAATACCTGAAAATTTTGGAAGGGTATTTGTGAAATTTCTGAAAAAGCAGGGGTATCTATGAAAATATGGCAACCTTTAGGGTATCCATAAAAATTTCCCTAAGTATTAAATGTTAGAATGAAATAATTGGCCCCTCACACTTAGAGTTCAGGTCCTTTCTGAGTTCCAAAACTATTTGCTTCTCAAGGCACCAAGATTTCTACATTGGGATTTACAAGGCCAACATTTTGAGAAGTATCTCAATGCTCAAAATAAAAATCTGACATTGCCTCAAGGTCAAAAATTGGGTTCACCAAAACTTTAAAAAACCAATTCATGGCCTTGTGGTCAACGTCAAATTCAATTAAAATGCAAATTTTTAAGTAAACATTGTTCATTTTAGATGTATTATACCAGTAACAATCAACAACTTGAGATGAAATATATAAAAACTCAATGACTTTGATTGCTATCTTTTTGCACCTATTTTGAAAACGATTTGAAGGCTTATAATAATGGCCTCAACTTTTTGACATCAAGACTTTTAGATACATGAAATTTTTCCCTATAATATGCTAATCATAATGAGTGCTTAGTAAGGAGTGTTTTTCACTCCAATGGGCAAAAAAATTGGTTCATTTTTCAAGCCCATGCAAAGGATGATGATTCACAATCCGACTCTAGAAATCCATTTATTTTCTATCTTTCCATTTATTAGGCAAACGACGCTTGTAGTCTTCAACAAATTTGAGCATGTGCTTTTCTACTCAACTGCTAGCAAATAAATTTTAGTATGCCCGGAAGCATAGAGAGAGCCATGGCTGCAGCTGAAGCAGGCTTTTCAAACAAGCCAGATAAACAGGGGTATCGGTAGAAGTGTAAGAGCATCTGCGTACTGCCAAGTGCCAACCGTCAAATGAAGTCTCTGGAAACTAGGTTTGGAGGGGACGGGAGCATCAAATAGTGCAACAAGGCGTGAAGTCCTTGCAATAGCTTGACAGCAGCGCTTGGGAGCCCTCCTTCCCTAATTTTCTTGCTTTTGCTTCTTGTGTGTGACAAGGATCATGAAAATGGCATGTAGAAAGCTGAAATTTGATGTGAAAGTGGCTAGGCCTGAAAAGCCCTGCTCTTGCACATTGACGAGTACAGTGTTGTTGGAGATTTGAAGCGCAGAAGCTGTTGCGGGTTGAATGCAAAGGGCTCATTTGGTGGGTGGCAAGAGATGCTTTAAGCCAAGCTTCCGCCATGTTCCTCCGCCATAGAAAAAAGTCCATCTCCATGGATATTCCTTGGTTATGAGGTGGACGTGAAATATTGTGACAGTACTAAGCATCACGTACGGTAGATAGACCCATACCCAAGTGTTGAAGGATTTGGAGTACCACACAGTCTTGGAAAATTCAAGAAAAAAATTAGTATGGTTAGCCTTTCAACAGGCTATCATGGAACATCATTTTTGTGTGGAAAAAAGTATTGTGGAATATTTTATATTAAAAGGTAAAGTTATAGCTCATAGGATCCTAGAAGCAACTATAGACCAACACTGAAATTTATTGCTTGGATGTATTCCTATAATGGCACTTGACAATCCCAATCCCAACCCTCCCAAACCAACTTAACCATTGACTTGTGACGGGACTTGCTAGCGCAAGTAGCATTCACAACTCCACTTTGGGTTCAAGAGCGCATGGTAAACACCTTGCAGAATTGAGAGCTGCTTGGGAATGAGTATGTCTACCTTAGGTGCCATGACATGGCCAGCTGCACTTGCCACCAACGGTTTAGAGGACTAGCCATGGCCATCAACAAACCAATTCACATGCATTTGGGAACGCATCCATGTCACCATAGGCACAGTTTACTGCACATATGCTAATGTGGGGCTAAAATGGGAAAGCCATGTTTTTTCACCAGCCAAAAAATGTGAGATGTGAGAGATTAGATATTTATCATTAGTAGATTGAATTTGGGAATTTGGAATTTATACTTGGATTCAAAGATCTTATTTGTTTTGATCTGGAACCTTGCAAGAAGATATAATTGAACAACACAGAGATAGGGGCGAATTATTATTTCTGCTACCCTTGTTCGGAAAATACCTAAGCTGAGCTTTCCCCACATTGACATCGTATGTGCAGTAGTAAACTAAGCCCACGTTGGCTGGGATTGATGCCAAGGCCACATAAGCCAAAACAACTTGAAACAAATGAAGAAATAACTTGTATTTCTGGAAAGTTGGGGGATAATCACTTTCTCAAAGTTTCATTTATTGTTTTCCTAAAGAATACCTCTCCATTATTTTAGGGCAAGAGGTTTGAGATGCTAATTTCTGAATTCTAAAAATTGACATTTTTGAACAAACCAAAAAAATGGGCCTCGAAGATTGAAGAACCTACTTTTACACAAAAAAGTGAACGCAGCCACGTGATTTTTACAAACCGGCAGTATGAAACACCAGTTTTGTTTGGTGTGGCTCAGCCTTGAGAGAATGGTGAGGAGTCGTCATGAGAGAGTAATAGGCCAAACTTGTGGGTCACTAGCAGGGTTCTTTTTATTGGCAAAAAATTCGTCTCAACCTTACCTCAAATTGACATTGCTAGCCATAACAATGAAAAAACTTGGTGGAAAAATGGATGAAATCACCAAACCCCTCTTCTAGCAAATATCAAATTTGCCAGATTTTGGATTAAGTTTACTAATATTAGTATAGATTATGGATGAACATCCACATGTTGATGGTTCTATTTTGTTGACAATTCTATCCTATTTTGTCCATTTTTTCCTTACTTGCTTATATTGCTGGGTGTTGGTTGGTCTACCAATAGAAAAACAAAAACAAAAAACCTCGTCATTAGCTGACGCACATGCAACTACGTGTGTTTGTGAAGCAGCAGTGCACGGTCAACACATACCATTGGAATGCTTTTGGTCTAATGTAGTGTACACTAAATAATGTATTTAGGTTGCCTTAACCCTTAAACGACCAAGGAGCCCTTTGCGGCCAATATAGTATTTTTGTATTTTCTTGTATTTGGAATGCATCTACACCTTTACTACATTTGAGATCAACAAAGAAATTAGAATATAGACCAATGAGGTTTTAGTAAGCTAGTCAAGATCTCAAGTCAAAACTTTTTATTGGTAGCAAATGCCAGTTATACGGTAGTGTCTTTGCTATGCAATACGTAGAGCGGTCCTTTAAGGGTTAACCCCTAAATGTCCAATCAACCATTTTTTTGGTTGTTGCCCTTTTTTGCAAATTGCCCAAGATGAAGAAAAACATTTTTGAAAAGGTAAAAAATATTTTCATATAGGAAAGCAAGTCTACTTTCCAACACAATTTGAATCATATTAATCCAAGTTAATCTCCACTAAGGAGAATTTTCCAAAGACAAACATTTCAACTTTTGATAGCGTTATAAAATTTACTATTTTAAGAAACTAATGATGTTCTCCTTCAAAAAGAAATTGCTTTTGAAAAATATAATAAAATATCTATTTTTGATCAATTGTATAAAATTTTAAATTCTATGAATAAAATTTGTAATTTTGATGAATATCAAATGGTAAATGCTTCCAAATTCTATAAATAAGAGTCCAAAACCTCTTTTGAATGTTTTACCACATGGATAATTTCTAAAAATCATGATTTTAATTTTCTCTTTTAAAACAAACTACAAAAGTATCCTTGTGCAATGCATGTGTGTTTTACCCTTACCCCCCTAGGCGTTTAGGGATTAACAACTAGGTTACCTTACCCTAGTAAGTTACTTCATGACTCATCACTTGATCACTTGGAGGTGCATGCAACTCTTGGATTTCACATGGATTATGACTCGTAAGCTACTAATTTTTCTGTTCTCAACTTCATTGTTGTTAACTTGCCATTTAAATACTATTTGTTCCAATAAATTTTGATGAAATTACTTTAGCAGTTGTAATTATTTATACAAAGTGAAATATCAATAAGTTTGTGTAGGGCAACCTAAATGCAATATTCAATATAGATTTTGTACATCAAATAGTGCATTTAGATTGCCCTAACAATTAGGTTGCCTTACGTTGGCAAAGTTACCTCATGACTCACCCTTGGCCACTTGGAGGGGCATGCAACTTTCTTTATGCTAGAGCAATAATCCTAAGTCTGCCTAAAGTTCCAACTTCCCTACTCCCATACTCCCGTGCTTTGGCGCTTTTTGCTGCACCCAACCTCTACGTGCTCCATTGTTTATCACAACAATTATTGGCAAAAGTTACTATAATCTTGGTAAACATTCAAATAGTTTGAAATGTTGAGAAATTAGTCTGGATAAACCTGAATGCATTATTTGGTGTACACCAAAACATGCATTTAGGTTGCCTTACCTTAGCAAAGTTACATAGATCATGACTCACTATTGGCCACTTGGAGGGTCATGCAACTCTCTTTATGTTGTAGTAATTCTTGGTTTTGTGTATTTAAAGTTCCAATTTCCTTGCTCTTTAACTTTGGCGCTTGTTGTTGTGCCCAACCTCTGTTTGCTTCCTCCATTGTTTATTGCACTAATTATTGATGAAAGTTATTGTAGTATTGATAATTGTTTAAATAGTTTGAAATGTTAAGAAATTAGTATAGGGCAACCTAAATGCACTATTTGATGTAGAAGGGACCTTTGAATATATTTCATTTTCTATCATTGATACCATATGAATATTATAAATAAAAAAAATCCTTTTCCCAATATTATGAGGAGGGGAAGCAAAAAATAGGGCAAGTGAATGTCTCTAAGAGCGTCCTTCCATGTGGACTAGTGGCTTGTGAAGCTCACTATAGCTCATTGATAATCTGTCATATAGGAGTTCTTGTTTTTCTAGAATCTCATCCAATCAATTATTGGTGAGCGTCACCAATCACTGGTCTCACATGGTAGGATGCCCTAAATACAGCAAAATTAGGTGGAATGTGAAGGAATATTTAACCACTTTTCTTGGCGCCGCGTTGTGTCTGGATCTTCTTTTCCAAACCACTTCAGCTGGAGCTTAGAGCATCTACATCAGCAACTCCAACACGCTCAAAGTGGATGAAAAGTGTTGCGGGCACTCTCAAAACCCTCTCTTGACATTGTGTCTTACTGTTTCTAACCTGTATCTAGTAAAGGCCCTTCAAGCCATTGTTCACCACTATTCATCTTAAGTTTAGTGAGCTTTATCTTCTACTTTCCTTGATAAGTGGTAAGATGATTATTTATGGGATGTGTTGGAGTGCAAAGCCACCTTTTTGAAGAGCATGGGTGGGAGATCAAGAAGCTTGAGGGCCACCCAAAATAGATAGGAAAGTTTGAAAGAACACAGACCGGTAGAGATGCTCTGACATTAAAGTAGACACACCCATTCCTGACTCCTCCCCAATCTTGCACCCTAGATTTGAGGCTTTCACCACACATTGTTGAACCCATAGTGGAGCAGTGAAGTCACTTGCACAAGCAAATTTTACTGCATGTTAGTTATTGAGTTGCTGTAAAACAATTGGGACTAGGACAATCTAGTGCCACTATGGGAACACATCCAAGCAATTTCAAGGGTAGTCTAGAGTTGCTGATAGGGTCCCTCTGAGTTGCAACTTTGCCCTTTAGTACAAATCTATAATACCTTTTTTCCACAAAAATTACATTCCACAATAGCATGTTGAAAGGCTAACCATACTAATTTTTTTCTTCAATTTTCCGAGACCTTGAGGTACCCCAAACCCTTAAACGGTCTGGTATGGGTTTGTCTACCTTGGCTTTCCATATTTTTCCATACTTTTCTATCTACCTTGTCTACGTACTGTAAGTGATTTCTCTTTTGCCCATTGGCATGCTAAAATTTCTTTTTGTACTAAAGCAAAGTTACGATATCATTACAAGGGATTTGCACCTCCAAATAGGCCCCTTCCTCCAAATCCATGGGAACTTTGGGAACACCTTCCACATGGGCAATTTGCCGCAGGCCAAGCTGGCATTAGGGCAACCATATTAGCTTGTATTATTTTTTTATTATTAATTTTTTGAAAATAAATCAATCAAAAAAATCTTATTTTTTTCTGAGACTTATTTTTTATTTCTTATTTTTTATTTTATACTTTTTAAATTAATTTTTTTGACAACCAGCAGGGGCTGGTTCCCAACATCGGGAGCATAAAAACTCACAGCCGTTTTGGGGGGTTTAAATCCCTTCTAATGTGTTTTTTACGATATTACTAGTTTATATCTTTTGTAAATTACTTTTGAATAAAGATATCAAAAAGGGCGTTGCTATGTGCATACTTGGGGTTTGATATATGCAAACCAAGTGATGGGTAATTTTAACCCCTAAAGCACTAAACACCCTTTTCTGGCAACGTGGCAATTTTGGGCAGCTCACTTCCAATGGGGTTTTCATTTTTTTTTCTTTGAAATTTTCACACATGATGTGTCCAAGGACTAGCTTTAAGGCCTGGCAAATTTCATAACTTTTGACTTCATGATTCAAAAGTTATTGCATGATATATAGTTTTCCTTGCTCGGCACGGGTAGCCAAAAAACTTCTTTAAAAATTACGTTTTTTGAATTTTGTTTTTTGAAATTGGATTTTTATTTTTAAAATATACTTGAGAAGCTTTGAATTATTCCATTTTGATGAATGAGATGAAAGTAATGAGGAGATTTTGTTTGCAAGCAATTATGGATTCTCTACTCTAAAATAAACTTTGAAGTCCATTAATTTACTCAATTTTTAATATTATAGAAAAAAAAAAAACCAAAAGTTATAGATTTTTTATTACAACATTATAACCATTGGGATTGGAATTGGGATGATTAACCCTTAAATGACCAAAAGACCCTTTGCAACCAGTACAATACAAGGTATTTTTCTTGTATCTACTATATTTGAGACTAGCAAAAAAGTTGGAGACTTGGGTGGATAACTTAATGCATTTTAGATTTGACATGCGGCATAATATAGAGAGGGGTCTATTCTTTTGAGGTAATAATTATAAAAAATTTACAACTAAGAAAGGGTTCATTCAAATGGTAAAATTGAGGTATAAGTAATATAGGTAGGTTTTAAACATGTCTTATTACTTTTTTTACAAGTAATTAAGGGGCTAATATTGTGGAATATCCTATGGTCCTACTGTATTTGTGGTGGGTATAGGATATCCAATGTTCTAGTGAGGGTGCTAGGTGTTGGGTGATGAAAAATGAGGGCAACAAATGTGTTAGGGTCTACTTCATTTTTGGGTCAGGGTTTCATTGCTTGGTGTTAAGGTGCACATTCTAGCCTTCTAGGTTTTAGCTTGTTTCATTTGGCTTGTGTGCGATAGGGTTTACTTAATACATACATGTAAACGGAGTTCATTCACAATGTTTTGACTCTTAGTTGATTTACTCATGAATTTTTGGAGTGAAGAGGCATTTCTAATTGCATTGTATATTTCCATGAAGGATTTGATCTTTGTCTTGAAATTACTTATGAAAGCATAGTGCATTCATACTCTAATCCTTAAAGCCTAAATTGTCAAATTACTTAACAATTCAAAATTTTCAATTACAAAGAAGATAACCTCAGAAAAAAAAAATTGCTTAGCCCTTATAAGTAACTAAAGAGTGCCCTAAAATTGGCCATTTGATCCAATTATATAATTATAGAGACCCTTTTACTTGGCCCAAGGAACTAAATAGCCCCCTATAAATTACCCCCATGCGGCACTTGGGGTACCCAACATACAAAGAGTGATCCACCCGAGGTTGGAGAATTGATCAATGTGGTTCTAGTGAGCTACTTGAGATCCCAAATTAAAGTTTCTTATTGGTAGCAAATGACAATTATATGTCAACGTATATACTATGCCATATGGTCGTTTAAGGGTTAAGCTCAATTCTACAATTTCTACAATATATTGGTTTTTGTCATAGGCTTTATTACATACAAAAATACCTTGCAAGTGCTTTGGGTCAAATTTCTTTTAATTCCTTGTGACTTTTTATGTGATTTTTTATCTACCTTTCCCTATTGAATTCCCTCCCTTCCTATTTGAATTTCCAATTTTGGGTGACTAATAGAAGCCCAATGCTTGACACCCAATACTTTATGACAGAGAATTTAAAATTTACACAAGAGAATTTGGAAAAAAAATCCAATAACTTTTTGCCTCCCCTTTGGTTGCCCTTTCCTCTCCCTTCCCCTCTTTTTGATAGAACTTGTGATGTTAATAAAGAATTTATGAGACATACAACCCACTCTTTATCACCTACAAATATGCCTTGCACGCACTTTGTTGCGTGTCTCTTTTTTCATGCAAAATTTTACTTCCGGGAGATCACTCCTTGCAATTTTATGGTATACACGTGAGTTAAGAGGGTATTATGTAGGCCAATTTATCTATAATATTGTATTTTAGATGACCATGTTTTTATACAATAAGCTATACAAGGCATCTTTCTAGTTCCCTATGTTTTTTTATAATTTTTTTCATTAGGTTTTTAAGTGGGGCTACCTTACATACAAAATTTATTTGTTCAATTTTATCCTATCTCCACTATTCTTCAAAAAAAGGCTTTTGTTTTATGACATAAACATATATAGTATACACCATGAAACCAATTAAACATATAAATTAAAAGGTCATTGTTTAAGTGGGAAGTTTTATTATCAAATTTTAAGCATTTCTTGATTATGTGCCATGTATTTAACATAATCTAATATGGAGAGCAACAAGCACCACTAAAAAATTTCACAACCCCTATTTGTCAAGGCTATTTTATTAATAAAACCTCCTACTAACTAATGTTTTTACATAACCTAATTTATATATACTAAAATGTATAGTATTTCATGAACCCTATAGTAGCTCTACATATTATATTATTATTTTTTCTTTGAATTAAACATACCCTATCTTTTAACTCACGTAGTTTCTAAAACATGGGCTAGTGATCTCCTCGAGACTTCCACCCTCCCTTTACCTACCTTATCCTCTTCCTCCCCTCTTCAAATTTCCTTCTGTTCCTTTTCCTATCCCTCTTCCTCCCTTGAATTTCAAATCTTGGGTAAACGAGAGACACCCAATGCTTGATAGCCAATACTTTATAATAAGAAATTTCAAACTTATAGAAAAGAAGTGAGAAAAATACTCCAATGACTCTTCACCCTCCATTTGGGCGGCTTTTCCTCTCCCTTTCACCCTCTCTAATAAAACTTTTGATGTTAATAGAGAAATGATATCATGAGTCATTATGTCATGAGATAGACAATCCACTCTTCATAATATAGATAGATGACTAGAACAAATGAGGCTAGTTTTGCAAGTGCTTGCATGTAGAGCACTTTTTAAGTGGAACACAGTATCTATTAGTTAAGAAAAAAATGTTTCCCAAAACCAATTTTGGAGATATTAAATAACAAAAAAGGAAACAAAAGACAAAAGCGTCTAGAGTACTTTTGCATCATTTGTAAATATCCATTAGTATGTTCATCTCTCAAGGAGATCACTTAGTGTATCTATAATTAACCACAGGAATTAACCCCTAAAGGACCAAGCCATTTTTTTTGTGAAAAACATAGAAAACTGCCACTTTTGGGGAAGCAAGTACAAGGGTAAGAAAAATAAGTTTTTTACAAGAATTCAACCATAAGATCTTACAGTAGACTACAAGAGATACACGTGGTAAAAAATTCAGCTCAATCTACATAAAATGAGTGAGATATTTACATCTGAATTGCAGAAAAATGTTTTGTTTTGCTGCTGCCCAAAAATTTCAGAAGGCTTTGACCACTCTTAGATCAAAAAAATTACTCTATACAAAGTTGTGGTTTATTTTTCCCATGTAGGAGACCAAGTTAGGTGTGTGTGGGAGAATTTTCAAATCAATTGGAACTATATAACACATGGGAAAAAATAGTAAGTAAAAAGAAGTAGAGAATGAGTCAAAACACTAAATTATTAAGAATTTAATTATAAAAATGAAAAATGCAAATCCCAACGGTTATAATGTTGTGATAAACAATCTACATCCTTTGGTTTTGTTTTTTTTTCAAAATACTGAAAATTGAGTAAAGTAAAGGACTTCAAAGTTTATTTTAGAGTAGAGAATCTAGAATTGCCCGCAAACAAAAACTCCTCATAACTTTCATCTCATCTATCAAAATTGAACAATTCAAAGCTCCCCACTTCTATATAAGTCTAAAGAACCTATTTTAGATTTTTGTTTGAAAAAAATGAAACTTTTAAAGAAGTTTCTGGCTGCCCCTTGAATACCATTTTTCATAAATTCATGCATAACTTCTTCATCAAATGTTGGAATGAAGAAAAAATTGTATGCCCACATAGATCTTTGAATTCTCCACCTTTAATAAAAGCTTCAGAAAACTACAAAAAGTAGATTAGCCATAGGTAAATGCCCAAAATCCCATTTGTCCCCTGAGGGGACTTTGGTCCTTTAGGGGTTAAGTGATTTTTTGTCCTCCTATTTATTTTTAAATAAATTATGATTTCAGCCTATAACTTAGAGCATTGTTTAATAAGGACCACATGATTCTATTACCAATATCTCCAATCCAAATAATATATTAAATGATTTCTAGAGAAGGTTGAAAAATGAACTAAAATGACATGTTTCTCAACTCAAATACTTACAGAGAACACATCTACATGACCATTGCATCAATATTCAAGGAATATAAACTTTCAATAGAGCCTCATTTTTTAGATTTTTTTTTGTATTTTTAAACAATTTTTTCTTATATAAGATAAGGGTGTGAAAGTTATTTTTAGCTATGCACTGTATCATTTTACTTCAAAAATTTGTAACTAATTATAATTAACAAATAAAACTATCAATAATTCAAAATATAAACTTTCAAAGTAAGAGAATCTACTCATATTTTTTTCTTTTCCTTTCATTTAAATCTTAGAACATAAAGTAGGGGGTCTAAAATCTTAACCCACAAAGTTTTTTATGGACCCTCTAAGTGGTCTCCCTTAGATTCATCTACATTTCCCAATGGACATTTACAAATGATACAAAAGTACTCTAGACATTTTTGTCTTTAGTTTCCTTTTTAGTTCAAGCAATATTGAAATATGCTCATCCATATCTAAAATAGAGGGTGTTCTAAATTTTATTCATTAAAATGTGATTCAATAAAAGTAGGGAACTAATATATGCACACTCAGGATTTGATACATGTACACCTGGAGGGAAGATATTTACCATCAACAAGTTGAATTGGAAAATATGATTTCATATTTAGATTTAGAGACCTGGATTTAGTCTAGAACCACAAAAGAGGTTATAATTGAACAACATCCAATGAAAAAATTGAATTTTTTTACAACATCCAATGAAAAAACTGAGTTTTTTTTACAAATAAATTTAAAAGTAAATTTTTTTCCATAGCTAAGCTTTTCCACAAGGCCTTGTTCAATTGTAACCTCCTTTGTAGTTCTAGACTAAATCAAGGTCTCTAAATCTAAATATGAAATCATACTTTCCAAATCCAATACTTTCCAAATCCAATACTTTCCAAATCCAAATTACCCGCCTCCCCCCTTCCACCCTCATGTGTGCATATATCAAACCCCACTTCCAAATCCAATACTTTCCAAATCCAAATTACCCGCCTCCCCCCTTCCACCCCCATGTGTGCATATATCAAACCCCAGGTGTGGGAGTAACAAAGTAAACTAATCGAATCTTTAGTTACATTGATGTGGTAAATTACAAATCAAAACACTAACTTAGCAATGATTACTAACCAAAAGTTGCAATTGGTACATAGGTCATATACATATAGATGGATCGTCCGATATACAAACCAATATTTATCAACAAAACTTGAAACTAAAGAGGTTTAGATTATTTCATAGTTTGGTGAAATTTAAATACTGTTGAACTTGATATGATTGTTTCTGCAATAAGTTCAAAAAAATCAACCCAGATGATTCAGATGCTTTTACAGTTCTTGTTTATTAAAATGATATTTGAACAACCATTTTCTAAACAAAGGAAATAGGTTTTTTGGTGAATTACGAGAAAAGGTACAATAAGAAGTTGATAGAATTTAATTTTGAAATCATGTCAAGAACAGAAAAACACATGATGTGTGTAGGGCAATTGAAAGAGCCCGAAGCTCTAAAATAGATGGCTCAAAATCAATCACTCCAAAAGTTTAACATTTACAAGCAAACAGTTTCACGGTGGAGCCAAGAAGGCATTGAACAACTATGATTTGCTATGACAAAAACTGCTAAGACAAAAACAAGAATACACTAAAAAAAATAGCTCAATTTACAGTCAACACTGAACTTGGAATCTTCACCCCCACGGTAAACACTGAGCTTGGAATCTTCACCCCCACTGACAATGCCCTCATCCGTCCACCAATCTGCACACAATACCTAAAAATACAACAACAAAAAACTTAGAAACAAACTGAGCCAGAAGATTTGAAAAGAAAATACAACAATCAAGAAGATACTTACCTTCCCTTCGTGACTCCAGGTAATCAGATCACCAGGCATCCTTGTGTCCCACAGTTTGACCGTACCATCGTGAGAAGCTGTCAATATGTTGAAAACTGACTTGGGACTCCTACCAAACACAGAAATGTATAAATGAGGAAGCATATAGAGCAAACAACATAAAACATTGTGCATGTGTAGACAACAACGTTTAATACAGATATTTTGGTTCATTACAGAAATTCCAATCCTCGTAGGAAAGCTACACCTGAAATCACTGCTCTCAAGCATTCTGACATGGCATACTTAGAGCAATTCAACTTTGCATAAAATTTAGCAGAAGAAGAGCTTGGACTATTGCTTACCATTTACAAGCAGTTATCTGGCCCGTGTGCTTTGACAGTTGAAAAACCACAAACATCTCTCCTGGTCATGGAAGGAATTTTTTTAATACAGATGACGAGAATTTGCTAACAAAACATGGAAGTGTCAGTACATGATTTCTTTGCTTAAAGCCTGGATGCTCAAATCCCAATGATCAATAACATACCTGGTTCCCGAGGATCCCATATCCTGAGTATGTGACCTGCCCCTCCAGCTGCTGGGAAGGCACGGCCTCCTCCAACGCTCACGCAATATAATGCTTCTGAACAAGTCTGCCGGTCACAGTGGGTGGAAAAATGAAATCTCTCTCTTAGAAAATAGACGCAAATTGCAAACTTCGCTTGAACTCAATTACATACGGTCCCAGACATACGGTTACCAACATACGCAACCTGCAAATCTTCGCTTCAACACCAGGAACTCATCGACAAATGAAACCTGCGTGGATGTTGGTAAACAACTTTGTCAGACGATTTGCACAAACTGTTAAGAACGTAGCATTGTGAGCATTGATGTACCAGAGTTCGTGTATTGACAGCCGTCGCCACATCCCACGCTCTTACCGAATGATCCTTTGAAGCAGAATAGATGGTATCATGTTCCGCCCAATCAAGCCCTCCAATAGTGTGGGTATGTCCCTGAAGGGTTTGTGTTGCTTCGACCTGCAATTGCAGAAAAACTCATTAGCAGAAGGTTGAGACAAGAAAGGTGATGAAACAGCCTACTGATGTAACCTTCTACGCAACAACTGCATAAAAATCCAAACATGTGAAAACAAAAACCTCGCCAAGTTACCTGTTTCATCTCTGAAGAATTTACAGCCCCAATCTCCAAATCTTCCTCGGCCTCAGGTTCGCCTCCCAGATTTCACAACTTAATCGATTTATCCCTTGACCCTGAACATACCTGATCACAACGGCAAAAGTGTGTGATCAGCCACAACCGGGTTCGATGCAGAACGTGGTTGGGAACCTCTCCAACGTCGGACAAGTGCAATACATTAGCTTCGAGTTAACAAACTAGGGTCAAAAAGTGACACACCAATGTGAAAAAGAAATGCACTTCGCTAGTACCTGGTTGCCGGAGGGACTAGCTGCAACGCACATGACTGACGCTGTATGACCTTTTAGTCGTTTCAAAGCTTTCAGAGTCGATGTTGTTGAAGTCCCTTCGTTCAAAGCAACCTGTAGCACCATGGCATCGTTCCGTAAGCACCCCAAGATTCTTGCAACAGGGAACAACGACGAGAATTTGCCTTATCTGGCAGCTTGACTAGAGGTACCTATGACCGGAATATAGACTGTACAATAGGAGAATTTGGAATGATGTAACAAATCGTGCTTTAAACGAAAAGCAGGAATATGGAACCCATATGGAACCCACGCTCAAATAAAACTCAACCGCGAGCAACCATGGGTGCAACTGGAAATATGCAGAGAATACACGACCAAAACAGCCGCATATTCGTAGAGTACGACCAGACTTTTATGTGCCAGGGTTGTAACGGTCTCTGCCTTGAGTAGAAAAACCAGGTTTTCAAAGGCGACCTGACATGACCCTGGAAGATAAAACCTAAACCGACTTATTTTTAAAACACCATGAACACAAAGAAAGGGAATTACAACAAAAAGAAGTGTAGAACCCATATGGAACCCCAGGTCAAACAGAAATCAACCTTGAGCAACAATGGGCACATCAGAGAACACTCCAAGAATACACAACCAGAATTTGCCATAATATCAATAAACAAAGTTTTGAAAGGCAACATTGACCAAACCTGCCAAAAGTGTAACGAGCGATCTCTCGAGGCTGTAACAAGTTGCAGTTGCTCGGGGCCCAAACCTGGAGCGGGTATAGGAGTAATAGATGTGATAACATCCATGTGGCCCTGTAACACAAACACACACTCGCCTGCAGCACTCCAGATCCTGAAAACAAAAAAGTCTCATCCATTGGGGAAAACAATCAAGCAAACAAACTTTCAAACCACCAAAGATAGAGAGCGTAGGTTTAGGAGTACTTAGAGTTTTTACCTTCCAAGGTTAGCGTGTGATCCAGTTGCAACAAACCTGAAAACGTCAACAAAAACAGTGTTAGGTAATGAAATGCAATGTTCAAATATCACATAAGACACTCATATATGATGATATTAATTTGATCTTAACATACTTAACATTTGTGCTCAAAGATCTCTTGAAAGTTTAGTAGTACACTCACCTGGAATCCAAACCACAAACGGCACTAACCCACTCATCATGCACAAGAGGGTGCTGCTCCACCTTCGATAGTGAGAAAACTAGTGGAATATACTCAAGCACCAAATCTCTTTCAACACTGAGTGCGCGTGTTTCACAAAATTCTAGAAGGGTGGTCCTCAATATTTTTCCGTTGATCACAAAGTCAAAAGGTTGTGGCACCTCTGCATCAGCAATGTATCCATTTCTTTTAGTCAATGTTAATACAAGAAAAGGACAGAACACATTCAATACGGGAGGTGGAGAAGACATACCTAGGCCAAGGAGAGTATTGACGATTTCAGACAGCATGTATCGGCCACACGTGACAGGAATATCGAAGCCACCTCTATGTTTCTCGGGTAAGAGAAGCTCAGGCTGCTCCATATTTGTGACGAACCTCACTCCTAACCGGGTGTTGATGAGGATGTCCATGGCTCTGCTACCGACCACAAAAAAAGCAGGCGCGAGACGGGGAGGAAGCCGATCCCTAGTTGCTACGTGGACACCCCCTAGTCATTCCCAAAAAGAAACACAAAATCTTAACTCAATGAAGTAGGAAACTCTTTTCTGTGCTTCATAGCAGATTTAAGTGGTTTCTCGGTTCTTTTCAATGTGGATCAAATCCTTGTTTCCAAGGGATTTTCATGCAGAAAATTGCATAGTACTCCGTATTTAGCTGTGGTATGAAACATTTATGGATTTCGTTTTTCGCTCATAAGATGAGTAGAGCATGGATACGCTTCTGACACGTCAGCTCTTGTGTACATTGTTGCATTCAATACATTCTTAATTGACAGCGATACCTTCCTCCAATTGTGGCCTACGCATGGCAAATAGTCTTCCCCGAGAAAGGTTTCACTACCTCAGGTAGAGATTTTGAAAACTGTATCACAAAGAAGAGCAGTGCACTCACTGACCTGTGACCGAGATTCAAAAAACGTAGGTGAAACCCGTGCTCACGAAAGTTGAGAACCAGATCCCCTTGCAATGGCTCCTGCACAATCTTAAGCTTCACCATCTTCATTTGCATTTCATGTACCAAGCATTCAAAATTGCAAAAATTAAGCCGACTTTCATTGCCTTCGAACCCTAAACCCTAAAACCGCTCATTCAATCGCCTCCAGCGCAGCATGACCCCAACCCTAACAGAAAAATCTTCCTATTCCTACTCCCCAAAGCCCTGCTGCATGGTTTGAGCCAATGCTCAGGGTTTTCAAATAAACCAGGACGCGTGATTTACATTCAGATTACTGTCATACATACGCATTAAAATGCCACAGCGAAAAAGAACAGAATCCCAAGAGGATCCTGCTCGATTGTAACCCTAAATCTAAAACTGCTTTACTCAGAAGCTCAATAACCTAACTGAATCGATGGCGCAGAATTTTCTTCTATTGGAAAAGGAAACGGAGGGAAAATAAAGCCATAAATATTACCTCGTCGTTATATTTCACTTGCACAACGTCGAAACACAACCGGTGTTGCTCAACGTAAGCCAAGGCCTCACACACCGGCACCCTAAAACACAAAATCCGGTTCAAACCCTAAACCAACCGCTGCATCAAAAATCACGAAATGGAACTACAATTCACCAAGAAAGCGGCAGAATTACCGAATTGAAGGCCATCGCATACCACAACGGTGATCCGCACAATTCCCGTGACGACAAGCTCCACAAACCTCCCGATCCCGCGAGCCCCTGCGACGAAGGAATTGACGGCTTGCTTGAAGCTTCACAGTGCCATGAACACGATCTCCGAGGAAGCGTGAGAGCCGTTGTTCCTGTAGGATGTCATCTGAGCCACGGTCTTCGGGTATGACCGTACGTACTGCTCCCGTGACCGTGGCTTCTAAGATTTCACAATCCAAGTCCCTTGGTACAGGACACAAGACCTACGTCCCCATACCCGAGCATTTAACCCTTGAACGACCGAGCAGCCCTTTGCAATCAGTACAATACGGAGTATTTTTCTCGTATTTGGAGTGCATTCACACCTTTACTACATTTGAGATCAACAGAGAAGTTAGAATGTAGACCAATCATGTTCTAGCAAGGTAGTCAAGATCCCATATTAAAACTTTTTATTGGTAGCAAATGCCAGTTATACAACAGTGTACATTCTATGTATTATAGTAGCTCGGTCATTCAAGGGTTAAATTAGGATGATGTGACTTGTTAACAAAAATACTCCTTAATCATTGTATGTTTAAAGCATTCGACCTCCCTGTGGAAAGCGCAATGATACAGGATTTTCCAAAGGCGCTTCCAATCATGCATCAAAGTACTCCGCCAAAAAGCGATGCACCAGATACCCCTAACCTCAGGCTGGTAACCATTTAAGCGGTTTTGAGTAATTCATGCAAGGGTCTGCATTTGTTCCAATTTATTAGTTTCTCACCAACACTTGCGATGTTCTTCACTCAGTTTAGTGATGTAAAGAAAGCCTCCACTTAAACAATGCTTTTTATGATATGATATATTCAAATGGTCGTTTTAAAACCATTGATGGGTTGAAGCGAATCATAGCTGAAAAAGACAAAGAGGTGCACGAACTCACCAGGAATGCCCCAAAGGAGCTTATAGGTCGGTCTCAGCTTTTCTTTGCTGAACTCCACTGAGGCGTTCTCAAATCTTGAGTCGCTGTATTTGAGGGTCTTCAACTCTCCATGGTGGGTAGTACCCATAATCAGAAACGAGCCTCCTCTGCCGCTATGTGCAAATGACTCAAGTAAAGCCATCCCGAAATCTGCCCCCTTTGTTGGATCTGTGCCTGCACCTATCTGGAGAAAACTACATAAAAATTACGCATTTGCTAGAATTCTTCCTCTTGGAATGAAACACTAATCAAATTGATATCATGAAAAGATGACGTGCACGGGATGAAGAGTTGCTGGTCTCATCCAGCAGCAGCAGCGAGTTACCAGTAGATGCTTCTTTAATTCGCTGCAAAGTTTTGAAAACAAACAAACATCATAAGCTTTCAAAAAGCCATAGCCTTTCAAGCTGATCATCTCGTAACACTGTCCAGAAATCAGACATCGTTTCCTTCAAATGACAGAATTGAACCCACAGTGCAACAAAACGATTTTATTCAGTTACAACACTCGGTACATCATGTAGTCCACACAGGTAAGTAGTTCACGTTAAGTTATTCCTGTAAGAACTTAAGACTAACATCCTCAAAGAGCCATAATACTTCAATTTCAACATGACATCTTGAATACGAACTTTGCCCGAGATTAGTCACCAAGAACATTTAGGGTTGTCCGCCTTCAAGTACTGGGTACCCCAATCCTAGTCCTGATCAAAGTCCGGTTTGGCTTCCACCAATTGCGCCCGTGCAACAAAATTGGTGTCAATCCCAGAAAGTAGGGTTGCACGTCACCAAACCTAATTCACCTAATTGAGAATGCTGGGTGGGAAGCCCACTCTCGAAAACACAGCACCCAACGAGGTCCAAAACCCCCTCCTTTCGCAAGCAAACCTCTAAAAACCCTACCTCTCTGAAAACCTCTGAAAATTCTAGGTCAGCTGAAACTCCAAATGGCACTCTGAATACATACCTTGCAAAAGAGACACTCCACCTTCAACGATGCGCAATCACATCCAGGCGCACTGCCACACCTCACACGAAATCATAAGCTTCGTGACAGCTCCACGAGGGTGAACAACCGCGAAACAAGAAACTTGTGTTCTAACATCGCCAGAAGACTTGCGTAGAGAAAAGTACACAACACCGAGACTGTCAATATACACAAACCAGTACAAAAGAGCACATGAGCGCAAGAGAAACACACATACGAAGCAGCAAACCTGAGAGAGGATCCACTCGAACCTTGGAATGATGTCACACAACACAAGGAGACGAGCTCCGAAAGTGACGACGACGCACGAGCAGAACCCACAAAAGCAGACTCAAGAAAATGGAGCTCCAAAGGAGAGAGCTGTTCCACCACACCCCACACGAACAGTGTCTGCAGAACAGCAGGGTAACTATTCTCCGATTGTCTTAACTGGCACGACGAGGAGCAGGACAACTGCTCGAGTCTTCCGAGTGCTCTCTTCCCGCTCGAGACGGATCGCCCACTCCAAAGTTACTGTTTTGCGGACACGACGACGCGGTCCAACGGGCATCGGCTTTGCCAAACGTCTGGGCAGATGCACCCTTCATCCCGTAAGTGCTCGACCACGTTTTGCGGGCTGCCCCTGTCTGAGGGTTGCCCCTGTCTGAGGGCTGCCCCTGTCTGTGGGCTGCCCCTGTCTGTGGGCTGCCCCTGTTTGTGGGCTGCCCCTGTTTGTGGGCTGCCCCTGTTTGTGGGCTGCCCCTGTTTGTGGGCTGCCCCTGTTTGTGGGCTGCCCTATTGCAGGCTGCTCGACATGCAAAGAAACGCTCTTTTTTTAAAATAAAATTCAAATTTAAAGAGAAAAGAAAATCTCCTTTCCAATTCAAATTTGAATCTTGTCAATCCAAGTCAAATTCCACCAACAAAACGATTCCAAAGAAAAATATTTCAACATTTGTCATTATTCTAAATTCTTATATTTTGGAAAACTAATGATGTTCTCTCCTTCAAAAATATTTTATTTTTTAATTTTAGAATAGAATCTATGTTTTTACCCATTTCTATCAAATTTTAAATTCTATTAACCCTTGAGGGACCAATTGTCTCCTCCGGGGACAAATGGTACTTTGTGCATGTACTTTTGGATAAACTATTTTTTGTGATTTTTTGAAACCCTTATTGAAGGTGAGGAATTCATAAACCTATGTGGGTATCATTTATTTTTTCATTCCAACATTTATCAAAGAAGTTATGCATGAATTTATGAAAATTTGGGGAGGAATGCTTGTCCAGGCAGCTCAAAAAACTTTTTCAAAAATTAAAATTTTGAAATTGGTTCTTTAGATTTTTTTCCTAGGTGGGAAGCTTTGAATCATTCAATTTCAATCAATGAGATGAAAGTTATGGTTGAGGAGTTTTTGTTTGCAGGTAGTTATGGATTCTCTACTCTAAAATAAAATTTGAAGTCTTTTATTTTACTCAATTTTCAATGTTTTGGAAAATAAATTAAACCAAAAGAAGTAGATTGTTTATCACAACATTACAACCATTGGGATTTGCATTTTTCATTTCAAGAATTAAATTCTTAACATCTTAGTGATTTTACTCATTCTCCATTTCTTTTTACTTACTATTTTTTCCCCGTATGCTGATTAGTTCTAACTGATTTGAAAATTCCCCCACATATACCTACCTTGATCTCCTACATGGAAAAATAAAAGCTCAACTTTGGATAGAGCAATTTTTTCATGTAAAGGTGATCAAAGGCTTTTGAAATTTCCAAATTGCAAGAAAAAAATCACGTTTTTCTCATTTCAAATGTAAAAATCTCCCTCCTCTCCATCTAGAATGACCTAATTACTTCCCCACAAGTACCTCTTCTAGTCTAAGGTAAGATCCTATGGTTGGATTTCCAAAAAAGAAAAAAAAAAAGAAAAAAAAAGATTGCCTTCTTACTTGTCCTTTAGAAGTGGTAGTTTTCTATGATTTTGGCAAAGAAAGGGGCTTGGTCTTGTAGGGGTTAATAATTTTTTAATTTTTATGAATATTAAACCCTAGGTGCTCAATTGACCATTTTTTGGTTGCTGCCCTTTTTTGCAGGTTGCTTGAAATGAAAAATGCAAATCCCAATGGTTGTAATGTTGTGATAAACAATCTACTTCTTTTGGTTTAATTTATTTTCCAAAACATTGAAAATTGAGTAAAATAAAAGACTTCAAATTTTATTTTAGAGTAGAGAATCCATAACTACCTGCAAACAAAAACTCCTCAACCATAACTTTCATCTCATTGATTGAAATTGAATGATTCAAAGCTTCCCACCTAGGAAAAAAATCTAAAGAACCAATTTCAAAATTTTAATTTTTGAAAAAGTTTTTTGAGCTGCCTGGACAAGCATTCCTCCCCAAATTTTCATAAATTCATGCATAACTTCTTTCACAAATGTTGGAATGAAAAAATAAGTGATGCCCACATAGGTTTATGAATTCCTCACTTTCAATAAGAGTTTCAAAAAATCGCAAAAAATAGTTTATCCAAAAGTACATGCACAAAGTACCATTTGTCCCCGGAGGAGACAGTTGGTCCCTTAGAGGTTAATATTTATAGTTCCACAAAATTGAATTAATTTTATGATAAATCTCCAATTTCTTTTAGTATAGCGATTGTCTCTAGTATTGTGTCTTTGCTGATAGGATCCATCAAAGTAAGTTTTACACTAAGAATTAGGGTTGGCATCAACATTATGAATCACGTCCAAAAAGTGTATCAAAATCCATTCCTAATACCCTTGTTAATACCTTCTTTACAACAAGTGATGAATTATATCAATATTGTGTTTTGAAATGATTTTTTTGCCTATGAGATAGAATATGTGTATTTTTCTCTTTAGCTACTTGATTGAGCTTTTAAAGTGAGATTACTAGTAATAAACAATTGAGTTGTTACTTGGTTGTGAAGCTTCCCAGGATCTAACAAAACAAAAATCTCTAAGGGAGTGATGATAGGACAATATGAGCTTAAATTTTACCTTACCTCATTAAAACCTTATTTATAAACACATACTTTACTTGTTAAGGTTTTTGAAAGTTGATACAAAATCTTGACTTGATTATGTCTTTGGTGATACCATAACCATTACATTTGATGTATTGTAACTTCTGTAGTTAAATTTGAAGTAAAAGGCAACGATAATAGGGCAAACTACCTATACTTGATTACTTTAAAATCAAAATCTCCATTTCAACTTTTGTTCATTCTTTCTTTGTCCCTGAGAGTATTTCGGTTTTTTGGCGCATAAAAGGAAAGAATCTTGAAGATAAAAATGCAATACTTGACGATAAAAATGCATTCCTCATTATCAAAGACTCACTCTTATAAACATGATTTTTAGAACACAAAGTTGTGCTCTTGATCAAACTTTGTCAAATGATTTTTAATCAAATATTTTTAAGGTACTATGGTTGTTTTGTTGTATCTGTAGGCAAATAATAGGCTTGCTCAATTATACTTCAAAATACTCCGTATAAGATAAATTTATTGACAAATAAATTTTCCAAAAATTTAATTTTACAAATAGAAACAAAGGAGGATTTTCAAGGTGCTGAGCAATGTAAAAAAGAACTCAAAATGTGTTTGTTCACATAAGTTGCTTTCTACTTGCACGTGACCAACCCTTTTCAGGCATCTAGAAAATAAATCAAGCACCTATCCAAAAGTGACCCAAAAAATGTAGACAAAATTTTGGTATATTTTATAAAATGCTAAAACAAAAAAAATCTAAATTAGGATTAATATTTGGAAAATTTGTTAATTGGATTTTGAGTCTCACAATTTTTACATAAATTTTGGTGTTATTCTTGCACTTCTTACGTGCCTAGTTAGAAATTTTTTTTGTGACAAAAAGTTCAACTTTTCTTACATATCATTCATAGCCGTCAATGAATATGCTTGGGAAAATTTTCATCCTATTTAGGGCAATGATGCATTCAACTTGGCTCAATCAAAAGCCTCAATTCAATACATCTTTTAAAAAAAACGTCATCCTTACATTTTTTTCTAAGTGGTCATATAATTATGATTTCAAGTTGTTGCAATAAGTACCTCTTGTTGTATTTAAGAGGTTTACTAATTTATTCCTACTAGTACTACAAGCACATTGAATACCTTACCTTACTAGCAGCTTTGGTAGGCAAGTGCCTAATAATTAATTAAAGTGAGAAATTACAATTTGGCAACTAGAAAATTGGTTTAAAAAAAGTAGTCATTTTCAAAAAATAATAATCAATATTTAGGCATTCATTCAAATCAAGTACTATAAATGAGGTAGCTAGCTATTGTAGCTAATTGATATGATGAACAACTTGAGACAATCTTCATTCATTTATAAGATCTCATTCATGAAATAAATGGTAAATACTAATTTCTCATGCTGCTTTAACCCCTAAAGGACCATTGTCCCTTTGGAGGACAAATGGATTTTGGGCATTTTCCTATGGCTAAACTAATTTGCAAGACTTTTTGAAACTTTTATTGGAGATGGGGAATTCAAAAATCTGCGTGGGCTTCTATTTTTTCCTTCATTCCGACAACTATTGAAGTAGTTATGCATGAATTTATGAAAAACATGGGAGAGCGGGCAGCCAAAAACTTTTTAATTTTTTTTTTCAAAATGAAAATCTGAAATTTGTTCTATAGATTTTTACATAATTATGTGGGGAGCTATGAATCATTCAATTTTGATTTATGAGAGAAAAGTTTTTGTTTGTGTGTAGGTACGGGACTTCCATACCTCAATTCATTTTGCCTTTGGTGCTTTACTTTAGTGAGCTCTTTGTGATTTTTTTTTAAATTTCTCTTTTTTTTTGAAGTTGTAGTAGACTAAGATTCCTTGGTTTTTGCCATTTGGATCAAAGTAATTCATATCTCTCAATTTTACATAAATTCTCTGATTTTGCCTAGTGTATATGCAAATTTGATGGCATTATGGCATTGCAAGATTTTACAAAGTATGATTCACACCTCCAATTCATTTGAAAAACCTTCCACACTTACCTAAATTTGTCTCCTACATGGAAAAAATAAACCTCAACTTTGCGAAGAGCAATTTTTTTAACTTAGGGGCAATCAAAGGCTTCTAAAATTTTGGGCAGCAAGGAAAAAAAACTTTTTTTTCACTTCAGATGTCAATATCTCACTTGTCTACATCTAGAATGAGCTGATTTTTTCCCAAAAATACCTCCCATAGTCTACGGCATGATCCTACCTTTGGATTTCCACAAAAGTTTTTTTTTCCTACCTTTCTACTCATTTCTCCAAAAGCGGCAGTTTTGAGTAACTTTCATTGAAAAAAGGGCTTGGTCCTTTAGGTGTTAATGCTTCTTATATTTGTAAACTAACTTTTTGCTTGTATTTTTGTATGAGAGTTTTTTTTTTAATGTGAAGTTGAGTCTCAAATGAAAATTATCAAGCAAATAATTCTACAATGAGTATTTAGAGAAGTTGACAAAAATGAGTTGTAAGCATGTGTGTTGCTTGATTTTGCAACTTTGAGCTCAAATTGATATTGTGATCTTTGTGGAAGTCAAAGTAATTACAAAAATTATTTGGTAATGTTTTGATTCTAATTTTAGCACCTTTTTGTTTAACCCCTATACGTCCAAGAAGACAAAAATTGTCCTTTCAATGCCAAAAAAACCTCCAAATGGTGGGAAAAAAATTAATTTTTTGAAAGTGGTCATAGAAATGTGCCACATCACTAAATGCCAAAATAGTTGCTTTCAATGCCCCCATACTTTTTAAAACACCAATTTGTGAAAAGATGTACAAGATCCCATGCTGCCCTTCTTACAATCTTTGTGAGAGCAGCATGCACTATTGACTTTTCCTTCTTTTGAGGAGAATGTTTTCTTTTGTGGGCACATGCCACACGCCGATCACTACCCATGAACAATTCTCCTTTGTTTGCCTTGGATTGGCCACGAGTTTAGGGTCCGTCTTTTAAGGGTTAATTTATTTTTTTCAGCAAAATCTCAAAATCATATTACAAACTTTAGTTTCAGGCAATGAATGTCCATAATTTTGAAAAAAATTAGGCAAACACTTCAAGAATTAATTTATGCCAAAGCTGCAAGTAAGGTACGATATACTAGAGGGCCTCTAACACTGAGAGAAAGTACACAAGACCTAGACCTCATCCACTTCTAGCACAATTCTAGTGTATAGAAACACGTCAAAAACAATAAAACATTGCCAATACCTTTTGTGAAATAATATATTTTGAAATTTTGATTTTTAGCCATTGTAGAACTATGTGCAATAATTTAGAATCTTACACGCTCTTAAGGAAAACAAACTTTTTCACAAAATTATTGCTCATTAAAAAATGAGCAAAAAACTACCACTATTTTTGTAGAAATTTGAGAAATTTGTGCTATCTTTAGATATTTGAATGCACACTTGGACAGAAGAGCCATAGATATTTTTGTGAAGTGAAGGTGGAAGAACATGATTTCTCCAAGTTCAAAAATAATAATACTTTTCCATGACATTCTAGTAATGGTCCACAAAAGTACAAACTTAACATCTTCATTTTTTTGGGACACTAAGATATGTACACCCTTCTTTGACTAGTCCCCAAATCCAACCCCTACTACTTGAGCTATGTTTGAGGTGTTCACCACTTACTATGAACCCAAAGTGGAGCAATTAGTGCCACTTGCACAAGCAATTCTTGCCACATGTCAGCTTAGGAGCTAGTTTGAGAGGGTTGGGATTGGGAGTGCCATTATGGGAACACATTCAAGCAATTTCAAGGATAGTCTAAAGTTGCTTTTAGGGATTCTATGAATTGCAACTTTGCCCTTTAATATAAAATAATCTACAATACTTTAATTCACAAAAATTATATTCTGTGATTCCTTGTTGAAAGATTAATTTTGCAAATTTTTTTCCCTGAATTTTCCGAGAACTCACGATACCTCAAATGCTTAAATGGTCGGTTATGGGTGTACATACCTTACTACCTTAGACGTCAAAGCTAACAAACTTAGAGACAAGCAAATAACTAATTTACTTACCGCGAATGCACATCACAAAGCTACTGTGCGCCGCGGCACAGCGTGAGAGTGAAAGAGCAAAGAGTTAGGGCAGGGGAGGGAGAGTTCTATGGATTCTCTTCACTCATTGTTGTTGTTGTTGTCATCATCTTTGTGCTACCGTAAAAGTTTTCATTGATTACTCTCTGTTTTCATTGTCTTTGTTGTTTCTGTTGTTGTCGTCGCCCTTTGTTTTGTGCACGTTCAATTGCCACCTCCGCCTACTCTAGTGCCAACTGTTGCTTTTGAAAACTCTCTCTAGTTCTTTTTTCCCATCTCCAATTGCATTTATGGCAGTCTCTCGCATTGGCCGTTGCTGTTGAATTCATGCCTAAGTGTGTTCCTGATCAAAATTCACACCGTCACACAACAACAATTCTATATTTGCTGGTTGAACTAATATGTTGTTGATGGAGGAAAACGTTAATATTTGGAAGGACGTAGAGGCCTTTTGAAATTGACTAAGCGCTTCAAAATTTTCTTGCGCTAGAGACGGATTGGTGACGACAAAAAAGTCGATTGCGAGCTTGATTCTAAAGAGGTATCGGACCTCTATGTGTTGGACATGCTTGATCGCTTTTTGGTGTGCAAGGCGTGTATATGTTTTGTGTGTTTCAAAATGAGTGAAGATTTATGCATTATATGTATATTTTATGTACAATTGGACAAGAGCACATAAACGTATTTATTTAAGACCTGTATTTCTCATGAAGTTTGCAACGGTCTTAGTCCTGCATTTACAACTTGTTTGACTTGTTTTGCTTAAAATCTTCATCACTAGAAATGAGTTATTTTCTTTCTCCGGATTATAATTCAGCATCAATGTGAGCATTTTTAAAGTTTTTGGTTGTGTACTCATGACGTAAGCACAGAAACTTTAAACGCAAGAAAAATACAGTGTAATACGGTCAAGAAACTCAATTAAAATATCGTGAGAACATGAATATTCAATTTCTCTGTAACTCAACATAAAAGGGAAACACACATTCTTTTTCATGATGAAAATCCTATATATTGAGGTTTTTATTTATTTCATACGTTGTCTTGGCATACTACCAAAAGCAACAAACAAATTGCGGAAATCTACTGCACAAATTTTTAGGCATACGGTTGATTTAAGAATATTTCATGTATCAAAATATTCCTTGTTCTTGTGAACTTGCCAATTTATTTGAGTTGTGAAATCTTCATTTTGATGTCCTTTATCTCTTTATTCATCATACATTTTAAGCTTTAGAATGCCATACTCTATGCTTTGGCTATTTAAGTTACTATTGTTCAA
The DNA here is from genome assembly GCA_963920765.1 of Ulota crispa. Lineage (NCBI taxonomy): Eukaryota > Viridiplantae > Streptophyta > Bryopsida > Orthotrichales > Orthotrichaceae > Ulota > Ulota crispa. The sequence goes on from OY987246.1 coordinate 3,489,509, forward strand.
CCAGTTTGCAAATTGTTTTAATTCAAAAATCTTTGTTAATTTGTGTTTTGTTGTGATGTGCAAAAATTGTACAAAATTTGTTGCCTAAAACAGTAAAACATTGCTCTGTGGTCTATTCCTCATCGTTTGCCGCATTTGTAATGAATGCTAATCTTCCTCTTATTTCTTGATCTTGGTTATAACCACTCTTCGGACATGAAATGTGTTCCTTCTTGGATACATCATCATGATCAATATCAATTTATTAATCGCACGGATAGCTCAAGTGATTGCACAATTCTACTTGTCATTCAAACTTGTCACAAGATGTTTTGCACAGTGAGGCCTGGTGACTAAGACACGAAAGAGCTCCTCTTTTATCTTCAATATGTTTGCGTGCTGGCAACTGTGACTCTGTGCTCTTTGGACTATTTTGAGCATTTTGTAGAACACCATGTTACAATTGAAGAAAACAAGTCATCGTGGCCGGATAATAGGAAGTTGGACGGAGGAGTCAATGAAAGAAGCCATAAGGGAGGTGAGAAAGGGTAACAACTCCATCCGCAAGATAGGGGATCGATACAAAATTCCAGCATCTTCAATCCGTGATTGGATGAGTGGGAAAACCTCATCAAAGAAGAAGGGTCCCCGCACTATCTTGTCCAAGGAGGAGGAGGACACAATAGTTGAATGGTGTCTAGCAAACCAAAAGATGAGAAGTGGAATTACTTTCTACATGCTGCGAAAGAAAGTTGTAGACGTTTGCCATGGACGGGAGACTCCGTTCAAAGATGGTGTTCCTGGTAAGAGATGGTTGGAATGGTTCCGGAAACGTCATCCAAGCGTTGTTATTGAGCCAGCACATGCATTAAAAGGGAAAAAGCGACCTGAGTCGGAGAGAGAAGTGTTAGCGGCCAAAGGCAAACAGTTGAGTCCTCCACAACTACTGATGGACTCTAACAAGGATATATTAGCAATAAAATTTGCTAATCGCAGCATTTTGGGATCAGCATTAGATAGTATTTCTGGGCTGGAGGATCAAGAGACACACACAATCTTGACTCAAACTCTCACTAAATTCCACGAAGATGATCGTGAACTTGTATGTGCGCCTAATATGATGAAAGGCAAGCTTATTTCTCTTATGTTTCTATATATACTCTTTGTAGATGCCACACTTCATTGAGAATCCTTCATCTGATTTTTTTACTGAGTTACTAGCAGAGGGACCCTCAAAAAATATGAATTCAATCTTGTCTAATAAGGCCAACAACAAATTTTTTTGCGGACCAGTTGTGTGTTTACAGTTAGGGTTGCAAACAAAATGCTCCCCAATGTTGGGTTTAAGAGATCATGAACATAAGTTGATGCTTGAGTCTAACGTCAACTTGCCTAGATACTTGTATCATTTTCTTTAGTTGTTTATTTTTCATTGCTTTGTGCTGGGAAGTGACTGCGCAATCCAAGTTATATTGCAGCTTGAAATCGTGAGAATTTCTCCAAATCGATTTTTGAAATCAAACTATAAATTTATTGATTGGTAGCGAATTCCCCTTACTAGTTGAGGTGCTGAAGGGCGTCAAATTTGAGAGTTTAAGAGATTCTTAATTTGTTTTACAGAAATTAGAGTTAAGGGGGGGCTTTATAATTTCTCAAGAATGGAGGTAATTAGTTTAGTTTAGAAGCATGCTTCTGATGTGCTCCCTCAGCATAATTTGTAGAATGTGTTACTATTCTCCTGCCAGTAAACTTCATGAATACAAGTGTTGCACCTAGAATGGTGCCAGAGACTGTTGATACCCTTATTTTTTAACAATCCAATTGTTAAATTTCAATAGCAACCCGCGTGATTGCAACATTTAAAACAATGTCGAGGCTCTTTTAATGAGCATCTGTAGGGTCATTTGTGTAATATATCTGCTCATATTCTCCTAGTGGTGGGAACATGTGGAATCACTATGCTATGGAACACGGGAGGTCATGTTTCACATATCAGGCCATCTTTTCCTATAATATGGCCTTGTTCTGACCAGGTAGATAGGAGGTGCATGGATGTGTCGTTTTTGCTGAAGCGCTTGTTTAAAAAGATGCTTCCTTTTAAAGAATCATATATTGCATTGTTTGCAGGTCATGAAGACAACCTAAAAAGCAGCTTCAGTGGAGAGAGTGACAATTGTACAGTGTGTACACTGTCCTATACAAACGAGGAGATGACCAAGATCTCCATAAGGCATGCAGAAAATTTTAAAGTGCATATGAGAAACAACAACCTCAAACACGAACGAGACGTTAATCCGAATGATCAAAACATTGAACTTGAAGGAATCAAATCTTGCACTGTGGAGGCTTTGGGCTGCATTGTTTAACTCCTACATGTTTTAGTGTATGAGGTGCTATCACTCTCATCGACAGCAACAATATGATAACAATGAGGCTCTAAGTGTAGATTAGTAGTGGAATTTAGACTAGTTAGGAGCACAACTTTCACCTTAGACTTTTTAGCATTGGAACATGACGAACATGACAGATTCGGTTTTCCTAATACCCCATCTTCTCTCATTTTACTGATTAGCGGTATATGAAGCACCACCAATGGCTGCTTCCAATCACGAAGGATGAAAATCAATTATCAACATTGATTTCCATTTCCCACCTTCTCGAGGGAACGACAATTTCCAATGTTGGAAATCATTGAAGAATGCAAGTGCACCAAGTTCTGTCCAATGATGACAACATCTGTAGAAGTGGCGACTCCAACACAACTAATACGATACTGCACCTCATATTTGTGAGTTAGAACTTGACTTCGCCTACACTTCTAGAGTGTTTCTTCACTAAGTGTTCAGACGACTTGGCCCATGCACGCAATCATGCATCTGCTTACACTATCGACCAAAAAGCTGTTCAGGCATCTGTTCTGACTAACAGCACAGCCGGGAGGATTCTCTTAACTTCTTTACAGTGAGGACTGCAAAGCAGGATGACGCTGAACCAGTGTGGAGGATCGTTACAAGTCATGTACCAGGTGAAGTCATGAAACCCACTCATCTGAATTGCACCGTTTAGAAACTTATATGAAGACCGCATCTATGGTGTACCTGTCTAATATACAATAGTCAGGTGGATTGAATCTCTCTTTGTTTTAATTATTCCACCTTTGAAGTGCCCTTCCAACAGTAGTATACAGAAAGTTCCGAGTTTCCGTTTTAGGATGACAGGCTCTTCGTCATGACTAACTATTCTCTAACTCTTTATAAGGTAGACACACCTTATTCCGACCCTCTCGGAATTCCGTCCCCTGTGTACCAGGCATGATCATTTCAGAAATGAAATGATCGCCCCAGGTACATACGGCCAGAATTCTTAAAGGGTCGGGTATGGGTGTGTCTACCTTACAGCCATGAGTCTAAAACCTGTGTAAACCGTCTCAAGGTTCCGGAGAAGGATCTTTTTTATGGTTTGTCACTAAAATGGACCACACACAGCACCAAATGTGTCAGCGTCGAAGTGGGTGTCGTTTTGTAATTGGAACCCCACCTGCTCCTTTAAATATGAGATAGCGCTCTAATTAAATCTACAAAAACCGCAAGGGTCAGTTGCTGCTTGATGCAGGTCATGAGGTTTCAACTTTCAAGCATGCAACTTCAACTTCAAAGCTGCTGGGTAGCTCACACATCCGCGAATGTACCATGTTGCGTTGTACTGCTCCCAAAGGACCACCTGCTTGCCCTCTTCTACCAGTTCATCCTGTATACCAAAAGTAATCTGGTCAGCGCTCATGCCTAAGGTAAGTATACACCAAATAAGCAACTATGCAATTTCTTTTTTGTCACTTCGGGAACCATGATTGAGTACGATTTTTCCAGTAAATAATACTCGTTCACATCGCAACCGTGGCTCAACATGTTGTTTCTTATAACCAGGGTTATCCACGTCACTTGTAAGAGCCCAAATTTATTTTAACCATAATCCTACCTACTAGAGCACCTTCTCATTAGGCACTTTGGATGGCAATCAGGGAGTTTATTTATTTTTTAAATTCATTGGTCACACAATACACATCCTAGAACACTGCAGGTAAGCAAAATATGCATAGTACCGTCCATGTGTGCATGCTCATCCATAAAATCAGCTAATAATACTAGTAACTAAAATCCAAAATTTGACGCACCTTTTCTTTGAGAGGAATATGCCAATTTCATCCAATTTTCCACTCAATGTCTGTGTCAGAGTAACCGTTGTCAAATGAGGTAAGATTCTGGCAAAGCTTTGTTCAAAAAGAGTTCCCTGACGGTAAGTACACATACCTTTTGGTTGCAAAGAATGTAAGTATCTTCTTCGATCACACAAGACCTCGAGCTCTGACTGCCAATCTCCTTCGAACTCTCAGAGAAGAACTCTACTGCAGCTCGCACTGGCAGGCGCTCCCGGGATTGCAGCAGTTGGTGTTCCAAGTGCCCCGCTTGGTCCAAGCTCGCCCCGAGCTCGCCCGCAGAGGTGAACTGCGTGATTCGTTGGATGTGCACTTCCATGGATAGTTTCCTTGCTATTAGAGACCTCAGATCCTTCTCCACGCGGGAATCTTTGACGCCACCGCTGGTATGGTGCCTCCACTTCACTTTCTCTGCACAAAGCTCCTGGGTTGTCAAAACCTGCTTACGTTTTAAAGGCAGTTCAAACTATGTCCCTGCTCCCTACTGAATTCCTCAACATCTGATTGGTTAAGGGGTTTGATAATAGACGCGACTGTTCACATAAAAATGCCTCCGTGATACCACTTTTTTTTAGAAGTATTAGTGCTAAGAAAGAAAATAAAAGAAAGGAAGGGGTTCTTTGCTCTAGGGTGGATGTGCAAAAACGGAAATCCAAGTTGGGAGTTGAGTCTCAATTATTGTTTTTAATGAATTGTTCAAATTTTTTTCTAAATGTTTTTTTTGCCCATTTACAACAAGTTGGTGATGAACTGGGACTTGTTAAGTTGGGGACATGAGACATAATGTAAACTGCCTACCCCGGAGTAGGTGACAGTTGCTTCTGGCAAGCAAAAGAAAACATTTTAAACTTTAGACTTTCAAGAAATCTGATTACTTTTCTACAAATGAAGGCAACACAATGTTATTAACTCATGTAGACGTTCTTGATGAAAAGTGTAGTTGAGACATATATAGCTTGCTAGATTTTGTTTGTCTAAGCTATGGGTTAAACTGCTGTGAAAGAATTTACTTTCAAACTAGAAAGTCTTAAACATGTTTCAATTCTATAAAGCATCATGTAACACAAAGGTTCATATTAGAGTTTCAACCAAACACGATGATAAAGAAATGCTTAGAGAGCACTATGTCATTCTAGCTTCAAAAGTTCACAAGTAACTCTAAAAGGGCCCAAAAGATTTACAAAACTAAAGTGGATTGTGTGCAACTTCCATTTAACTTATAAGGGAAGTTTCTTGAAAGATGTTTCAAGGTTTTCAAGGTTTGTAACCCCCTCCAAATAACAATTAATCCTTAACAAGACACTATTAGCATCTCGTACCTTGTCCATATATTGTGAATAACATCTTGACTTATTTAATATTGTTATGGATTTTGGAAATATGGTTTGAAATCTCTACAAGGAGTTAGTGCAGTATAGTAGAACATCTCTAAGCTAATATTGCATAACCTAATACCCTCTTTAAGCTAATATTAAAGGCTGGTCCCAACACGGCCCACCACTCTCTCCCCCACTGTAATTTTGGTAACCTTCATAAACTAGTTTTGCTCACACAATCCCAAGCATATTAGTTTAGTGAAGTTCTACTGTACATTAACCTTATATTGTAAGGCTTAGAATCACACAAGATTGGATTTGGAAACAAAAAGTCATAATCATGGGGCTGACTTTATGAAATTTAGCAATCCCTTTCATTGTTTATAGAAAAGAATCCAGATTGGGCAATTGTAATATAATCATAACACATTCTTTACTTGTACATATACCATCCTCTAAATGGAATCTTGTTTATTGGAATCTTATATGTGCATAAAGATTCTTCTTAATTTCCTAAAGGTTCTTTTCCATTCTCTCCTAACTATTTTGAACTTTCCCACCATCCTCTCGCTTCACTCTTCTCTCCACTAGTCTCTCCATCATTCTTAGTAGCTTCACATAAGCAATTGCGTGTTTTCTTTTCCACAAAGATGACCTTTTTCAATGTCAAGTACGTTATACTTGATTGCTTTTTATTTCTAAAGCGAAATGCTATGTAATGTTGAAGAGAATGAGCGCTCCGTTATGGAAAATACAACAGAGTTTCAATCTTCTGAAATTCTTCAAAGCATGTTATTTTGAGAAAAATTCAAGAGATGCTTACCAGCACAGATGGCAAGCATTGCTTCCAGGTCACCAAATCTCGAGAGGGCTTCATCGAAGAGCTGCCACCTTACTTCAAGGTGACGCATTACAGCCTGCCGCAATCCAAGCACCATGAAAAGAAAATGTCAAATAAAATAAAAACTAAAAAGTACGCCACTGGTTGATTTATTTCACAATAAGTTTGTGTAAAGAAACCACAGGAACACAAAACACGGATAATATTTGAACAGCAATGCATTTGGCACCTTTTAAGGGCACTACCAAGTACAAGATGTTCAGAGCAGACGCATGCCAAATCAGAGCATATTAAGCAAAACAAAAACTTTTATTAACACACCCTCACAATGGCTCACACTTGCTCAATTTTGTAAAAAGAAGGTGTTAATCATTCCTATTCATGCCAATTCTGATGGAGTTAAACAAGAGTTGACTAAAACGTTCTACACCGCACATGGATATTTGTCCAATTTAGTACGAATCAAAATGAAACTAGTATAGTCGGAGCACACAAAAAAGCAACAGTACAAATCTAAAATATTCACAGGTGAAAACACCGGCTCATTAACTGAAGGAGCTTTCAGCTTTGCCAAAACAACGTTTCACATACTCCCTATGTCCCTCTAAAAACGTCCACAAAGCTTCCTTGCAAAGGATTAATTGTGCTTTTAGTCTTTGTGCTAGTGACACACGCATTCTAGAATCAATATACCATCTATCAAATGTATGCAAAATCTTCATTTTTGATGTTGCCATTGAGGCACCCAAATTTCATGCAAAAAGTACCATATTTATGCATGCTGCCAGCTCCTTATTATTGATGATTTGAAGATTAGTAGCAACAATGGTACCTCATATGGGCAAAGGCCAAGCTTTGTAGGAGAGGAATGCTCTCTAATTGCTTAACTTGCCCCCATGAGATCATTGAGCATGGCAAATGCTTTCTTAGCGTTTGAAATCAGCAAAAGGGAGCTTTTTAGTGGTACAAGAAATGTGTCTGATTTGGAGTTTTTGAGGGAGTATTTCTTTCTGATGCCAGCTCAGGAGGTGCACAGCAAGGATTCTCTAGAATGATAAGAGACACAGAAGATTTTGTTTAGGAGAGAAACATTTGCAGAAGCTCTCACTTGCAATTCTGTGCGAAGTTGGCAGTCCGAGTCACCACTGCTGACGTTCTCCAATCGTCCATTCTCCTCATCCAGGTCAGAAGCGTGATTCTTCTCCTCCATTTCCACAGAGTGTTGGTGAAAGCAGGGCCGAGAGCACAGCAAGAACCGGAACAGGCCACTGCTAATGGTGGCCTTTGGCCGCGGAAGATTGTAAGAACGCGCAGCAAAGGCATGGCCGCTCTTCGGACTCGACGCCGGCAGTCTGTACGTCGTGAAGTTAGCACTCGGACTCATCGGCTTCACTCCCATTCTCGCAGTCTGCAAGAACACAACGAACGCAATCATTAAATGTGCAAAGATCTCAGAAGAGTGCTCCAAAGACATCTTTCTCCAGTCCGATCTAATAATAAATATTTCAATTAAAAGCACACTCGTAAATGAACGCAACCAAAAACGTGCAACGATCTCAGAAAAGTGCTCAAAAGACATCATTCTCCAGTCCAATCTAATAATAAATATTTCAATTAAAAGCACACTCGTAAATGAACGCAACCAAAAACGTGGAACGATCTCAGAAAAGTGCTCAAAAGACATCATTCTCCAGTCCGATCTAATAATAAATATTTCAATTAAAAGCACACTCGTAAATGAACGCAACCACAAATGTGCAACGATCTCAGAAAAGTGCTCAAAAGACATCATTCTCCAGTCCGATCTACTAATAAACATTTCAAATAAAGGCACACTCATAAATATCGCCTTAAAAAATACATAAAAGAAACAGAGAGTATTCTCCGCCTTAACTTACCGAGTTCAGCAAACAGACATAACTTAACTCGACGTCTCGGGACGCTCCCGGTTTTTCGCCACGGGAGCTTTTTCAGACATAACTTAACTCAAATCGCAAGGATTCACTCAACAATCTCTTACAACAATGTTCAAAGTACGATCTGACGGTTTCCAGCTCCCAAGAAAAGAGATCCGATGCTTTCCCGCGATATGAGAATTTGAATTTTGCAAAAGCGCGGGGTTACCGCTCATTCTCACTACATCTTGGAAACTGGAAAATTGAAGATTACCTTAAATCACGTCAAGCTCGACTTATGCAGAATTCAACAATCGCGAACAAACCGCATCGTCTGCAAACAATTCCGACTTCGCTTCTTCCTTCGCACGAAATGCGCCAAAAAAATACACCAGTGCTTCGGATTTTTCTTTCTTCGCCTGAGATACGTGATGTAACTACTGGATGTTCGTCGCATAAGTGTGTCGAGAATGGCAAGAAGGTCGGGAGGAGCTCCCGGTGAGGTTGTAGTTGAGAGTCTTGAGACTGACAGCAATTCGGACGAGAGTAAATGCAGCGAGTTCGGCACATGCGAGGCTGACGAGGGGTTATGAGAGACGACGGGTTTGGGGGACAGGGAGGTACAAGTGGGGAACGTTTGGGAGCGGTCGGGGAACGGAGAACGGGTGGAGACAGGTTCGATGTCAGGAAGGTTTGGATTGGCCAATATGGTTGATTGGGTAGTTCTATAAATTGACTCAGGGGCGGTTCAGACTACGTCCCACGTCCCAAGCAGGGTTTAATTTTTGTTTTCGGCTGGGTAGAGCAACCCGCACCCCAGAGTGCAGACAAGTAAGGAAATTTTAGCTAAATTGGAAGAAAGAAATGAATGATTTACAGACGTTCATCCAAAAAACTGCTAATATAAGCTATTTTCATTCAAAATTTGGTGAATAGGATTTTGCTCTGGGAAGAATTTGGCGATTTCATCCAAATTTTCACAAGAAAATCTTAGTGTACCAATAGCCACCTGAGATTTGAAGTAAGATTTAGGCAAAGATTTGCCAACTAACTAAACGCTGGTCCCAAGTCCCACTAAAATTTGATGAAATCTGAGAATCTAATTGGCGGAAAGGCAAAAGATGCGACTTTGCGTTTCAGACTATGTCCCAAGTCCTACATTCCCAGTTGCTTACATGGAGCCTACATGGCAGCACTTTTTCAAGTTTTGGTGCCAAAATAAGTGGGACTTCACTCCAAGATTGAGTCTAGCATTTTGGCAACCCATCTTTTAGCCCAAGTCCCATCTTTTCTTGCCCAGAATGATGGGATTTTGCACTCCCGTGGGACTTTGTCAGATGGGACATGGGACGTAGTTTGAATCGCCCCTCACTTGGCTTTTCCTTATTTTACCATGTATGCTTTGATGACAGAGATCCTGCTCCTTGATTTAGCTTATTCTTTGGTCCAACTTAGGTTTTTGTTGTGTTTTTGTCAGGGTAGAGTGGTAAGGTAAGTACACCCAAAAGTGACACTTACCTTAGCCCCTGAGCGCCCGAGCAATAGGATCCTATTGTTGGGGTCCACAACTTTATCTCACTTTTTCCTTTTATTTGTACGGTGAAAATAGTCGTGGCTAGTCTCCATTAGCAGAGAAGGTAGTCCTTTTTCAAATCCTGCGGTCACTTTTTTTGGATGTGATTTTCCAAGTTGTAGTGGCCATTAAACCCCCCATTTTCTCCTAAATCCAAAAATAACTCTAGGCGCTCAGGGGTTAGATGTGGTAATTTGGAGGATCTTCTATGAGATTATTTTTCTCTACATGCACATCTCTTAGGGGCCTTCTAGAGGGCTCACATTTTTCCTAATGCAACAAAAAGACAATGTCACACCCAATCATAAATCGCCACCTATACAATTTATGTTCCCTTATATCAATTGAAGTGTCCAAACTAGATGCAAGAGTGCCTACTTTTGGGTTTAATTTTAGATGGCACTAAACAGCTAGTGTCACTGATGGGTGTACATACCTTAGAGCAAAGAGCACCCTAGAATGCATGCAAGTAAGGAAAAATTGGCTAAAAGTTGGAAAGAGTGAATAATATGTGGAAGTTCATCCAAAAAACTACTAATATAAGTTACTTTCATTCAAAATTTGGTAAATTGGTTTTTGCTCATGGAGGAATATGGCAATTTTATTCACTTTTTCACCTGAATTTCTAAGTGTAATAATAGCTAGAGGCCATTTGAGGTCAGATTTAGGCAAAATTTGCCAAGAAAAATAACTTTAGTCTAACTTTTATGACTTAGTGGAGAATCATGTTTCCATTCAGATTTCTACACTAAATAGTGAAATTAAGTTGCCCCACACTTGTTTCTTGACATTTTACATTATTCAAATACTTATGGGTATTACAATAATTTTCATCAATGAGTATTACAATGGATTTTGCAAGTCAAGCAAGCTTTGTAACAAGAATTTGAGCATGACAATAACAACAACAATGTTGCAAAAAAATAAACTAGGTACAACCATTTGTAAACCAAATGAAACCCTAGTATCTAGAGAGTTGCAAGTGCCTTGAGGTAGTCAAGCAATGAATCATGAGGTAATTTTCTAAAGTAAGGTAACCAATTTATTGCCGCGACCTAAGTTCATTATTAATAATACATTCTTTTTTCTTTTTTTGTTGACACACATGAATGAAATTCTACAACAAAGAAGAAAAATTTACAAACTCCTACCAAATATGGCCTTGGATTCAAAGCAATAGAACGCCACACAAACATAGAGCCAATATCAAAGGAAGAAACAATCATAGGTCAAACTAATATAAAACCGCACTTAGACTTCATAACCAAGCAAGATCAGAACCAACAACCGGCCTAGTGAACAAAACGACGTTATTTTGTGAGAATAAAAATGTAAGCCCATGAGTGGTGAGCCAAATTTTTGTGAGTGGAAACCTATTTTGAGCTCAAAATCAATTAAAATTTAAAAATCAACAAATTTTTTAAAGATGAACATTTATAATGCACAATAAGGCACTGTATACACATTTATAGGTGAAATTTAATATTTTAACAAAAAATCTATGCTCAAGACTAACTGCTCATGGATCCCGCTCACAAAATCTAGCATTCTCCCTTGTGGATACACTAGTTGGCCATAAATTTGAGCATTGTTGTGGCTTGAGAATGTTACATAGTTGTTTCTTTTTTCTCGCTTGAATCTTGTTCCACTCCACTTGGCCATAATTAAGGAGGACAACCTAAATTTGTTGTAACAATGTAAAGCTAGATAAAGGAGTATAATTTAACACGGTGCTATTCCTCTTGAGCCAAAGCATCCATAAGATGGTTGTATATAACGCCATTCAAATGTAACTAATGATACAATGTAGTTGACTTGCTAAAAAATGTTAAGGCAAAAGATTTTAAGTAGTAGGAACATGAATATTATATTAAGGAAAAATGCCACATTTGACTAAATGTGGACTACTCATGTAATTTTAGGCTTTGTGTGTAAAATATATGGAGATCTCCTTTTGTTGAGGGACACAAATCTCTTTTGGTGTTTTGCACACATATTTGAAGTTTTGCATATGTCTCTCAATTTGAACCACACATCTCTTGACGTACATCACATGTTTCTCAATATTCTATACACGCCTCCTATAACTTATTCATTATTTTTGGACTTTGCAAAGTTCACATTTACTTATATGTGGCATAAATTTTGAACCGCATGAATGAACTTTGTTACATTTCCAAAATATGATCAATTACATTAACCCCTCACCGCCCAAGGGGACCAAAACTGTCCACCCTACATTTTAATTTGGAAAGTTTTGACTTTTCTTGAAGATAAATTTTAGTGGTAATTTTTTTAAATTATTCTTATTGAAGTCTTGTTTTAATATCAAAAATCTGATTTTGAAAATGAATGACTATGATTTGTCTATTCATGATTTTGTGCAAGGGTGTCCATTGCAGATCTTCACTTTCTTGTGTTGAGAGCTCTTAGAAATGAGCCTCAAGTACACTAGAACTTGGAGAAACAATCACATTAGAAACTTAATTTAAAAATTTGTAAAGTAGAATTTAAGAAGCCGTAAATTGACCAGGGTTACACATGTTGTACTTTACATATTCATATTTTTTTTGATATCCTCAATTTTAAATTTGAGATATGAAAAGAGGATTGAAATACTTCAAATCATTTTCAACAATTTTAACACCCTCTTGATGAAATGTTATAATCTTTTCAATCCATAAGTGAAATTGTTGTGTTTTCTTTTCCTATGTGATCTCTAACATATCTAGTTTGAATTTGTATAGTTACAATTTAAAAGAAGTTGATGCAACTTATCAAAATGTTGACATTTTGTTCATCCAAGAGCACATTCTGAGATACTCGGGAACGTCCTTGAGGGGCGAGGGGTTAAGATAATATAATACAACAAATCCAGAATAACCATTAAGCCTGTGTAAATCAAGAATGACAAATTTATTATTGATCCACAAGTTTCTTCCTTCAAAAATTTGTGAGGATGAATTATATGCTACTTGAAAAAAGATAAGAAGAAATTTAACCTTAATTTAAAAGAGAAACGTGAATGAAGGAGAAATGGATAACTAACTAAACTTCATGGACCTAAATTATATATTCCATAGTTGATGTCTATGTTAGACCCGGCCACCACCAAATTTGAACTCCTACCTACCTCACGCTGTGCCAATGCCAAAGTCACTAAGCCAAATCCACAAATATCTTCATATAAAAAAACCAAAACAAATTTGGCCCTAGGACTTGTAAATGAATATAAGTTTTATAAACCACATTTGAGTGGTAAAAATAGTAGGTGCTACCATTGGTCCTTTCTTTTACCAGACAAAACTTACATTGTTTTATTATGTGATATTTTGGCATTATTATCAATGCAAGTAACACATATTTGGATGAAATTTCATTGAAATCTATTTAAAATTGCATTGAGAGTAATGTAATAACAGCAATGGACTACTAAGGAGGGCTTCTTTTAGTATTTTGAAGATAAAAAGATATGTAGTAATAAGTTACTGGACAGTTCATTCCATACATACAATTACATGTACAACATTACAATCCATATATTTTTGGCCCATTCAGAGTAATCACACCTAATTTGCAACCATGTTGCAATTTTCACCTTTATAGGTTTTGCCTAAAATGTGCACACCCTAAACATGAAAGTCTAGGGTTGTTTTAGAGTTGCATACAACCAACATTTTCATTTTTTGTTTTTTGTTTATAGAATATCCAAGAATTGCCTTACGAAGAAAATTTAAAATCTTCTTCAATTGTTGACAAGACCAAACAAATACTAAAACCATTTCTTTAACTAAAACTGAAATGGTTTAAAAACATCAATTGGGCTTGTATTCTAAGAACTTTAATTTTGACGTGGTTACCTTTTTTTTATAGTATTTCAATTAACAAAATGATTTGAATGTAAATTTGGATTGATCTTCTATGTTTGAATAAAACTTTGCAAACTTCTCAAGTTTTACTCAATCCCAATATACATATGGGAAAATTTCATGGAAACCCTTGAAGTTTGCAATATTTACACATATACTCTTGCTTTTTCAGAAATTACACAAAGACCTTCTAACCA